>JARQOC010000003.1:435850179-436198159 GCA_033576535.1 Allobates femoralis
CCAAACACCCCAGTCCGACCCTGCCTCCATGACATTTGTGGCACTAAATTCAAATATTCAGGAGGCTTGCAGTAGGAAGGAATCCTTATTTTGCTGAGGGCCCAGAGGGGGCTCTGGAACAAGGGACCGCTCTTTCTTAGACATTTGGTTGGTCCTTCCTCTATACTTTTGGGATGACCCTCCTCTATACATTTAATGCTGAAACCACTGCGTTAAGAGTAACACAGCTTAAGCAAAGCCATGGTTGCTGGCACTGAAGGTCATCTCATCTATAAATTAGGCAGGCCCCACCTCTACACTTTGGGAAGGGCCCTCCTCTATTCATTTGGGAGAGCCCGCTATTCATTAGGGAGGGCCCTCCTTTATTCATTTGGCAGGTTGGGAGCATTGATGTACAAGTATTTGAGGACCCATGGCCAGAAGAAAGTCACTTTGAGGAACCTGATTTACTGACTCCAGATGGTTAGGAGGATGATGATGAGACACAGTTGCCATCAGGTAAGCCTACAATCTCAATTGTGAAGGAGGATGACATGGAAGAGGAGTTGGTCGATAACGAGTCCACTCACCCAATCTAGACCATTGGCATGCACAGCCAGCACAGGAAGACAGGGCAAGATTGATACTTAACACCAACACATGTGCCAAGTGGTACTGGTTTGGCTAGACTGAGAATTGGGTCAACTCTGCCCAAGAGCAATGAAAAACCTGGAGGAAGGGAGGGGAAAGTGCTTACACTGGGATAGCAACAGCAGTGGGTGCCTGGATGAAGGTCCAATCCAACGTTGATTAGTATAATGAATCCAGCACCAGACCAAATCTTCATATAGTTAATTCTTTAATCATGCATCACATATTAAAATGATATAACATGGGGCACAGCCCCACCGGAACGCTGGACGTGTTTCGGACTACACTAGTCCTTTATTAACAGCATAAAAATTGTAACAAACAACCCTGTTTTATAAAGGGTGAAACATACACATTGGATGCACACAAGGGAAAACAATTATCATTAGTATAGCATAGGTAGAAGACGCACCTTAATTAATTATCATTAACATATTAAATGCTGGAGCCAGACTCTTCAAGATATATGTTTGCACAATCCTAGAGAAGTATGCAACTATTGCAATGCATGTAACCATGTTCATAAACACCTGTATTATAGCCCCATGCAGTACAGTTAATACACATATTAAGCACTAAACCTGTCAACATCATCAAATTATAATGCCACCATCCACTGCGACACAATACTAGTACAACCCGATCAGACACAGAATGATATCATTTTTTTTCAGTAAATATTTTTATTAATTTTCAAAGTATAGAAATACAAAGAACACAGAACAATGAATAATTGAATGTGTCAAAATCATTAATAAAAATAAGACAGGTCAGATCGTAACTTTAACCCTATGGGTTGTCTTGTATTGAGCTCAAGAATCCAGTGCTCTTCGCGCTCTAGGACTCTGCGTTCATTATCCCCGCCCCTAGGCAAACCTGTCACTTTTTCAATACCTCTGATCTGAAGGCCGGACATATCTCCCCTATGTGTGTCAAGAAAATGGCGAGAGAGGCTGGACATTCCTCTCAAGCTGGCCCTTGACCAGGGGCGGGCTGGCCCGGGGGCAGGGAGGCACTTGCCCCCCAGGCCGGGGTCACTTAGCAACAGTTCAGGGCCGCCGACCGCTGGGTGCATTACTAACATCACTGCAAAAGTAAATTACCGGCGGCCGCAGGCCCGCAGCTATTGTTAATGCGGGATGCGGCCGCCGATGATTTAACTGTACAGACAGGCTTATTGCACCCAGCGGCCTGTACAGGGAAGCAGCAGGCATTGCATGGGCCAGCCTCTGCCTGTTGCAGCTCCCCAACAACTCTTACCGTGGCTGCCCGCAGAACCCCTCACTTGTTGTTTGGCCGGCCGGCACCTTATTCTGTTTGTGAACAGTGCCGGCCGCGTCACTGCTAACAGAAGGGGTCTGAGTGTGGCCATATCTGCAAGCTGTGATGCAGCGCGCCTGGCTACATTACATTCCTGCTGCGGAGAAGAGCTAAATGGGACACCAGCCATGAGGTGAGCAATGTGTGCTGCTCCTCCATATAAAACTTGCCCATGTTCATGCATGGCTGGCTGTGCATGTGTGTCTTGCTGCATGTGTGTGTGTAAGTCTCTGGATGCATGTGTGTGTTTGTGTGTGTCTCAGCTGCATGTGTGTGTCTCCAGCTGCATGTGTGTGTCTCCAGCTGCATGTGTGTGTCTCTGGCTGCATGTGTGTGTCCTGGCTGCATGTTAGTGTGTGTCCTGGCTGCATGTGTGTGTCCTCTGGCTGCATGTGTGTGTCTGCTGCTGTGTGTGGTCTCTGACTGCATGTGTGTGTCTCTGGCTGTGGTGTGTGTGTCTCTGCCTCCATGTGTGTGTCTCTGCCGCGGAGAAGAGCTAAATGGGACACCAGCCATGAGGTGAGCAATGTGTGCTGCTCCTCCATATAAAACTTGCCCATGTTCATGCATGGCTGGCTGTGCATGTGTGTCTTGCTGCATGTGTGTGTGTAAGTCTCTGGATGCATGTGTGTGTTTGTGTGTGTCTCCAGCTGCATGTGTGTGTCTCCAGCTGCATGTGTGTGTCTCCACTGCATGTGTGTGTCTCTGTCTGCATGTGTGTCTGGCTGCATGTTAGTGTGTGCCTCTGGCTGCATGTGTCTGTCTCTGGCTGCATGTGTGTGTGTGTGTGTCTCTGCCTCCATGTGTGTCTCTGGACACGTGTGTGTGTCTCTGGATGCTTTGTGTGTGTGTGTGTGTGTGGGTCTCTACATGCATGTGTGTGTGTCTCTAGCTGCATGCATGTGTGTGTCTGTTTCTGGGTGCGTGTGTGTCTGGCTGCATATGTGTGTACAAGCCTCTGCATGCATGTGTATGTTTGTGTGTGTCTCCAGCTGCATGTGTGTGTCCCTGGCTGCATGTGTGTCTGCATGTTAGTGTGTACCTCTGGCTGCATGTGTGTCTCTGGCTCCATGTCTGTGTCTGTCTGCATGTATGTGTGTTCTCTCTAGCTCCATGTCTGTGTCTGTCTGCATGTATATGTGTCTCTGGCTGCATGTGTGTGTTTGTCTCTGGCTGCATGTATGTGGCTCTGGATGCATGTATGTGTCTCCAGCTGCATGTGTGTGTCTCTGGCTGATGTGTGTCTGGCTGCATGTTAGTGTGTGCCTCTGGCTGCATGTGTGTCTCTGGCTCCATGTCTGTGTCTGTCTGCATGTATGTGTGTCTCTAGCTCCATGTCTGTGTCTGTCTGCATGTATATGTGTCTCTGGCTGCATGTGTGTGTCTCTGGCTACATGTGTGTGTGTGCCTGTCTCTGGCTGCATGTGTGTGTGTGTCTCTGGCTACATGTGTGTGTGTCGTTGACTGCATGTGTGTGTGTCTCTGGCTGTGTGTGTGTGTCTCCGGCTGCATGTGTGTGTGTCGTTGACTGCAAGTGTGTGTCTCTGGCAGTGTGTGTGTCTCTGGCTGCATGTGTGTGTCTCTGACTGCATGTGTGTGTCTCTGACTGCATGTGTGTGTGTGTGTCTCTGGCTGCATGTGTGTGTCTCTGGCTGCATTGTGTGTGTGTGTGTGGCTTCATGTGTGTGTGTGTCTCTGGATGCATGTGTGTGTGTGTGTGTGTCTCCAGCTGTGTGAGTGTGTCTCTGGCTGCGTGTGTGTCTGGCTGCATGTTAATGTGTGCCTCTGGCTGCATGTGTGTGTCTGCCTCCATGTCTGTGTGTCTGGCTGCATGTGTGTGTGTCTGTATGTGTGTTTGCCTGGCTGGCTGCATGTGTATTCAATCTGGCTGTGTGTGTATGCATGGCTGGCTGTATGTGTGTGGCTGTATGTGTGGCTGGCTGGCTAGCTTTGGCTGTGTGTGGCTGTGTTTGTGTGGCTAGCTATGTGTGTGGCTAGCTATGTGTGTGGCTAGCTATGTGTGTAGCTAGCTATGTGTGTGGCTGTATGTGTGTGGCTGTATGTATGTGGCTGATATTGTGTGTGTAGCTGGCTGTGTCTGTGTTTGGCTGGCTGTGTCTGTGTGTGCCTGTGTGTGGCTGGCTATGGCTGTCTATGTTGCTGGCTGTGGCTCTGTGTGTGGCTGGCTGTGGCTATGTGTGTGGCTGTCTATGTGGCTGTGTCTCTCTGTGTGGCTCTCTGCGTCTGTGTAGCTGTCTATATGGCTAACTGTTTTTGTGTGGTTGTGACTCTGTGTGTGGCTGTGGCGGGCTGTCTATGTGGCTGGCTGTCTATGTGGCTGACTGTTTTTGTGTGGCTGTGGCTCTGTGTGTGGCTGTGGCTCTGTGTGTGGCTGTGGCGGGCTGTCTGTGTGGCTGGCCACTCTGACATCCAAATGCTGTGTGAGTGTCCGACAGTTTTCTTAGATCACATCCATGTGCAATCTGTTTTGTTTCTCAGCAGCTATTACTGCTATTTACAGGAGCATTTTACAGTTGTCTCAGCTGAAGAATGAGAATGTATCAGTGAAAAAAACTGATGCCTCTCGGATGGTCCGTGTGCTGTCAGTGTGCGGTCCATGATTTTGTCGGACTCATAGACTTGCATTGGTGAGTCTCGCACATGAATTGCAGACTGTCGCAGCATGTTGTGACTTTTTTCCCATCCAGAATCTGGATGAAAAAAAAGCGTCCGACACTCACCAATGTGTTTCAGACGTTGATTAACTGATTGCACTGCGATAAAATCACACATTGCACTTATCCGAGATTCACGCCAGTGTGTCCGTGCCCTAACAATAAAATCCATATAGTAATCCTACAATGTCTGCGGGACATGGTATGGGGGGGTTTATGGCTCAGTTAGTACACTCCATACTTCTTGTTATTAACCAGTTAATGCTCTCTTGTCCACCGCACTTCAGTGTCAAAAGAGGAAGACAGCGAGACAGGCAGCAACATGGCATCAGAGAGCCCCTGACCTCGAAATAGAAGATCCTCAGATCCCGGTATTGTGACGACATATGAAGAAATATTTTTTTACATTTATATTACACTATGAACTCCACAGCACTTTACATACATCATCAACACTGTCCTCATTGGGGCTCACAATGTAAGCATCCTACCAGTATGTCTCATATTGTATATCACCTTTCTTTGAGATCACCTTCACAAATATTGCATTTATTGAACTTGTCAGGTTTTGGATGTTTTAAAATTGCATTTGTTTGCAGGATGTCAGAATTGACTCCCAGAGCTGCTGGTTTGATGGTTAAGGTCTTACAGCATCTTAGATTTTTTTTGCTTAATGGTACTTCTAAGTTTCTCAATAGGGTTGAGATCAGGGGAGACTGGTAGCCACACCATGGTTTTCTCTACTTTTATGTCCATAGCAGCCAATTACTCAGGGCTATGCTCTGTACGAAGAGATGGTGCATTGTCATGCATGGGGATGATTTTGTACAAAGAAAAAAAGTGGTCAGTCTAAAAGTATATATACTTTGCCGTGGTCCTTTTCACGCCTTCATGGACCCTATAGGGGCAAACTAGCTCTCTCCACATGATTACGACCCAAAATATGACTGCCACCTCCCTGCTGATGTGACATGGTGGCGGTCAACTAGCAACCATCTACTCCAACCATAATGGGAACCTCTAGGCTCCCTTTAGCCTTTAGCTACCCCTCCGTCTGCAGGGGGGCGTGGCACGATGGGGGGGCACCGCTGACAGTGCCTAGGGCGCAGGAACTCCAAATACGGGCCCGGCTGGAGAGGGACCGAGATGGGCCGCCGAAAATTTCCGACAGCACCCCCCCCTTCCCCCCCGGTCCCCACCCAAGGGCTGCCGGAAAAACTTTGCCACCCAGGATTTGCGTCGCCAGTCAGCCCCTGCCCCTGACTCAGGATTCGCTGAACTAACATGTTCAGCGATTCTCTTTTTCAATGGCCTAGTTGTGCAACCAACGTAGTCTTTAGCACATGCAGTGCATGACGCCAGATATATCACATGCGATGTATTGTAATTAATATGCGCATGAATATCATAACTGTGTCTATTGCTCCTATCAATTTATCAGCATGTACCATTTCTGACATTGGATTAGATGTATTGAGTAAGGGGTTAACATTTGTAAGTACGTACCGCGGCAAACTGTTTGAAACTATAAAGGATATAAATAAATGGCGTGACCCGGTTCGTGGCCCCCTATTGGGCGGTCAGTAAAAGGGGATTTGGAAAGGGATGAAAAGGAAAAATAAAAAAATTAAATAAAAGGAGTTTGTTGTGATGCCACCCATGGAAGGCGCCCGGTAGGGCCACTGCTGCTGTCCGGGACCTCTGGGGATGATGGAGTTGCCAATTTGATGGTGAAGCTCCCCATGGGAGGAGCCGATCCCCATGGCATCCGGAGTGGAAGGTAGTTGGGGTGATGGAGGGCCAGTGAGGCAAGGCTGGCTGCATGGCAGGCTCTGGAACACTCTCAGGCAGGTTCCTGCTGCCTGCGCAGCATTTCAGTCTAACGCTCCTCAGGCATGAAATGAACAGTCTGACACAGTGTTGAGTTTCAACCCAGTTTACTTGGCGTCTTTCGTCAGGCACTTCAGGTTACAAGCAAGTACAGTGGCGGCTCGGGTAGTCCTTAGCAACCAGGATGGCTTGTCCAATGCACCCCCTTTTGTGTTCCTCTCCTTCTGGGTTTTCCTCTCTCAGCGCTGCCTATTCTCCTCCTTCCTGCACGCGCCTCCGCACACAGAGCCCCGATCTAGCAGCCACGGACCTTCGTTGGGCGACCGGTGGGGTGTCCTTGTCCTAGTACAGCTGCCTTCTCTGCACTGTGTTGGGAGTTGGCCACGACTCATGGAGACCTCGTGGCCTGCCAGTTTTGTGGTTGTAGCTTGGAGCCTCCTCGCCACCTTCAGGGCCGGGCCGGGCCCCTGGTTCTTGCCCTGTCCTTCTGCTTCACAGCTGATTCAGGCGCGTGGGTGGATCGCTGACTGCCCGCTCCCCTAGGACTCCCTCCGTCTGTCTGCGGTCTGTGGCCCCGGGACCCAAGGTAGGCCTCATCATAGCTCGGGCCACCGGGTCCGTGCCCTCTGTGTCTTCTCTGTCCCTTGTGCTCCTCCGCCTGACTCTTTCCAGTGAATGACCACTACTTCCTGTGGTGTTTTCCCTTTGTCTTCTTCCTTTCCCTGACCGCTTCCTGTACTAACGTCTCACCCACCACCTGTCTCCTCCCGCTGTCCCACAGCTGCCTGAGCCGTCCCTTTACCTGGATTCACCCACTCACTCTGGGACCGGGGTGTGTTGGTGTGTTTATGGGTGACTGGACTTACCAATCCCGGTTGCCGCAAACTAATAGTGGCGACTGGGCTGCAGGGGCACAACACTCCCCCTGAGCAAAGATTATCACATCCTCATGCTAAGACAAGGTTAGATTGTGCAAGAGAGACTCAAAACTTTTTATAACACACACATGAATGACAATGAAAGAAAATAAACAAAGGTGTTTCTTCCCGTACGGGGGGTGCTAAACTTAAGGTTACATAACAAAAACCACACTGAGTATAAAAAGGCTAGTACTATAAAAATAAAGGCTATAGTTATAAAAATAGAAAAAAAATTGTGGATGTAGAAAAACACATGAAAGCCAAACAAAAGCAAACGTGCAAGTCACACACATTGGCCCGGTAAGTGTCCCTCACTGGGTAGTTTGTGATTGTAAAGGTACTGTCACACGCGGCAATATTGCTAGGCAATTTCACTGGCAATTTGCTGGTTGCAGTGAAATCATGGACACATTGTTCCATTTGTACACAGCAACAAAATAGAACAATGTGTCCATGATTTCACTGCAACCAGCAAATTGCCAGTGAAATTGCCTAGCAATATTGCCGCATGTGACGGTACCTTAAGAGTTCGTGTGAGTCTTTGTCTTCGGGGGGACCCATCACCAACAAACCCCTAGCACTGACCCTGGGTATGTCGACATGGCTAGATGGACCGATTCTTCGGCCACGCCCGTGGGGTTTTCTTCGCGGTTTCAGGTAAAACAGTTTTTAAAAGAAAACACACTTTAGCAGCATGGTTTAAAAAACAACAGGGAGAACACCGAAGCATGCTAACTATATACAACAAGTTATAACCATTCACCATCCATGATTAGCAGTGTCCAAAGGGGATGAACTCCAACAGGGAGAACTAAGGGGCTAAAACTGGGGGAAAGTGTCCACTGGTGTCGCCGCCGATCCCGACTACTCCGGCTGCTACGGCAGCATGTTGAGCCTCAAGGCCCCTACTCCAGGCGGGGCCGACAGAGTACTCCAGTACGGGAGTATGAGTCCCCGATTCCCACACGGGTGGTGGAGCGGGTCCAGTGGTTGTAGACACACGAGTGGGGGCTGTCTCGGGCCGAGCACGGCGCACTTGGAGGGCGTATGGGCCTTGTTCCCCCTCCCGGCTGACAAAAGTCACTCTGTTCCCGGGGAGCAGGTCCTTGCCCAGGTAGCCTTTGGGAAGGTGGGCCTCGACATCCCGCTGGATAACAAAAAATTCCTGGCTCGGTCCCGGTTTTTGGAGAAAGCCCCAGCCTCCCCCGATGCGGAAGGCCGTCACCACACCTTCCCGGCGTGGGGCCCGCCTGGTGGATTGGGCTTTGCAGGCTTCGTCCTTGGCCCGTATGTTTCGGGCCTCAAGCGCCCTCTGTTGGGCCCTCCGCTCCTTGTGCTCCGCCTCCACCGGGTGATACACCTCCAAAGGCACGACTTCCACCGGCTCTCTGCCCACCGCCACCTCCCCACTGAATCCCATCATTGCCCCGCAGGGGTTCTCCCAGTAACACACCATCCGCTCCCCATGGACCTAGTGGGACGGGGATTCAGCAATTAGTGGTATGGCTAGGCCCTGCTTGGGGTCTGGAGCATCCTCCTAGGCCTGACTGGTGTGTACCAGGCTGGGGTTAAGGGGGCGAGGAGGGTCCACGGATACAAGGGGGTCCTCCTCCAGCAGTGGGGCAGTCGCTGTACCTGTCCTGGGATCGGGCTCCGACTCGTCCTCCTCCATCTCGCGGGTCGGGAAAGTGAAGCTGCCCATCTCGCAGTCGCCTTCTCCATGATGCTCTGCCGCCATCTCTCCACAGTGGTCAGGTGGGTCTGCTCCAGCTGGCGGCCAAACTCCAGGACCTCGTCGTCCATGAAGGTGGGATCCAGCTTCATCATCAGGCTCGTCTCTAGGGAGCTGGGGGAGCCTTCTGCTGCCACCCTGCGAAGGGCCGCACTGTCCATCGGACAATGTGAGCCCTTAGGCTCAGGCGGCAAGGAGGCAGGGGGAGCGGCAGTGCTGAAGGGGGCGGTGCCTGCTGTTCCACTCAGCACATTATGTGTCTATGTGGATGTCGGCTGCTGCAGGGCGGCAGGTACAGTAACTATACCCCTGTGAATACATACTTGTGGCCGCCGTCAACAGCACTAACCCCACCCGCCCTTCACCTGTGTTAGTTGACAGCTTCCCCCCCCCCGTGGCAGCTGACAGCATGACCCCCCGCGGGAGCTGCCAGCACCCCCCGCGGCTCTGGCGGCAGGGGACCTTCATGCACCCGTGACCCCACGCTCCATGCTGCCTAGGCCTTACGCAGCCATTTTGAGTGGCATGTGGACGCCAAGCTTACTGCCACTCAGCTCGCAGTCTGCGCCAAAGTCTCCATCTTCCCCCTCCTTTTGTGGGCGTGACTCTTCTCTGTCATCGGTCACACCCCTAGGTTGAGTGACACAGTTCATTGGTCCGCCCTCCCGACTCTTGGAGGGCGGAAGGGGCATAGGCCATCTTTCACGCTTGTGTGCTAGCCTGGCCAACACACGCACCCCAGCCAGCACATGCTTTCAGTCTCTTAGGGCCACCATTGCTCAGGCCTAAAAACACAGTCCCTTTGTGGTAGCCCGTAAGGCACACAAGACAAAGCGATACCAAGTCGGTAGATCCTGTTTGTGACACCAGAATCTGACTCACTCCAGCGGGGGCCGTGGGATACTCGGAACCAAGCCCTCTTGACTTCGTCGAGGTTGTGGGATGCTGTCACGGTGGCGTGACTCGGTTCGTGGTCCTCTATTGGGCGGTCAGTAAAAGGGGGATTTGGAAAGGGATGAAAAGGAAAAATAAAGTAAAAACAGTTTGTTGTGACGCCACCCGTGGCAGGCGGCCGGTAGGGGCCGCTGCTGCGGTCCGGTACCTCTGGGATGATGGAGTTGCAGCCACGGGAAGAGCCAATCCCCAGGGCATCAGGAGTGGAAGGTAGTTGGGGTGATGGAGGGCCAGCAAGGCAGGGCTGGCTGCAGGGCAGGATCTGGAACACTCTCAGGCAGGCTCCTGCTGCCTGGGCGGCATTCCAGTCTACCGCTCCTCAGGCACGAAATGAACAGTCTGACACAGTGCTGAGCTTCAACCCAGTTTACTTGGCTTCTTTCGTCAGGCACTTCAGGTTATAAACAAGTACAGTAGCGGTTCTGGAAGTCCTTGGCAACCAGGATGGCTTGTCCAGTGCACCCCCTTTTGTGTTCCTCTCCCAGCACTGCCTATTCTCGCACGTGCCTCTGGACACAGAGCCTCGATCTAGCAGCCACGGGTCTTCATTGGGCGACTGGCGGGGTCCCCTGGTCCTAGTACGGCTGCCTTCTCTGCGCTGTGTCGGGAGTTGGCCACAACTCATGGAGACCTCGTGGCCTTCTGATACTGTGGTCGGAGCTTGGAGCCTCCTCGCCACCTTCAGGGCCATGCCCCTGGTTCTCGTCCTGTCCTTCTGCTTCACAGCTAATTCGGGCACGCGGTGGATTTCTCACTGCCCGCGCCCCTAGGACTCCTTCCGTCTGTCTGCGGTCTGTGGCCCCGGGACCCAAAGTAGGCCTCAATGTAACTCAGGCCTCCGGGTCTGTGCCCTTTGTCTTCTCTGTCCCTTGCCCTCCTCCGACTGACCCCCCGCTCCAGTGAATGACCCATACTTCCGGTAGTGTTTTCCCTTTGTCCTCTTCCTTTCCCTGACCGCTTCCTGTACTAACGTCCCCCACGCTGTCCTACAGCTGCCTGAGCCATCCCACTACCTGGGTTCACCTGCTCACTCTGGGACCGGGGGTTGTGTTGGGTGTGTTTGTGGGTGACTGGGCTTACCAATCCCGATTGTCGCAAATGAATAGTCGTGACCGGGCTGCAAGGGCGCCACACATACATCCTGCCCACAAGGTGCAGTTGCAAAGAGAAAGCAAACATCAACTCATCCACTTAGTTGTCCAAGCAGAGTGTCAAGTTGTCCGTAGCAGAGAACTTGGAAAGGAAGCATAATAACCAGTCACGTACCCACAGGCACAAATACTAAAATCTCACATTGGCAAATTGCCATCTGTGGAGATATTGACATGTAGGTTCGTGGGAACAGAATGCTTACGTTATCTCTTGCCTTTGGTTGCCCCACGGTACTCAATATATAGCCACCACTATTTTACATGGTATGCTGTCCACGACTTCAATAAACATGTCTAAAACAATATCAACCGTGCTGTCACCAACGCTGTAACTAGGAAGGTCGACATAACAATAGACATGTTACGAAGTTGTTGTGGACATTGAGGGATGAAACATTTCTGTGACGGCACACTGGGTGACCTTGGTGGAGGGTGAGACAGAGAGATAGCATGGGACGTCACATCACACATTCTACACACGCCAAGAGCAGTCAGTCCAACTTCTGTCATGTTTTCATCTACTTGCATGCCTGTTACTGTCTCTCCTCATCCTCCATATCACTCTGCAGTCCTCAAATCAATTGTTCACAGGGCCTGCAAACATGAGTTTTGTAACATATGTTTGGGAGGGCCCTCCTTTATACATTTGTGAGGGCCCTCCTCTATACTTTGGGAAGGGCCCTCCTTTATTCATTTTAGAGGTCCTCTATGCATTTGAGAGGGCTCTCCTCTACACGTTTGGGGGTGAAAACATTGCCTTAAGAATCACACAGCATAAGCAAAGTCAAGGTTGGTGGCACTGAAGGTCATCTCATCTGCACATTAAGGAGGGCCCTCCTTAATAACATTTTTGAGGGCCCTCCTCTATTACTTTGGGAAGGGACCTCCCTTACTCATGTGGGAGGGCCCCTATACATTTTGGAAGGTCCTCCTTTACACATTTGGGAGGGCCTTCCTGTATAGATTAAGAAGGTCCTTCCTTTATAGATTAAGGAGGGCCCTCCTCTATACTTTGGGAAGGGCCCTCCTGTATTCACTTGGGAGGACCCTCTATACATTTTGGAGGGTCCTCCTGTATACATTTGTGAGGGCCCTCCTTTATACAGTTACAACTCGAGCTGCTACAGAGGGGACTCCAGCTTGACAATGTAATGAGCGAAAGACACGCTCTAGGCATGCGCCGGCTCACATACAAGCATACACCTGATGCTGGTTGTCTAAATGAGAGGGGTGTATTTATAGGTGTAGGAATCTGGGATAGGGGCTGTACAAGCCAGATATCTGGACATGGAAGCCACTGGGCCCATATTTAACTAGGATCACAGTGAGTAATGGCAGATTCCTAGGTATGGCTCAGTTTTTAATCTGTTTGGTGCCTTTGGATAAGTGGATCTGACTGTGTTGCTTTAAATTGACAGAATGTGTAGGAGGTTGTGGAACAAGTGTAGCCTCCTTGGACACACAGTTGATTGTGCAGCACTGTGAGTAATAAGTACATTGTAAAAGGGACCATATAATGATATTTGCGCAAAAATGGTTTATGGTAACCTGCTTTTAATGTTTTAATGGCAGGAAGTACAGGAAGGTGCTGATTATCGGCACTCCTGCCCAGACCCCTAGCTAACTGTGCGTTGCTTCAACCCCTGATTTCTGTGTATGGAACAAGTATCTTGCTGAGGAATGGGGGGTAAATCTTCATCAATAATTTGTTATTTTTATGGGGCAAATCACACAAATATTTATTCCTCATATATTGATAACAGCCACTTAAGATGTCTGAGACAATCAGGAGTAGCCATTTGGCTTTTAGAATATAGAACAGGGGTGGAAGAGATAATCTATATATGATCACAGTTCATGAATATTATTGATGGAATATTTAGATAGATTAATTTGTGGCAAAGAGATACACCGTAAAGAAATGATCAAGTATTGTGTATACACTAACAAAAGTAATGTGTAGGAGGTTGTGGAACAAGTGTAGCCTCCTTGGACACACAGTTGATTGTGCAGCACTGTGAGTAATAAGTACATTGTAAACGGGACCATATAATGATATTTGCGCAAATATGGATTATGGTAACCTGCTTTAAATGTAATGATACTAAGGATAGATGGGTAATATTGAGCTTATGTCACCCTCTTAGAAGTCATCAAGAGATAGTAATTGCACTGACTGTTCTCTTGTTTGTTTCTGCTACTGTGTAAATAGATTTTTGCTTTCCTATTCTCTTAGACACATTTTTGAGTAAAAATACAATCATATCTGGACTTTATGAACATACGCAAGGACCTACATATACCAGAAAGTCATCCCTGACTCCTGATGAGCCAGTGTCTAAGAAAAACGTGAATTCTGGAATCTTTGGGATCCCATATGTTGGAGCACTCCACCTGTCTAACTAAGCTGAGTATTATCCTGATCTTGAATCAGTATACAAGGAAAGGAGTGCATTATATGGGATTGCCTTATAGCATTGAATGCGGTATAACTGCGAGTCACCTGATTTCTTACAGGTTTTTAACCAATTTTCAGTTGGTTACCTGTATTGAATAATACAAGGGTGCGAGTGTTGAACTCCAACAACTTTAATGACGTTTCTGAGCACTAAGTGTTTTGGTTATTCCTGAATCTGCTTTTGAACCTAGAGTGTAATTATAGGAACTGGATAGGGGCAATTAAGGGATAGCCGTCGTGGTGCAGGGGTATAACTAAAAAATCAGAATGAATCCTCCGCTGTCAGGAAGGTTGCACTGACAGGGTTGACATTATAGGAGATACTCCAACACTTGACTGTTTCTCACCAATTGGGGATTTTTTTAACTTAGTGGTTTGATTTTGTATGTGTTCACCCGGTTTTTATTAATGCAATTATAAAACATATAGTTGAATTTGGGTGTTTTATATATGTACACTATAAGTTGCGAGATGAAAACCCCAGACTATGTAAGCCTAGATTAAGCCATTTTCAATAAAACAGCATATCAGCAAGGGCTATCTGTGCCTGTAACAATGTCAAGGAGATAGAAGTTTAACAAGATGCTAAAGTGATATTTAACTGACCATACCTGCAGCATTCATAAGGATTCACTTCCCTTTAATTATTGTGTGTCCAAGCTGAACACTTGACCTGACCCATTCTTATATGCCTTGGAGGTGCTGGCCTGCCCTGCTACTAGTGCCATGTCAGAGCAGATTGGTGCACATGACTCTCCAAGGAAATGTCACTCAGAATTAATCTGATTAAATTCAAGAGGGACTAGATTTATACCTAGTTTTGTAATCGAATCCCTCCAAATGACAGCAATACAACTTAAATTCCCCAAAACAGTTAACTTTTAAAAATGATGTGAACTACAGATGACCAAACCTTGTAAAGTTTGTGTTTGTTTTGAGATGACCAAGCCTTGTAAAGTTTGTGTTTGTGTTGCTGAACGGGCATATGTTCGCCCACTATATCAATTAAATACTCAACCATATTCAAATCAATGTTGTCACAATACTGGCATCGCCAAACCAGAGCTTCAACGGTAATCAGGAATATGGAGATAAGTTACAGGTGTAGGCATGATGCTCAGAGAGTCTAGCTAAAAGTCACAAAACACACAACACACACACCACAAGAAAATGTCTCCCCATTTTTAAAACGCATGGCCACATTGCAGCAAAGTGGCATTGATTAACCCACAATAAAATGTGTAATTCAACAAAATGGAAACCTCAATGTCATTGGATATTTGAACCATGTAGCAATTTCAGATATCCATTAGCATTTAGGTTTCCATTGATGAAGAATGGCCCCACTATCTTTGTACCCCATCTACCACACTATACCATCAATTTGTGTGTTCCAACAGTCTTGGAGGGATCTATCCACCATGGGTTAGTGTCAGACCAATAGCGGTGTTTTTTTTTGTTAACTTCACCATTCACAAAAAACTTTGCCTCATCACTCATCTGAAGGCAATTGTGTATGCTGTGAAGATACGAGATGTGCAGCATCTGAAACAACGGATACTGGAAGCCTGTGCTAGCATTTCTTCTACGGTGTTGCTATCAGTGTGTCAAGAGTGAGAGAAGAGGGTTGCATTGACAATCCAATACAATAGGCAGCACTTTGAACACGTTTATAAGAGGTTATGAACTTGTAAATAACTCATAAAAGAATAAAATTACGTTTAAACCAAGCACACCATTGTTTTTCTTATGAAAGGCTCAATAAGTGATGTGTCACATGACTCTCTTCCCAGTGAAAAAAATAAAGTTGGAGCCAAAATGAGCAACTTCAAAATGTCCGCCATGGTCACCACCCTTCTGGAAAGGTTTTCCATCTCCCATATACTAATTTGCCACAAACAGGAAGTTGATATCACCAACCATTCCCATTTTATTTAGGTGCATCCATATAACTGATCCACCGTGTACTTATGGATCACCACAACTTAGACATCTGGCTGATCTAAGAAATTCTATGCACACATCAAGCTCGCTGGAATTTATTCTTCAATCATTTTAACTTTGTCATTTTGTATCGCCCAGTTTCTCATAACAGCAAAGCAGAAGAATTATCCCAAATACATGCTACGGACTCTGTACCTGAGGCTCTGCCTCAGACCATTTTGACTGATGCCAATTTTCTTGGGGTGATCGAAAACAAGGATTTGTGCAGGATTATTAAAGAGACCTACAACTCTGACTCGTTTTTATCTAGACCTACTAACAACGTGAACATAACTTTTAAGAATGGTGTATGGGTCCAAGATCGATTAATATACAGTCCAAGGGGGGCCATGGCCTACCGGTACATGTGAGTGGACGTGCTGCAGAGTTCTCCCGCCAAAGATTGGGCTAATTATCTGCTAAATACAGTGCATCACATCACTGAACCTACAGCCAGTGGAAGTCCCTGGGCACCTAGCAATCCAGTTTCTGTAAGTAATGAGCGCAGCCATTACCTACAGGATGCAGAAAGATGCTGGTGAAGGGTGAGGTGGAAAGCTCCAAGATGGCGCTGAGGCAGAGGAAGCCACAGTGAAGGAGAAAGCGGCTTACACAAGGAGGATGGAGGTGGCTGCAAGGCTGGAGAGGTTTGCAAGGGTGGAGGAAGAAAGAGCTGGATACTCTGAGAATGAAAGTGAGGAGGCAGGGGAGGAGGATGACATGGAAAAGCAGGAGGAGGGACTCACAGGAAGGTATGAGCATCCAGACAGGATCTGGATGTATCAACACTGGTGCTGAGGTGAAACAGGCATTAAGACGGTCAAAAACCTCTTGAGCTTGCAAAGACCAAGTAAAGGTCCTTTCTTTCTTTGTTCAATGTGTGAAAGGCTGAACAATCTCTGAAAAGTTCAAAATAAATGTCTATAAAAATTAGTGAATCCTATGAAACGCTGCACCTCCTTGACATTTCTTGGTACCGACCAATCTAGGACTGCCTGAATCTCGCTGGACTCCATAGTCCCTGTGGAGAGATGACATATCCCAAAAATTAAATCTCAGTGTAATGAAAGTTAAATTTTTTGACTTGATGTCAAGGTTATTCTAAAGAAGACATCTCAGCACCATTTTGACATATTCCCGATACTCCTGTAACGAATCAGAAAAAAATCTAAATATTATCCAAATACATAACAACAAAATGGTCCAACAGGTGCCTAAAGATGTCATTAGCTAGGTGCTGGAAAGTCGCAAGAGCATTGCAGAGACCAAAATGCATCAAAAGATATTCAAAATGTCCATAGCATTATCTTCCATTAGGTGCCTAAAGATGTCATTAGCTAGGTGCTGGAAAGTCGCAAGAGCATTGCAGAGACCAAAAGGCATCAAAAGATATTCAAAATGTCCATAGCATTATCTTCCATTAATCTCCAGGATGGATGCAAATTGCATGCTCTCGACTGCAAGGCCAGTCTCTGATAAGCAGGTAGATTGGTGCCTACCATGCGGCACCACTAATTCTGCTCACTCTGTCCGTGGTTCCATACGGCCATCTGCTTCCTTCTTTGCTAGGAACCTGCACCCTCTTGGTAGGTCTCCTGGGAATGCTCTTAGGATGCGCATGCCGCTTCCTGCACACCCTTAAAGGAGCAGTACACCTGTTCCCTATTAGGACTCAGACTGAGTGCTGAACTGCTCTGTGCATAAAAGGCATCCTCCACCTAGGGAGGTGCCTGGGCAACGTGTTCATTCTTTAGGAATGTTGCCTCTGTCCAGGTCGCACTTCTATAGAGCTCTGCGATAGGAAGACTGTTGCCTTGTATTATACTAATACCTCTGTCTCCACAGACTCCTCTGATGGCAGTTCCTTATCCTGGATCCCTATGGACACTCCCGATCCCACCCTGGGCAGGCCAATCCTCTCTTCATGGAATCATCTGAATACCTCTACCAGATGGATCAGCCTTTTCAGGATTATATGAAACTCTCAGAGTCCTCTCCACTGACAGAGCCAGTGTTCCACAATCTCTCCATCTCTACTATCCACCCTGTACGGGTCGCCCCTTTGGTCTGGGATTTGCTGCATTTAGACCTCCTGGCACTGTACCACGTGAATCCCTGTACAGGGGTTACCTCGTTGTTACTCTGCTATGAGAGTTCTGTGTCGCCATCCAGAGGATCCTCCCCTCAGACACCTTCTCCTTATGTAAAACCTTCCTTAATAAATATTCTTGGTTTTACTAAAGTCACTCTCCTGGCTCTTGCATATTGGGTATTCAGCTACCACTGCTCCAACAGTGGTCCTGTGAGTCCACTTAACATCTCCACGCCCCTCAGGCATAACACAAATCAAATTATATGCCCCATGAAGGTCTAGTTTAGAAAAAATCTTAGCATATCACACGCTTTCAATCAATTTGGGAATCAAAGGCAAAGGATGTCGGTTCAAAATGGGTACCTTATTGAGCTCCTGATAATCAATACAGAGCCTGAAGAATCGCAGCACCAGGAAGCAGTTAAATAGGGCAATCGTAATGTGGAGGAAGCCGATATGCCTTCATCTTATCACAGATGTCAGAGAACTCCTTATAAACCGGCGGTAACGTTGGTACTTGCACAGAACACTCTGGTTCCGAAGACTTTCAGCTCAACTGGCTCACCTTTTAGCTGCTCTTCAGTGGAAAAGAAATTACCCTGGTCTCCCAGTTAACAGTTCGATTCTATGACTGCAGCCAGGGAATTCCTAACAGGAAAGGGAAATGAGGAGAGAATATTATCATGAAAGAGAGCACCTTCCGATGATTGACTGATAAAAATATATTAAGAGATATCTTTGCCTGATCCATGGGCCCCGAGATTGGAGGGAAAGCATCTACAGTCTTCATGGCAAACGGAGTGGCCTTTTGTTGTATCTCAATGCCATGCTCCTTGGGAAAAGAAAGGTCCATAAAGTTACCCCCTGCACCTGAATCCACCATTGTAGAACTCGTAACCCAATGTCCCGAAATCATAATCTTAATAGGAGGTGAGCAATGTAAATCATTCTCCCTTTGCTCCTTAGGAGTGGCAGTCATTGATAGGGGGTGAAGCACTGCATTAAGGGGTATACTGGATTTGGACAATTCAGATTCAGCATCGGAAACTTCATACTTCCCAATGGTTGCTAAGACCTCGTGAGGCTGACTTTGGCAATTGATGATAAAGTGGTCTGACTTACTGCAATAAAAGCACAAGATCTCTCAGAGTTGATACTACCAGAGCTCATTACTCCCGCACTTCTGTAAGGAATCGACTTTTATAGGTACCGATTCAATTGCTCGTAGAGTCCTATGCACGAGTATCTTAGAAGAAGAAGTAAAAAAAAAGTTATTTGCATGGTTTAAGGCAGCCCAGCTCTCCTGTTTGTAAGGTGAATGTCTATTAATGCAAAATGATGAATAAAAGCTTTAAGCTCTTGGGAGATCCTACTCAGGCCAGCTCATCCTTGATAGTACTAGACAATCTTTTTCTAAAAATGGGTTATTAAGCATAACTATTCCAATTGGTATCCGCTGCCAGCTTTCTAAGCTTAGTTGCATATTCAATTACCAAGCGTTTGTCTTGGCGTAATGACAACAAGGCAGTCAAGGCTGAGACACAGCAATTAAGGTTATCAAACTGAGTCTCAATCATAAGGTTCGCCCAGGCCAACCCTCGAGAGGTAACATAATTATACACAGGATCGTCGATCTATCAGTCTGAAATTGAGCAGCATGTACATCAAAATATAAAGTACATTGATTAATAAATCTGCAAAACTTATCACTGTCACTACTGAATCTGAACAGTGGCAGTTTTGCACTACTAGCAGGTGGCAGCAGTATTCGGGGATGGGCTTCAAGATTTTCAAGTATTATTTCTTATTTATTTATATAGCGCCATTAATTCCATGGTGCTGTACATGAGAGTAGTGTACGCAAGTCCTGAAGCTCCAGCCAAACACTTGTATATTATAGTTTGTATGAGATTCCAAGGCCTCGACCTTGGTTTTCAAAGCCTTCACTCCAGCGTGTAATAAGTTAAAGGCAGTAACCAGTCTCTTAAGGCCACGTGCACACGCTGAGTATTTGATGAGTTTTTTACCTCAGGATTTGTAGACAAAACCAGGACTGGAACAATCAGAGGAAAAGTCTAATAGAAACACCTGCACCACTTCTGTATTTATCACCCACTGCTGGTTTTGGCTACAAATCCTGAGGAAAAAACTCATCAAATACTCAGCATGTGCACGTGGCCTAACACATATGTCTGCTGTTTCAGCCCAAGCATTTTTGGACCTGAGTATCCTTTTACAATTTAGTGGATACACTGAAATTTGGTGGCATAGGACTGAAACAGAGACGAGGTTGGAAAATTAGTCTTTATTACACACAGGTGCAAAACAAGGTTCAGTAAATAAAGTTCACAACAAACTTAGTCTGTGCAGCACCTATCCTTAGCAGTGTAATGAGCACTGAAGCAAAAGTCTGTAAAACAGTGTTCACGACTTCCGGTTCCGGCCTCTGATGGAGTAGACACGGGGAAGAAGAGCTCCGGGACCCACGACCGGGAAATCACGCATTAAAAGCCAACGCAGACCCGTGGATGGCACAGGCAGGCACCGGAGGAAGCGGGGCAGACGGGACACTCTGAAGACCAGACATGCAGGCACGGTGAGCACAGAGAAGTGGAGCCGGAATTAAGCCGCCGGAAGAAGCGCGGGTGGAGAGCGGACACGTGCAGGGCGCAGGGGAGACTGCCGCTGTTAGTGAAAGTACAGCCTGGAGCCTGGCGAGGGAAGATCAGAGAGAGAGGTACCGTACAGAGGCTGGAAGCAGGAGTCCCCGGATGTACCGGTGGCTCCGAAGTGCGAGTCGGGAGACACCTGCACTAACTGATAAAGATAGTCTGGCCCCTGTGTACATAATGGCGGGAATTGCGGGAGGAAATAAGAGGAAGGACAAGCAGCAGCAGCTGCAACAATCCACCACAAAGCACCAAGCAAAGGCTAACAGGGAGGAAGGCAGAGGTGACAAAGGTGGGAGCCGTGAGGATAATATGAGAGAGGAGGAAGAAGAGGACATGGCTGGTACTACATTAGGGTGCATGGAGGGAGATGACTTACACCCTGAGGGACCTCATAACTACACTGCAATGATTAAAGAACTGAAAGCTCATTTGACAAACAGTCTACAAGCCACAGTAAGAACAGCCATAAAAGAATCAGTGGCAGAGCTCCACGATATTGTAGCCCAGCATGATACCAGGTTACAGGAAGCAGAGCAACGTCTGTCGGACGCGGAGGATAAGATATTGCGACTGGAGAGAGACATGATGGCGGCTTTCAAAAAATCGCAGTGGGCGGAAGAGAAGCTAGACGACCTAGAGAATAGGTCTCGTCGTAATAATCTCCGAGTGGTTGGTCTGCCAGAAAGTATTGCCACGTCCCAATTGGATACAATCTTTGAGAAAGAAATTCCAGAAGCCCTGGGACTCAAAACGTTCTGTAAGGTGGAGAGAGCTCACCGGTTGGGAGCCATGCCTCAAAGTGCTAGAGGAAACCAAGACAAGGGTCCAAGGCAGGCGATAGCCAGATATCTGGACTATAAGGAAAAAGAGAGACTGATACAGACTTTTAAACGCAGACGCCAACCATTGCTAGTGAGGGGCTACAAGGTGATATTATTCAATGACTATTCGGCGATAGTGGCAAAGAAACGGAAAACTTTTAATGAAGTTTGTAACATTTTATTCAAGAGACGAATACCATTTCAGCTTCTCTATCCGGCGATACTGAAAGTATCTGTGGGAGATGGGCTCACAAAATTCTACTATGAGGCGACTGAGGCTCTACGGTATTTCACGTCGAGTTCTAGAACGTCACCAGCCAGGAAGAGAGATGGCGGAAACAACATGGAAGAAAGGGACAACCGAGACGACGGGGATGTGGAGAAGTGGCCGCAGGAATCCTCGTTGCCACATTTGCGCCGGGAACAGAGGGAAACATCTCCAAAGGATCAGAGAGCCGAGAGACGAGGGAGCATGCCGAGAGGAAGTCCAGGGAGAGGTTCATCCTGAAATGGGACATGATTGATGGATGATTAGTGGTATGGAGACAGCTCGAACTTGGTTTTGGTATGAGAGGAGAGGGTGCGAGAGGAGTGGTGAGGCGAGGTGGTCAGAGCAGCGGCGAGACTGAAGAGACGCCACACAATTGAGACATTTCTCCTCTTGTTTTTTTTTTTTTTTTTTTATTTCTCTCTTCTCTTTTTTGAAGTTGGGAAATGCTTTAAAATGCCGCTGGGGAGACACCTCGCGAAGGACCGACTCCTCGAGATGAGAGAAAGGAGAATAAGGAAAAGGGGGGGGTTTTTTTTTTTTTTTTTTTTTTTACTTATGATCTGCATCCAAGTACGAGACTGTTGGATTCTTAACATCAGGGGAAATGCTAGAATACTGGTTGATGTTGTAATAATAGTATGAAGATAGGGGGAGGGGAAGAAATGAGCACCCTCTGTTCTGTTGTTTTTCTTTTTGCCTTCCTATCCTGGCCAACTTGGGAGGGGAAGGTAAAACGCATTATAGGAGATGCTCTTATTGGGGTGAAATGAGGAGTGCAGCGAAACTGAAGAGGGTGCTAAGTTTTATCTGTATTATCAATTGCTTGGAAGGATGCCAAGGGTTATTGGTTCACATAAATGGTCGTGGGGGGGAGCGGGGAGAAGGAAATAGGCCCGTGATTCTCATCAGAATGAAGGGAGTCAATGAGAAACGAATGGATGGGTGGTATGAAGAGGGCGGGGGGATCTATGACAAAAAGGAAATAATGTCTCAATGTTGGTGTAACGCATGGTCCCAACAAGGGGGGAGGTGGGTAAAGTTGAGGGGTAATGTTATACAAGAAAAGTTGATAAAAGTTAAGATGTTATGGGACACTGTTGGGGGACACAAGATAGGGGAGGGAGGGGATCCAGAAGACCAGGGATGAAAATTGAATCCAGTATATCCAAAGAGACGCAATCCCAATATGTCGTGAAGAAGCCACAAAGGCTTGAATATGGTTAAACTGATATCGTGGAATATTAAAGGCCTAAGGTCTCCGGGAAAGAGGTCAATGATTCTGAAACACTTAAAAAAATTGGGAGGAGACGTAATTTTGCTACAAGAGACCCATTTACGCCAAGATGAACTGTTTAGAATGCATAGAATGTGGGTGGGGGCGGTGTATGGGTCAGGGGCGATTGGCAAGAGGGCAGGAGTCATGATCCTGATACACAGGTCGTTTTCGCACAAGGTAATCTCAGAGGAACATGACAAAGAAGGCAGGCATGTGACATTGACCATTGAAGCGGGGGGAGAGACTTTTCATATACATAATGTTTATGCTCCAAACGAGGAACAACAGAAGTTTTTTGACTCCTTACAGGGCACACTGTTACAATCCAATCAGCATAATATGATTGTGGGTGGGGACTTTAACACGGTCATGACGGCAGGAGAAGACAGACAACCGAGAGGGTCGTCTAGACAAAGGACCACACAGACAAAATCGATGCTACAGACTCTAACGGAAGAGGTGGGGATACTGGACATTTGGAGGTTGCGTAATCCGGAAGGGAGGGAATATAGTCATTTCTCACATCCTCATTCTACTTGGTCTAGGATTGACATGTTCATGACGACTGACCAGCTGATACACAGGGTAAGGGAAGCCGACATATTGCCAATGGTGATATCGGATCACAGTCCGATATCCTTGATGGTGGATGACAAACACCCTAGGGGACCAGATTATGTGTGGAGATATCCTTCTTACCTAAATAAAGACGAAAACTTTCAATCATTGCTAAAAGAATGGTGGGTAGACTTTATGGAGACGAATGGGGGTCATGTGGAAGACTCACATTTATTCTGGGAAACAGCCAAGGCAGTGCTAAGGGGGAGAATAATGGCGTATACAGTGACAAAAAAAAGGCAGGTACAGAGGAGATTCCAGGAGTTAAGTGGGGAAGTCAGGAAAGCATATATTGATTTTAAAGACAATCCAACGCAACATAACAAAGACGCATGGTTAAATCAGAAGAATCAATTTGAAGATTGGGCAAAATTGAAAGAGGATATGTCAAGAGCCGAATGGGAGGCAAGGATGTACAGGTTTGGAGACAAGGCGGGGAAAATACTGGCGAACCTAGCTAGAAGGAAAGAGATGATGGCATCAATAGTGACAATGAAGAGACCAGAGGGAGGGCACACGACAAACCCTGCGGAAATCATCAAAATATTGGGGGGGTACTACGCCAAACTCTACGGACAACCTAGGGATGAAGGTGGGGGAGGGGAGGAGTGGCTCAACTCAGTGAAAATGCCAAGACTTTCTGAGGAGGGTCTGCAGCGGTTAAACGCGGACATAGAGGTGCCGGAAATCCTTGAGGCCATACAAAATCTGAATACAGATAAAGCTCCGGGTCCGGATGGATTCAGTGGGGGATTCTACAAGTCATTAAAAGAACAGGTGGCACCACATCTAAAAACATTGTATAAATCCTTTCTGGGAGGTGGAGATGTCCCGGAGCAGATGAATATAGCCCATATTAAATTGCTTCCAAAATCAGATAAATTGACAGATGATCCGGGAGGATATCGCCCTATATCATTGATAAACTTAGACCTGAAGTTGATATCTAAAATTATGGCCAATAGGCTGGCGGAGGTGTTACCTTCATTGATTGGAAGACAACAGGCAGGCTTTGTAAAGGGGAGGTCCGCGGTGGGAAATGTGAGGAAGGCCTTACTGGTAATAGATGTACTAAGAGGAAGGAGAGGAGGAGAGAGGGGAGATCCAGCCATGGTCACACTAGACGCCGAAAAGGCATTTGACAATGTTAGGTGGCCATGGCTGGATCTAGTGTTGGACAACATTGGAATGCAGGGGCCATTCAGGGAGTTCTTGAAGAGTTTATATCGAAATCCTAAGGCAAGGATTAGTATCCCTGGGTTTCTTTCTCACACATTCAACTTAGGTAGAGGTACTAGACAAGGATGTCCTTTATCACCTTTGCTTTTTGATTTAGCAATTGAACCTTTGTCCAGGTCACTTCTGCAGGGGGGATCATTTGAAGGAATCCAATTGGGGGAGGGAGAGCAAAGGATTAATCTCTTTGCAGATGATGTAGTCCTGTACTTAGCTAATCCTCATAAGGATTTACCAAAAGTAATGGATCAATTGGGGGAATTTGGTGTTTTCTCGGGATTCAAACTTAATAGGGCTAAATGTAACATATTGTTTTTAAGGGAGAATTCCGGGAGACCGGGCGAAAATGAGTTGGAGACGCAGATGTGTGGAATCCCCATAGCCAAAAGGTCCGTGAAATACTTGGGATACATATCGCGAGAACTATAGATGAGATTTATCACATGAATTATGACCCCTTAATTAATAAAATCCAGAAGGAGCTGGAAAGATGGAGCAATTTGCCATTATCACTGTTGGGGAGATGCCACTTGATCAAAATGGTGAGTTTTCCTAAACTACTTTACCCGCTGCAGACCTTACCATTACTGTTACGCCATAAAGACGTGGACAGGTTGAATAGAATGTTCTCGGCATTCATTTGGAGGAAAAGGAGAGGACGGATCAGGTTGAAGACACTAATGACTGCAAAGGAGGAGGGAGGTTTGGGGTTTCCGAATGTTAGAGGTTACAACATTGCCTGCCTGACACGACATATATTGGACTGGATGAGGGGGACGAGTAGATTCTCGGATTATCAAGTGGAAACAACCATGTGTAAGCCCTGGAGTTTGGTTTCCTTGCTCCATACTTCGGGGACGGGGATGCCACAAAACATAAAAAATACAGCGGTGTTCCGTGACACTATAGCCACTTGGAAGGCAGTACGGAAAAAGATGCGGCTGCCGTGGAAAATATCAAAATATTTAGATCTGTGGACGCACCCAGAGTTTCCCCAGGGAGGGAGCAACAAACTTTACGCAGCCTGGAGGGAGGGAGGAATTAAGACAGTGGGAGACTTATTGCACCCGGAGGAGACCAGGTGGTTAAGAGGAGAGGAACTTATGGAGAAATATGGATTGCCGAGATCCCAGTGGCTCCAGTATTTACAGGTCAAACATCATATCATGCAGTCTTTGATTGGAGTTGAGGCTGAATATATCAGGAATGCGTGGGATGAACTAATGGCCTTGGGAGGGAATGAGGTCTCGGTATCCACAATATATGCAAAAATACGAGGGGTGGTGCTTCCTCCGGGACCGGAAAAAATATTTGGGGGATGGGAGAGACAATTACAAGACGAAGGTATCGGTGACACAATTAAGAAAGGTTGGTGTGAATTGCGGAAATACGTTATAAATGAAAGGGGGAGGGACGCGTATTTTAGAATCATGCACAGGGGCATATTGGGTTTCAACCTAAATCCTACGGCAACATATCCAGATAGAATCCCTAAATGTCCAAAGTGTGATCTCACAAGAACAGATATGTACCACGGTTTATGGGAATGTAGGGAGTCGCGAAAATTGTGGGAGAGGGTGAAGGAGCTAATGAGGGAAATGGTGGGAGTGGAAATACCGATAACACCAGAGACTTGGCTCTTTCATGACTTGGAAGGAACGAGACTGGGGAGGGAGGGAATTCCCATTTTCCATATCACGGCACTAATAACGAAGCAGGTAATACTAAAACACTGGATAAATAACGGGCAACTACCGCTGAGGGAGGTGGTACAGAGATTGTCTCATACGATGAGGTTGGAACAAACAACAGCAGAAAAGGCGAAAGAGAGGGAGACAGAGAAATTCTTCAAGAGATGGCGCAAATTTATCATTACACAATTACCTAGTGAGGATATCAAACGAGTGGTGAAACCGTTTCGCAACACATCATGGTATTGCCTGGAAGACCTGGGAGGTACTCTAGGGATATTGAAACTCGTAGACTGAACGAATACATATTTAAAAGAAAAGGGGAACAGATTGGCCTTTAGTCTGGATGGGAAGTCTCGGAGGAGGCAGGTAAGGGGAAGGAGAGGCGTACTGACGAAATAATGGATAACGTATACTACAAAGAGATTATAGAAATTACATGAATGTGAGCGGTTATTTTGGTCTTCTGGAGAGGGTGGGAGGAGATGGGGTAAAGGGAGTTGGGAATATTTACATTTTAAAGTTTATAATTTAAGAAGATTTTCAACTGTAAATTGTAAAATGGAAACTAAATTTGGAAAGGGCTGGTTTTATTTTGTTATATGTTGAAAAACCTGAATAAAAATTATTTGGAAAAAAAAAAAACAGTGTTCACACTATAAATAAGTCCAAGCAAGTTGTGCGGTGCAGGTAAATTCATTGGGAGCAATCAAAGTTTACAGCAAGATGCTCCTTAAGGGCCACGTCACACGGTTCAATTTCCTGAACGATATTGTTAGCAATCACATGCACGCGCGATCGCTAACAATATCATTCACATCGTTGGTGAGCTGTCACACAGGCAGTGCTCCACTTCTGTATTTATTTACCCACTGCTGGTTTTAATCAGCCACTCCTGGTTTTAGCTACAAAAACTGCAAGAGCACTCGTGTAAAAATATGCAGCAAATACACAGTGTGTGAACGCCAGTTTGTTTGCCAAAACCAGGAGTGAAACTTGCAGAGAAAAACTATAATTGAAAGATTGACACCTGTTCTGAGTTTTCCAGGCACTCCTGGTTTTGGCACACAAACTGTATGGAAACTGATAAGGGAAAAAACTGCAGTGTGAAGCCAGCCTGAGGGTATGTGCACATCAGTCGTTTTGTGGGCTGTTTTTTAGCGTTTTCCGCTGAGTTTTATGTTAATTTATGTTAATCCTAACCACCGGTTGGATTAACATGCTAGTCAATGGATTTTAGAAAACGCTGTGTACATTAGAACGTTTTTTTTTGTCTCCTTTCCACTTTCTTCACCGGTTTTCCACCGGTTTTCAAAGATAGAGCAAGTGACTTCTTTTGAGTGTTTTTCCAGCGGTTCTAGCTTACAAGTGTACAAAAAACAGTCTTAAAAACGCCAAGAAAAAACGCCAGAAAACCGCCGACAAAACGCTGTATAAACGCTATAAAACCGCTCAAAAACCGCTCAAAAAACGCTAAAAAAACGATGGACACTGCTGAGGTCAGAAAACTCAGTTTCTGCAATTCTACACTGGTTTTAGGACGGTCTGCAAAGATGCAGAAACGTCAGATGTGCACATACCCTAAGGCTACACTCACACTCTGCGTATTTGCCGAGTTTTGCTGCATATTCTTGCAAAAAACCTATGGGTTTTGCTGAATTGCGTTCACATATTGCGCTTTCCTGCGCATGTGCTTTCACTGCAAAAGGGCGTGCGTAAAAAGAATAGACCTGTTAATTCTTTTTTTTCGTTGCCTCTGCACTTTTCCCATAGCCCACATGATAAAATGGGCTTGGGAAAAGCGCAGAAAAGCGCACTATGTGTATGCAGTTGCGCTTTTTGCCACGTACACGAATAAAAAAGCGCAACTGCAGAAAAAAGCGCAAAAAATGCGGAGCGTGTGAACGTAGCCTTAGTGAAGTTTACAGCAAGATCTTCCATAGTCCAGAACCTGTTCATAACAGTGCAGCAGGCACTGTAGTTTAAGTCGGTAGGAAGGTATATACACTTGCAGCATTTCGAGTGTAAGTGGTGCAGGTATAAATATAGACCATGTTGAGGCTGTAGGCAGATGTGGAAGATACTCCTCTGGTGCAATGTCGTATGAAGTGGCGGTGAAGAGAGGTGAGGAAGCAGCAGAGAACCCAGTGATCTTCCAGCAAAGTAAGAAAGCAGAGCCAACTCCAGAGAGTATTCACAGAATGCAGTAAGTAATGTCACAAATATCCAGGCAAAGCATGGATGTAGCACAGGAAACTAAATAGGCAGACAGACAGGAAACCACATGGTCATAGAGAAGCAGCAGACACTATCTTGACTACAGAAATGAACCACAGAAAGTTCAATGGAAGACCCGGAATCCTGATAGCTGGCTTCCTTCCTTTTTTGATTATTATCTAGCCAGGTGTGGCTATGAAGATTCCCTGGACTCTTGGCTTCAGTCTGTTTTCTTAATAAGGTCTCAGAGACATGGCTATATTATGGTTAAGATTGTAAGTAGTCATATTAAAGAGTCAGTCCGATCCAAGCAACTTTCCTCATAACTTCCTATCTAATTTATCCCTCTAATCTAAGCTTTTTTCTCATATATTTCCTTTCTGAATTCCTTATAGTTCCCTCTCTACGCTATCAAACAGCAGTTTTTTTTCATTTTTTTTTCTATATCCTCTTCGATGACGTCCCATGTGAGTGCCCCAGTGCATCTTGGGATCCTCTCATGGAGCATCAGCCAGTCCAAGGCTCTTCCTCATCCCTGCCCTGGAACCAATGTCACTGTGACGCTGGTTCCTGAGGCAGGGCTGTTCAAATGTTTTCTAAGGTTTCCAGCCTGCCCACCCCCCCTTCAGATGTGACACCGCACAGCGGAGTGTGGGTAACAACAGGGGGGGTACTGAGAATTCACACTGCGGGGCCGGTAGAAGAAGGGGGAAGCTGAGATTGTGGACTGCGGGAGAGGAGAAGGGGATGGGGCTGACCATGTACTTTGCAGGGAGTAGAGGGGCTGATAAGGGAGAAGGGGAGCCGGCTGGAGACCTTAGTAAATATTTGAACAGCCCCCAGGAAAGTGTCACAGTGACACTGGCTCCAGGGAGGAGATGAGGGAGTGTCTGGGACTGTCTGATGGCCATAAGAGGATCCCAGGATGCTCTGGGGCACTCACACGGAGCATCACCAGAGGAAATAGAAACAAAAAAGACAATAGCAGTTATATAGTGTAGAGAGGGAGCGATAGGAAATTAATAGAGGAAGTATATGAGAAAAAAAGCTTAGATTAAAGGGATATATTAAATAGGAAGTTAAGAGGAAAGTTGCTAGTCTCAGACTGACCCGTTAAGTCTGCCATAAGGGTGGATAAATCGAAAGGGGGCAGTGTTAATCTGATCCACGCTACTCATATGATGAAATAATCTCAATTTTCAGGTGATTGCTTTATTCCGACGTGTGTCAGAGCGATATCCCTGCTCCTTGATCAGAGAACCAACATAATAATGTTATTATGTTGGTTCCCTGAGGAAGGAGCGGGAATATTGCTCTGAAACGCGTGATCCTTTCATCGTACAAGCAGCACGGATCAGATTAACACTGTCCCCTTTGGATTTATCCTTTACTACCACTCAGTGCACGTGGAATGTGGATTCTGCGGCAGCCATACCATACGTTTACACAAGTTGTGGGTTACACAACCGTTCCAGGTGAGCAGTTAGATCTGTTGTCTACACAAAAGTGTTTGAAAGATAAGACCCTAGTGCGCTTTCTTTTCCTTCCTATAGTTATATTTGATAAAGGTTGATGGGGCCCGTAGAATTACTTCATATTGTCATGCTGGGGGGCCAGGGTGCCCAGAAGTAGGAGGGAGCTGGGCATAGGGAGTCAGGGGTGCCTGCTCTGGCCCCGATACTGCGGTCCCTGACTTGACCTGATCTCGGAGGTACCTCTAAGGGTTAGGAGGTCCGATCCACCAGCCTAAGTCCCTAACTCCTGAGAAGCCCTAGGCCTAAGCCCCTACCTCCACCCCGGACCACGGAACCAAACAATTTCCAATGGAGAGCAAAGCAGCAAGCTCAGGATCAGCATCCGCTCACAACAGGTCACAGTCCAGAAGTGAACTGAACCAGCGTCCTCAGGTGGATGTGAGCTGACCTATTTTTGGCCGAGGGGTGGGGAGCAACCAGCCCAGACATGTCCCTCAGCTCATTTAAGCATGAGTCATATTCATCACACACACCTGCACTCTCAGCTCCTGCTCATTAGTTTCCTCTCTCCACACTGAGAGCAGGGAAAAAAAGGCTAAATTTAAACCACAGCAGCAGCACTCCCATGCAGCAAGGCAGTCAATACGTAACACATATGCCTTGGATTTCTTAAGAAGACAGGGAGATTTGTTTTTTTATCATTAAATCCCACTTATATCCACAAAAAATGTGGCATGCTCCATTTGACTTCATTCTTATGGGAGGTATCTTATGTTGGCAGCATTCATTATGGAGAATATGTCCTTTACATAGGTAATGAAAGACTGCTGTACTAGTCCACATAGGGAATGCAAAGTCACTGTAAAATTTCATCCAAATGCTCATGAAATTTCCAATAAATGGCTGGATTGAGATTCCTATATTTTTCAAATGTTCGAACACTTTTGCAGAAAATTCTGAAAGTGGCTTCCATTTTAGTTTGTCACTTTATCTGCATAGTGGTCTTTCTTATTATAGTTTTTCACTGGAAATCATTTTCATATAGGATACAATCCTTGATATCCAATTACATAGAGAGAGAGAAAAATCCAGGAAACGATCCTTTTTTTTTTTAACTGGATCCATCTCTATAGACCCCATTGTTATGTAAAATGGACAGCACTGGATTCGTTTCTGTCAGTTTTTGTCCGCTGTGCCAAAAAAATGGTGCAGTCTCCAATTCTGGGTAGAGGAAAAAACATGACACAAGTGGATCCCTGACTGAATTGACACAAACGGATGGCCATATAGGCCCAATCCGTGCCCATAAGGATACATAAGAGGCCAAAACAAATTTGTGTCTATCCATTTCAAAACGGATACACACAGATTCACAAAAACGTGGTGTGAAGCCAGGCTTACTCCCCACTTTAGCTACAATTTAAAAAAAAAAATATATACAGCTTGATTTCTTTTTTTCATTGATACTTAAAGACAAAGGGACACAAGGACAATGGTTTTTCTTTTCACTTGGAAATCATGCAGCTCTGGAAAATTTTAAAGAACGTGAGCAAATCTAAGTTGCTGCTCATCAATTAATCACAATGAGTAATTACCGTACTCTAAGCATGTGATTTTGAAAAAGGCCATTTCAGAACAAGAATACTCTAAGACTGCACAATGCTTACCATATAATCACAAGTTGGACAAAAAGAATTTGATCTGCATACATAAAATGTAGAATTACTGAACTTCCGAAGTAAAAGGATGTCATTTATGTATTCTGCCTACACAGTGAAAAAGTTAAATGTCTTTCTGTTCTTTTTTCAAAACATCAAGCAGATATTCATACACAGAAAATCATATGCATGCAAAACATATGGCGCACCCCAGGGCCGTGGGGTACTCGGAACCGGGTTAAACTGTCTCTGTGGAGTCACAGGGGACGAGACCCGCCTTCCGTGACCCTGGGTTCAGTTGAAAAGGGGAGATTTCTTGCTTGGTAGGGGGAAGGGGGATGATGAAAGGGAATTTATTTGTGATGCCACCTGTGGTATGTGACCACAGATGGCCACAGCTGCTACAGAATCTCTGGGGTGATGGACGGGCAGCTGAGATGGAGCGACTCCCCACGGGCGGAGCGGATCCCCAGGGCAGTAATTGTAGTAAGGAGTTGGGGTGCAGGACAATGGGCATAAACAACAGGCAGACTCACTGTTTTGTAGTTACTCAGTCTTTTACTGGAGCATCTGTGTTCCAGGCAGTTGTCAGTGGAGTCCTTGCTTGAGAGCAACTCAGGGTTCTCCTCACCTGGCCGGGTCGTTGGCCTCCTTATCGCACTCTGCCATTAGTCTCCTGCTGCTGCATAAGCTAAACTGTCACCCTGTCTCTCCTGCGAGGTGCTGGTATGACAGTCAACTCAAGTCCTTTCTTAACCCTCATCTCGGGTAACAGTTCCTGAACTCTCTGCGTTGCTTTGCCTCCGGGCACTGTGTGGTTGGGGAACCTGGAATTCCCCACCGTCCAGTATTGACTGCCGGGACGTTAGGCCCTACACAGTCTTGGACTCCGGTGTCCGTTCTCTGCGCGGTTCCTCTGGGGTGAGCACGGAACCTCTCAGCTTCCCAGATGTTCCTTCAACTCTCCTCAGACCCTAGCCTTAGGGCTATAAGGTTACTTGCCTGATGAGAAGACTCTTCTGCTACTCTCCAGCATGACACCACCACCTTGGGGCAGTGATGACACTGTGGAACGAGGACCCTGGGGTGCCACATTCCCCTTTAATGAAAACCAGTACTCCGTGACTGTTACAACTTTTCATAAGATAAAGATGAACAATGACGCGGACCCAGGGCTATGGGGTACTCAGCTCTCGGGCTCTCTCTTCAGTCTGGGAAGTCACGAATGGCCATCCCGAAGCTGTGGCCCTGGGGGTCAACTGAAAATAGCTGTTCTTTGGGGGGAATTTCTATTTACAGGGGAAAACTTACAAGTTGTCTTCGTCGTGACGCCACCTGCTGAGTCTGGTGATGTTCACCAGCGCCGCCACAGTCCTCCGGTGGTCGGTGGTATTGCAGCTTGGATGGAATAGTCCCCGCAGGCGGGACTGGACCACCGGGGCAGTGATGCTGTAAAGCAAACAGTTTATATTTGAAAGGATGCAGCAGAGTCGAAGCTTCACTTCACCGGGTAACTTTACTTGAACTCTTTCTTTCAACTTACAATTCAACAGTTCATTAGATGGTATACTGGTGAATGCTCCAGGCTGCAATTGGGATTCTGGCTTGAGATGGAACCCTCCTTTATGTTCCTTTCTTTTCCTTCTATTCTGTTCCCAGTGTGTAGCCTAATCTCCTGTAGATGATCTGGCCTCCTGCTGCTTCTAGCTTCTGTCTCCTCTCCCTTTTGTACCCGTCGGGTGAACCTTTTAGTGAATGCTGCAGTTGCCACTGCGCTTTTAGCTTCCCTCTTGTGGGATCTTTGGGAGTTAGGGCCGTATTTGTAATATCCCTGTTTTGCGGATTTTCTGTGAGACTTGGAGTACTCACAGGTGCGGGCTCCGGTACCCGAGTTTCTTTCTATGGGGCAAACTCTTTCCATTACTCACGTCCCCACTCAAGTTAACTCTGCAATTCTGAGCTTCCTTGCTTTCTTTTTCCTGTTTGGGATCTGTTCCTTAAGGGCTCCTCAGCCGAGATTACCCTCTTGCTCCTTCAGGCTGTCTGCCTGGTCCTTCTCCCTCCTCCTCTCTCACCGACTACTGACTAACTAACTGAGCTCTCCGGTTCCCTCTAGAGGTTGCTAAGACCCTCCCTGGGTTCCTCCCACCACTGTCCTAGTGTGTGAGTGCAGCTCTAGGGCTCCATCTTGTGAACATTGTCCCAATTGCAGTGGAGTACTACACTGCTTTTCTGGGTGCAGTACCCCTTTTGTAGCACCTACGTAGGTTAAACGGTAATATATAGCATACAGAGTCTTAAAAGGTAAAAAGTACAAAAACCAAGAAAATGCAAAAAGTCAAAAAGCAGTCTCTAGGTGATCAGTCCTTCCACCTTTGGCTGATGAGGATATTTACAAAAAGTCTTTGTCACAACCAGTCCAGTGACATAATGGTCCATGGTTAAAAGTAAAAAGTGCAAGAGCATTTGAAAGTTCATACAGTAAAGTCTCTGTAGGTGCTGAGCTTAATAGTTGCAAGGTTACACATTTATACGCATCAAGCAAACATTCTTAACCAGTTAGACTTTTCCTTTTCTCTACGGGCGTCTCGGCTTAGGAGTCCTGGTTTCTACATCTCCTCCTCCAGGAACTTGACTTCTTAACTTAATGTTCCTGGGTGTGACTCCAGTTCCTCCACCCTTCTGTACACTATTCATACTGGTTAACTATTTACATGTCTTTACACATACAAGAAAATAGATATACACCTTTTATTCATGTTACACTTACTCCTTGTAACGGGCTGGGATTTGACCTTGTGTACTATGCTGCGATCTCCTTAACTCGGGAGTGTCTACTGCAGGTGTACTCAGTACTATTCTGTGTGTAGAGGTGTACCTTGCGGGTATCTCTGGCTCTGGATGAGATATTGATCTGACAGCAGGACTGGCAAGTTCACTGGGAGCAGGAATGTGTTCTTCCTCTTCTGATGCCACTTCTGGTACTTCCACTCATGGTGTTTCTTGCTGTACGTCTTCAGGCATCTGTACTTGTTGAAAAGCTAACATACGCACAATAACCCCTCCATTGTACTGAGTCCAGGTCTTTGGAAAGTACAGGACTGTATGAAACACATCATCTTACTTAGGCTGGGTAATTACAGGAACTGAGATCTCTGGTGTCTTCAGAGTACAACTTTAGATGGCCTCTTGACATGGCTGACGTTGTCTTCCCTTCATCCTTACTGACTAAGCACACTTTAGCATTGTCAAAATTTGATGGCAAGACGATGTATGTTGTTGCTTCCCATTGGTCATCCAATTTATTGGTGCGCCTTTTTCTTTTAAGAACTTGCTCAAGTGGTTGCAGAGGAGTTGCGGGAGCATGTTGGTTATAAGTTTTCTCTGGTCTCTCTGGCTTGTAGGAGACTCTTTTCCACACACTCTTGCACTTGGCGATACTTCTGTTGACGAGTGGTATCTCAATTAGCTCCTGGTGCTTCTAAGTCTGGCTTTAAAATTCCCTTGTCTAAATCAATTGGCAGCTTACCAGGTCTTGCTTGCATTACGTAGGCTGGGGTGCAGTTGGTAGAACTCAACCAGGGCATGGTTGTATAGGTCTACCAGGTCTGGTAACTTTTCTGGCCACAAGTTTCTTTTCGCCACTGGCAAAATCTTCAATAAGTCCAATACAATTTGATTCATTTTCTCACAAAGGCCATTTGTTTGTGAATGGTATGATGTTGTCTGGATTTTCTTACACCCATATAAGTTACAAAATTCTCGAAACACCTCGGCTTCAAACGCTGGACCTTGATCTGTGAGGACCTGCTCCGGGTAGCCATGAGGTCTGCAAAAATAAGCTTGGAACGCCTTAGCTGCTGTTCTGGCTGTTGGTGCCTGTGAAGGATATACCACCAAGAAGCGAGAATAGTGGTCCACTATGGTCAGGGCATAGACATAGCCGGACCTACTTGGGGTTAGCTTCACATGATCTAAGGCTACCAACTCTAGTGGTTGTTTGGTTACTATGGACTGAAGTGGGGCTCTCTGACTGTCCTTGTCTTTCCTTCTTAGGTTGCATGGGCCAAAGTTTCTGCACCAATTTTTGATGGATTTTCTCATGCCGACCCAATAGAATCTTTCTTGCAGCAGAACCTCCAATTTCTTCCAACCAAAATGCCCTGCGCCATCATGGTAGGCTTCAAAAAACATTTTGACAACTCTTTATGGCACAACAATTTGTCAGACCAGTTCATGAGTTCTGGGGTTTTATGCCATCTGCACAGTTTACCTTCATACAGGAATAGCTTACTTCGCTCCTTCTACTGCTGTTGAGCTTCGGTTCCTGTTCCACGTCCTGCAAGTGTGGCATCCTGGATAAGGCATCAGCATTGGCTTTCTTGGGGCCTGCCTTATACTTGATGATGAAGTCGTAGTAAGACAGCCGGGCCATCCATCTCTGCTCCAGCGCACCTAATTTTACTGAGTCCAGGTGGGTAAGCGGGTTGTTATCCGTAAAGATGGTAAATTTTGCTGCAGCCAGATAATGTTTGAAGTGTTCAGTGACAGCCCAGACTACTGCCAGGAATTCCAATTTGAAAGAGCTGTAGTTTTCCGGATTTCTTTCTGTAGGACAGAGCTTCCTGCTTGCAAAGCTTATCACTCTTTCTTTGCCTTCTTGCACTTGACACAGCACGGCTCCCAGTCTCATGTTACTGGCATCAGTATACAGAATGAATGGATGGTGATAATCAGGATAAGCCAGGATCTCATCTCCTGTCAGGGCCCACTTCAATTTCTTGAAGGACTCTTCTGTCTCACTTCCCTATTTGAAGGGAGGACTCAGGGTTTTAGCCTTCTTGGACTGACTTACCAGGAGATCTTGCAGAGGGGCAGCCATCTTTGTAAACCCCTTGATGAACCTTCTCTAGCAGCCCTCCAGCCCCAGGAACTGCCTCACCACTTTAACGCTGGTGGATCTTGGCCAGTTCCTTATCACTGTGACCTTTCGGGGTCTGGTGCTACTCCTTCAGAGCTTACTACATGACCGAGGTACTGTACCTTTGGTTTCAGCAGGTGACACTTGGATGGCTTTACCTTTATGCCATAGCCGGACAAGGCTTCAAACACTTCTGCCAAGTGATCCAGGTGTTCTTTATACTTCTTCAAGTATACTATGACATCATCCAGGTACAATAAGATGATTTTGAAGTTCTTGTGTCCTAGACAGCATTCCATCAGCCTCTGGAATGTACCTGGTGTGTTGCAGAGTCCGAACGGCATACTGTTGAACTCGCAGAGGCCAATCGGTGTGGTAAACGTTGTCTTCTCCCGGTCAGCCTCTGCTACAGGAACTTGCTAACACCCACTAGTCAGATCTAAGGTGGAAAAGTAGTTAGCAGATTTTAATGCAGCTAATGATTCCTCAATTTTAAGTAATGGGTATGCGCCCTTGTGTGTAATGTGGTTGATCTGCCTGTAGTCTACGGACATTCTCATTGTACCATCCTTTTTCTTAATAATAGAGGAGCTGCCGAGGAGCTACAACTGTCTTTTATCACCCCTGCTTCCTTTATTTCCTTCAACATCTTTTTAGCACATTGGTAGTGAGTGGGCGGTACAGGTCTATATCTTTCTTTGATGGTTGGATGGTCACCTGTGGGTATGTGGTGTTCTACCCCTTTTATCTGCCCAAAGTCTAAAGGGTGTTAGCTAAAGACTTGCTCGTACTCTCTCACTACCCAGTATACTCCATGCTTTTGATGGGAGGGTGTAGAATCAGTAACTACATGTAATTTCTGGCACCAATCCTCCAGCTTTCCCTCTGAGCCACTGCCCTCCACCTGTTCAGACAGGTTCAAGGGTTCTACTGTCTTGATGGAGTTGTTATCAACAGTGTATAGTTTAGCAATTGTAGCATAGTTTGGCAAAGTAACTTCTCCACAATTTAGAAGGTTTACTGGTACCCTCCCCCTGCGCACTTCAACTACTCCTCTGGCTGTCAGGACAGTGGGCCTACTGTCTGAGTACATGGGTTTATTAGGGCTTGGAAGTCTCGCCCTCTAAGTCCTATTGCGGCCCTACAGCAGACCAACATTTCCGTTTTGGGGGTATCACAATTGGTACCGGGTCACTTACCCTTGCACTGCCAATTTCTCCTCCGGACAACTCTACCTCCTGTGTTAACATCAGGATCTTTATTTCTTTCTGCAGGACTCGCTGCTGTCCACTGTTGGCAGTCTCGTCAATTTACTGTAACACAACAATTATTTCTGCAAGATAGTTTTCTATCACACTAGTGCCCAAAATAATCATTGGATTATGTTCATGCCGGTCAACATCAACAATTATTAACCCTTTACCTTTTAACTCCACCCACCCCACCTTTATGGTCACTTCTTTGAACCCAATCTGCGGCACAAGTTTACCATTACTAGCTATATTAAAGTCATCATCTGGGCCACGTAAAATGTCTGAGTCTGCCTAGTATCTCTTATAAAGGATATATGGTATAGATGTCACCTGTGAACCAGTGTCCAGCAAAGCGTTCATGGTGATTCCATCCAGCACGACAGGCAGGACCGGGTGTCCTCCCACGTACCTGTCACACCAGTTTGGTGGGCCTGGTGATCTTATTCCTGAGGGTCGGTCTGCTTGCCCAGGGGATTCTCGTTTAAAGTATATTCCCTGGCAAAGTGACCTGACTTTTCACAGCGGCGGCAGATGGGCTGTCCATCCAGGTCATAGCGATCGCTGGGTAAGTCCTCTAGTCGCGGAATATCTCCTTGGTTGCATCCACGGGACGTCATCTCTGTTGGAAGCCAACTCTATCTTCTCCATGGGCTTGGATCCTCACATTTCTTGCATAGCCTTAGCCATCTCAGGTACGCTTTTAGTTAGGGCTTCAATCTTTTGGTTGAGGGCCTCATTGGTGATAGGTTCCTGAGTCTGTGTACTCGCCCCTGCCATAGCCTGTGGGTTTTGTATTCCCGGTTGATTGGTGGCAGCCAGGCATTGTGCAGGGTCTGTGTCATGAAATGCTTCCTGCTGCATTATGCAGATTGCTCTCTCTTTGAACTGCACAAAGTTCAGATCAGGTTTTGTATGGCTATCATACGCAGTTGTCCTCAATGAGGAGGGAATAGAAGTCCATCAATAAACTGATAAATGAGTAATTTATCCTCCTCCTGCGCCAGAGTAGGGTCTATCTGCTTTAATGCCCTGAGCGCTTACTGTAGATTTAATGCAAAGTCTTGTGCACTCTCCCATGGCTTTTGCCTACCCCCAAAGAATCTCATTTTCACTTGTGCAGCGGTACTAATATCAAAAGTAGCTTTCAACCTGGCAAGTACATGTTCAACAGTGTCTTTATCAGTGTCCGGCCAGGACTTCACCTGGCCCTGTGTTGTACCAGTCAATTTTCTCATTAATATACTGACTCGCTGGCCTTCCGTCAGGGAATACACTCTATAGTAACTGTCCAGTCTCTCCCTGAAGTCGGTCAGGGTATTGGGTTCCCCTGCGTATTGCAGCAGCCACATTGCTCCGGGCGAATACAGCATTAGAAATGGCAGGATTGGGGACATGGCTTGCGGTGCAGCTTCAGCGAGTGCCCCGTCTGCTCCTGGGGCTGCATCTAGTACCGCGGGACTGGCTGTGCCTACCCCCTGCGCTGGCTCTTGGCTCCGACATCTACTTTCCCCTTAGTGAACGTTAACCCTTCCGGTCTTTCACTTCTGTAGGGATGTACAAATTTAGTTCTGCCAGTGGGACAGGATTTCTCGTCCCTACGGATGTCATCAGAGTGCAGGTTGGGCTTCACTTCGCTCTCTTGGGAGGGTACTGCCCACGATGACACCCCCCCTCCTCAGCTTCCCATGCGCCTTGTGGCGCAGTAATGGCAACAGTCAAAACATGTATTTACACAGTTCACGGCACACAGCACCCTGTTGGGGTACTCTGAACCGGGCTATATGGTCTCTGGGGAGTCACAGGGTCAAGAATCAATGAATTATAGCAATTTTTATTTAAACTTATACAGGAATCATTCAATCAATAAGTTTCACAGGTATGTCAGGAGGCACAGATGAGACTGTAGAGGCCACTCGCAGAAGGTCCCAGTGCTTGGCCAAACAGTCAAAATCCCCCCCCCCAAAAAAAAGTCTGTGTTGCTTTCAGAGACATTTCCCTTTTAGTGAAAGCTGGAGGTCACTAGGACTCAGCTGATCTCTTACCTTGAGCTGTCTATATATTCCCCTTGACTCCCAGTATGCACTGCTGGTGATAGCTTGTCAGGTGTTTGGAGGAAGCTTCTCAGCTCTTGCAGTGTATCCTGGAGTTTCTGTTGGATTGCTGTGTGGATCTTCTCAAGCTAAGTGTTTCTTCCCTTCCCTCTTTGTTTGTTTCCCGTGTGTGTGTGTCTTTAGCTGGTACCCGGGCTGACTAGTGTTCACCCACTCTGATCCTTATTTAGTAGTAGTTCAGAGTCAGTCAGGAAATAGGTATCCTGCCCGCGACAGTTGCGGAAACTGTAGGGACGTTAGGGGAGCCATGTGCCAGCACTAGTTTATTTAGGGGTCACCATCTTTCCTTTTTGCTCTTAGCATAAAGGACTCCTTTTCCCCCCTGTCGTCATCCAGCGCTAGGTGTCTCCCCACACCCAGCATGACACTTACAGGTGATTATCTTGTTTACTCACACTCTTTCCTTAGAACAGACTGAGCTTCTGACAAAAGGACTGTCCTTTTCTCCGACTAACTCTTTCTATTTCTTTACAGCCTTGAAGGACCTCTTTTTGTCCTCCAACAAGTTGGTGTTCAAAAAATTATATTCCAAGAAATTCTCATCCCCTGGTACCTTTGAAGCTAATGAGGAGGAGGCTCTGGAGAACCTTGAGGATCTGGCAAATGAGACCTTACCAGACCCCCGGGGTGAGTGTCCTCCATATACCAGAGCCAGATCAACAAAGTTTCCCTCCCTGTCTGTCTGCTCTGCTGTCAATATCTTCACCAAATGAAAGGGGGCGTGTCCTGGAGCCGATGGTGCAGGACGCAGACTGAGAGAGCTCCTCAGCCCCAGCCTAACTAACGGCAGATTCAAGCCTCTCTCCAACGGCTATCTCTCCCCAGCGGCATCGGACATCTCACTGAGCCCACCAGGATGCCGAAACCGGGTCCACGCCGCAGAGAGGACTCACAAACAGTCCTAGACTATTTTGGCGCAGAAGCACAGCGGGGACCCAGAGGTAAAATGGCGCCGTCCTCAGGAACGCCGCACCGCTCCCCTCCTCACACTAGATCCTCCAGTGCAGCTGACACAGGCTCTGAGCATGAAGGAGGAGGGGGGGATGAAGCTTTAGTCACGCAGGGCTGCCTCAAAGCCTTACTGAGAGAACTACGTCGCTCTCTCCAGGATGACATGCAGACCATGGTCTCCCAGATGAGAGAAGACTTAGCCGCACTGGGAGATAGGACGGGACATTTGGAAAATAAAATGGCTGAGTATGCCTCAGCACATAATCAGCATGCAGAGGATTACACCATCATGGACAATGAGGTTATTTCACTCAAAGCTAAAATGTGGGACCTTGAGGACAGACTCAGGAAGGGGAATGTGAAGATTAAAGGAGTTGCTGAGGGAGGAGAATCTGAAAATGTCCAGAATGTGGTGGGAGACCTACTAAGGGCAGTGCTGCCTGACTCTTCTGCTTCAGATCTCTCACTGGACAAAGCGTTTCGTCTACCTAAGTCTCCTAAGCTAAACAGAGACGTCCCCAGAGACATCCTGGTTGCCTTTATCAATCATAAAACCAGGGACCAACTATTACAAGCCATGAGACTGCGACCACACCTACCTGACCCCTTCAAGAAAGTTGAAATCTATCCTGACCTCTCACCGGGTACGTTAGCCAGGAGGAGGGAGTTCGCCCCACATTGCCGCATTCTGAGAGACAGTGGGATCCAATACATATGGGGGTCTCCCGTTAAGGTTACCTTTCGCTACAAAGGCATGAGACAGATATTTTCTTCCCCTACCAGACTTGGAAGGGCAATCCGAGAGTGGAAACTGTCCTCAACATCTAACGGATCTAATCCACCCAGATCCCCAAGTGGACAAAAGCCTAACTCCCCGAACCGTGGATCCCCCCTCTCCCCGTCCAAAGATGAGTGAATAGGACTAAGAGGTCTTGAGACATTTGAATGACTCGACATTATTAGGCTGGGTCTTAGCTCAGCTCTCACTGTTCTTAGGAGGGTGGACTGCTTTATTTGGTGCTCCCCTCTTCAGATGTGAACAGTGTTATTTGCCTTCACCCACCGCTGACCAAGGAAGGTTGGCCTACGAGATCCAGAGGAGGTGAAGTGCAGTTTCATTTCCCCCCCCACTATGAGTGAGAACTCCTGTTTAAAGTAACGTTGGAAATACGGTTAATGCTCGCGAATTTTCTTTGTCTGATTGTTTTGTCTGAGTTTTCCCCTCTTTCCTTTTGTCCTTGTCCCCTCATTCCTTCCTGTATTTCTCCTATTTCTCCCCTCCCTTCTTACCTCATTCTGGGATTCTTTGTAACTCCCACTTCTTTTTCCTCTGTCTCCTGACTAAAACTTAAGTTTAATCTGCAGAACTGAATGTTGCTAAGATATAGTAGGAAATCTGCCAGTTTATTATGAGTGTTAAAATTGTTTCACTAAATGCGAAAGGGTTAAATTTAGGGATGGGCGAATCTACTCGCTAGGACTCGTTACTCGGCGAGTAGTAAGGGACTCGCAGGACTCGGTACTCTGTGAGTTTCCCAGTGATTACTCACACGAGTCCAATGCAAATCAATATCAATCCTAGTTTTGTCAGAAACGCCCACAAAACTAGGATTGCCATTGTTTGCATTAGACTCGGCTACTGTGCCAGTGATAGCAGGGAAACTCGCAAAGTAACTGCTGTTACATTGCGAGCCGAGTCCAGCTGTCTTCTGTGTGTGCAGGCTGCCAGCTCCAGGGTCCTAGAGCCCGCCTGCTCACAGACATGATGTAGCAGTGCTGAGATTGTTCTCAGTCTGCTCATTCCCTGTGCATAGACATCTATCTATGCACAGGGGATGTAGCAGAGAGGACATCGCGTTTTGGACTACGTCGGACGGAAGAGGATTTTTTAAATTAAAGATGGAGTCCCTAATGGCTTTTTTTTTTTATTTCAAATAAAAAATTTTCTCTGTGTTTTTTTAACCCTTTATTGGAGATTCTTAGTGGCTGGGTCAAACGTGGCCTGACATTAAGAATCTCGGGCTTAATACCAGCTTGTATAACAGAGCTGGTATTAACCCCTTTATTACCCAGCGTGCTACCGCCACCAGGGCCGCTGGAAGAGCGGGGTTCAGCGCCAGAGGATGGCGCTTCAATTAACGCGCCATCTTCTGGGGCGGCTGCGGGCTGCAATTTGCAGCGGGGGGTGCCCAGAAAGCTTGGGCATCCCTGCGCTGCGGATTCCAGCCCCCAGCTGTACCTGGCTAGACATAGAAATTGCGCGGAGCCCCACGCATTTTTTTTTTATTATTTCATGAATTTCAGAGTCAGAGTCTCAGAGTCAGAATCTCAGAATTTCATGAAATAATTTTAAAAAAATGCGTGGGGCTCCGCGCAATTTCTATGTCTAGCCAGGTACAGCTAAGCAGCTGGGGGCTGGAATCCGCAGCGCAGGGATGCCCAAGCTTTCTGGGCACCCCCCGCTGCAAATTGCAGCCAAAAGCCGCCCCAGAAGATGGCGCGTTCATTGAAGCGCCATCCTCTGGCGCTGAACCCCGCTCTTCCAGCGGCCCTGGTAGCGGTGGCACGCTGGGTAATAAAGAGGTTAGGGCCAGCTTTGTATTATCAGCTGGCCCTAAGCCCGAAATTTATTGCGGTCACGCCAATATTAGACATGACCGCCATGAATTTCTATTAAATTGTTTTTAAAAAAACACAACACAAAGAAAATTTTTTATTAGAAATAAAAAAAAAAGCCATTAGGGACTCCATCTTTAATTAAAAAAATCCTCTTCCGTCCGACGCAAACGCGATGTCCTCTCTGCTACATCCCCTGTGCATAGATATAGATGGGTATGCACAGGGAATGAGCAGACTGAGAACAATCTCAGCTCTGCTACATCATCTCTGTGCACAGACATTCATGTCTGTACACAGGGAATGAGCAGACTGAGAACAATCTCAGCTCTGCTACATCAGGCAGCAGGTGGGCTCTAGGACCCTGGCAGCCAGCACACTGAGCAGACAGGACTCTTATCTGTGCGAGTTTCCCAGCGATTACAGTTACAAAGTAAACGAGTCCAATGCAAATAAATGACAAAACTAGGATTGCTTCAGGCTGAAGCTTCCGAGACACATCTGCGATTTGTAAATCTCATACTACTCGCTATTACTCGCTTCCCCATTCATTAACATTGGACTCGCTAGACTCGCAACGAGTAGCGAGTCCTGTGCTCGGACTCGCTAGAGTCAAGCGATTCCGAGTAATTTAGGATTCGCCCATCACTAGTTAAATTCCCCCATTAAAAGGTCATGCCTATGGAGAGAGGTACGCAGATGTCAGGCAGACGTCTTCTGTATTCAAGAGACTCACTTAGTGGAAGCGGATAATGTACGCTTACGCAACAAATTGTTGCCTCACATTTATTTCGCTAACCACTCTTCCAAAAAAGCGGGAGTATGTATTATGATTAAAAACTCTGTGCAGTTCCAGATGCAGAAAGTGGTGGCAGATTCTAATGGCCGTTTTCTTATCCTTGTATGTGAGATTGGGGGAAAATTAGTCACGATTTCAAATATCTATGGTCCAAACGAGGCCCAGGTTAAATTTGCCCGCAGTGTTCTGGAGAGGGTCAGGGCGGACTTCAGGGGTCTTTGTGTTGTAACTGGTGACTTCAATCTGGTGATGGACCGCCTACTGGACTCCTCGTCCAGTCCGATTAAAAAGGGGCGGGAACTGGATCCCCTCTGCCGTGAATTCCGGCTGCATGATGTGTGGCGATATCAACACGCCACTGAAAGAGACTATTCCTTCTTCTCCCATAGGCACAGATTGTATACCAGAATCGACTATTTCCTGGTTGATGATCAAACTCTCTCGGCCTGTGCCTTTGCGGAGATAGGACTAATTACCTGGTCGGACCACGCGCCAGTGTCCCTGGTGCTGAGACTGGGCGGGGGCGGGCCCTCTCCCCGAACTTGGAGACTGAACACGGGCCTCTTGTCTGATGGGGGGGTCCAGGGCGGTTTTTTCAAAAAACATTTCAGAGTTCTTCTGTTTAAACGACAACCATGAGGTCTCTGACGAGACCCTTTGGGAGTCCCACAAGGCATGTATTCGGGGCCTGTTTATCCAGAAAGCCTCACAGCTGAAACGTTGTCGGGACTCCCTCCGCTCTGACCTGATCCAAAAGATAGATAAAGCCGAGAGGTTAAAATGAGCCCTTCCCCTCTTCTGTCCTCGGAAATATTTCAATTACGCCACCAGCTAAGAGCCCTATTGTTAGAACAATACGAAAAAGGGGCTGAGAACATTAAAGAGAGTGCATTACACTGAGGGTGATAGAGCGGGGGCAGTGCTGGCGAGGCGCATTAAAAAGAGAGCCACGAAAACCATGATCACGGTTATGAAGGATGAAAAGAGGAAAGAAGTCCGTAACCCCGTGGAAATTGCAGAAATGTTCGCCGGATATTACGAGAGATTGTATAATTTGGATAGCGATCAAGACACTCCGCAGCCAGTTCCATTGGAAATCAATACTTTTTTATCAAAGTTAGACTTACCCTCTCTTTCCTCGGAGCAGCTAGCCGATCTAAATTCCCAGTTCTCGGACACCGAGATTAAAAAGGTTATCTCTTCTCTAAAGGATATGTCGGCCCCGGGACCTGACAGATTCCCGAATGCGTATTACAAAGCCTTTTCGGCCCAATTAACCCCCTATCTAAGACGTTTGTTTACGCTTTGGATAACCAGAGGATCCATTCCAGCTACTCTTCTAGAGGCGACGATTTCTGCGATCCCCAAGCCTGGGAAGGCCCCAGACCGGCCAGGGAACTACAGACCGATTTCACTTCTCAACTGTGATCTGAAAATTTATTCCAAGCTACTTACTTGTAGACCTACGCATGTCCTTCCCTTGCTGGTGGGGCCTGATCAGGTGGGTTTTGTGGAAGGGAGACAAGCGAAGGATGGAACCAGACGAGTATTGGACCTCATAGGGGTGGCGGAATCCCGGGGGGTCCCCAGTGCATTCCTTTCATTGGACGCTGAGAAAGCGTTTGATCGGGTGCACAGGGGATACCTCCGGACGGTGCTGGGGAAATTCGGATTTACTGGTCCGATCCTATCAGCAATTCTCGCCTTATATTCCAACCCCAGTGCAAGAGTCCTCTCCTCTGGATTCCTGTCTCGACGATTTCTGATTTCTAATGGGACCAGACAGGGGTGCCCTCTCTCCTCGATAGTCTTCGCCCTGGTGGTGGAGCCACTTGCAGCATGGATACGGGCAGACAATCGCATTTCGGGAATCCGTGTCGGGGACTCAGTCCACAAGATTGGCCTCTACGCTGACGACATAATCATAATATGCACCGATCTCTCGACCTCCTTCCAGACTATCATGTCAATTTTGTCGACCTTCTCTAGTTTATCATTTTACAAACTCAACGGGTTAAAATCAGTGGTTCTACCGATTTGTGTCCCCCCTAATCTTGCGTCCCGACTTCAAGCCTCCTATCCTTTCTAGTGGTGCCCGAAGGGCATACCTTACCTAGGAGTAACCCTGTGCCCCTCCTCCATGGTCGTGTCTGTGAATATAGATACTCTTAAGCAGACGTTACAAAAAGCCTTAACTGATCATGTGGCCTTGGATCTCTCCTGGATGGCCAGGATCCAGGCCTTCCGCATGATATTACTCCCAAAGATCCTCTACCTACTCAGATGTATTCCTATCAGGATTGCTAACAAACATCTGACAAAAATTCAGAACTTAGTGTCCGCCTATATATGGGCCACAAAGAAACCCAGAGTTTCAAAAAAAATGATCTTCCTCCCTATGCATCGGGGGGGGTATGGGGGTCCCAGACATTAAATCACTCCACAGAGCAGCGATCTTGGAGGAGGCCAAAACGTGGTGGAACGCTAAAGAAAAACTAGACCAACTGAGATGGCTACAGATAGAGAACCACTTGGTTAGAGGGGGTGATTTGCGGGGAGTACTGGCTGCGGAGTCTCTATCTCCATTGAAAGGGTCGCCTTCGACGACCCTCCCCACTATTAAGACCTTGATAGAATTCTGGAGAGAATCCCCAAGAAACTGGACTAAATTGCCTACTTCAATCATCCCGCTCTCGTCTCTGAAACTACATGTCCCCCCCCTTGATGTGGCCCGTTGGTCACAGGCGGGGATAAAAAATCTAAGCGATCTCTACTCCAAAGACACCCTCAAATCCTTCGATGATCTGATGAGGGATGCACCTTTGCTAGGTACGACTTTCCTACAATACATGCAACTCCGACACTTCCTCCAATCTCAACAATGTCGTAAGGAACTTGGGGTACTCCTTTCTTCTCCTACTCCATTTCAAATGTTTCTCCTTTCGGACCCTAAAAAATCTAAAGGCCTTTCTGTCATATACACTGCCTCCTGCATCTGGCCACTCCTGACAAACTCCCCTACATGTATAAATGGGAGGCAGATTTTAACTTTGAAACAGACCTAGATGAATGGGAAAGGGCTTCGAAAATAGTTTCAAGATCAACCAGATGTATCGCACATCTTGAAAATCTGAAAAAGATACACCTACGGTGGTATCTCCCCCCGACCCGCTTGCAAAAGTTAGACCCTAATCTTTCTCCCAACTGCTGGAAGTAGTGCGGGGAGAGGGGAGATTTAACTCATATGTAGTGGTCCTGTCCCAAGATCGCCTTGTTTTGGCACCAGATTGCACACTTAATTGCGAAGGTGTTAGACACTCAGGTTCCACTGACCCCTCAGATGGCGATTCTCCACATGGGGGTTCGGGATTACCACTCTGTAGTGAGAAAGACTTTGTCCTACATTTTAATTGCTTCCAGACTAAGCATTGCAGCGAAATGGAAGTCTGCCCACCCACCAACCCTCGCTGAAATGACAAACAGACTAAATTTGATATTTTCATATGAATATCACTTAGCCCTTACCCGAAATGATAGGGAACCCACATTGGAAGCTTGGAGACTCTGGGCCTCTCACCCCCTGGCATCGCCTCTTCCTAATTAAACGAAGTCTTCTTTATTGAACTGGTTAATAATCGTTTACAAGTTGTCTAGTGTTCTACTCTTCCCTCATCCCTCCCCCCATCCCCTCACCCAGTATTTACCCCCCCCCTGTAATTTCCCTCCCCTCACCTCCCTTATTAACTGAGACGTGATACTTTATGACTGTTATAGCTGCAAAATCTCGACTAACTGTTTTTTTTCTTTTTTTTTTACTGAATTGTAAAAAGGATATCTGTCATTTCTTTTATTACAATAAAAATTTATTGAGATAGAAAATATCTTCACCAAATTGGTGTCTGAAGATCTTTTGGAAATATCAACTAAACGCAGGTATGACAATCTTAACCATCAGCAAAGGAAATCACACATTGAGTTAGAAAACCTTGCTGATGTTGTCATTAAGGCTGGTTTCACACTGCGGTCAGATCAGGTCAGATCAGGTCAGGTTTTGTGTTTCAAAACCAGGAGTGACTCCAAAACCTAGAACAGGTGTCAATCTTTCAATTATAGTTTTTCTTTGCAAGTTCCTCTCCTGGTTTTGGCACACAAACCTGATCGAACCTGATCAGTGAAAAACCGCAGTGTGAAACCAGCCTAAGCCGGCAGACAAGGGGGGATATATTGTGATCTGGCCTGTAGAGATGTATGAACGGGAGGCACTTCGCTATCTCCATAATTGGGATACCTATGAGGCGTCTAAGAAAATCGTGAAAATTGGGGAATCCAGATGTTGATACACTCCACTAGCTAAAAGCCAAGTATCTTCATCATCTATAATTGATAAAGAGAAGGGAGTGTTTTATTTGGAATCCTTGGGGAAAAAAAAGTGTGGTATTATGTCAAGTCACCTGCTTGGTGCATAGAGTGAGGATTGTTTTTAACCAAGCATTAGTTGGCTACTCATAAATATTGATATATGGGAGAAAGGACTGACCTCAGACGCCTTGCATGGCCCCCAAACGGATAGAACTATGAAGATATTGTTTTCTCATTGTTATTAAGCCTTTACCTTGTTTCCAAGTTAAATCATAGGGATTGGTAAGGGACATTTAAGGGACAGCCATCGTGCTGCATCACAAAAAATTAGGATGTATCCTCCGCTGTCAGGAAAGTTGTTTTGACAAAGGACTTTTAGTGGAGGAGAGGCTTAACACCTAATTTGGTCTACCAATTGAGGATTTTTAATACTTGTGTTTTCTGTATGTGTTCACCTAGTTTTTTGTCATTCGTCTTTTGTTAATAAGGTCATGAAATATATCAAAGAAACTTGGGAGTATATAAGATACCTATAAGAGACTCTATTTCAATCCTGTCACCTCTTTCTCTGAGCAACTCCAGTCCATCCTTGGTGGTACATGCGAGCAGGGAACCATTAACAAACAGGTGGTTGAGGGACTAACGGTGAAATTCCCTTAAGTCCCAACATTCTATTTACTAAGATCCACAAGGATGTTGCAGTCCCACTGGGGCGTAAAATCGTATCCTGCATGGGAGGGTTATGTGAACCAATATGTTAATTTATTGACTTCTATTTAAAACCATTATTTGAGACCCTGCCCTACGATGTCCGTGATACGACGGATGTCCTGACGAGGATCAACAGCATCTTTGTGGAGCATGATGTGCTGTTACTGCCAATATAGAATCCCTGTAAACATGCGTCCGCCATTCAGATAGACTGGAGGCTGTAAGATTTTTTTTTTAAGTGCTGCTGGTGGGGATGTCGCGATGAGTGACCCAATAGTTGAGTTTCTCCATTTTGCCTTGACCCATAATTTTTTTTTTTTGTTTTCAAAGATGTTTTTTATTTACAGGGGCCATGGGCGCAGCCTGCACACCTTATTACACCAATCTCTTCCTGGGGTACTGGGAACAATGGCTTTTTGGCAACGAGGGTGTGGCGGGCTGTGAACATGTGCAGTGCTGGTTCCAATATATAGATTATTTTTTTTGTGGCAGGGCATGGTGGAGAAGCTCGACTTGTTCATGAGCAGATTGGGCATTAACCCATTTAATATTAGACAAATTTGATACCAAGAAAATAGAATTCTTGAATATTTTGACTGAGGTGGGTCCAGATCGCTTAATTACAACTGATATGTATCAGAAACCCACCTCTGTTAATGTCCTCTTCCATGCATCCTCTGCTCATGACAGGTCTACCATTCATGCTGTCCTTACCGGTCAGTTCTTGCGTATGAAATTGAACTTCTTATCAGAGTAGCAGATCCAGGAGCAGGCAGCTGATTTGGCATCACCGTTCAGAGAAAGGGACTACAGCAATCGAAGCATAAAGAAAGGGTATCTCTGGGAGAAGCATACACCCCCATGCTGCGTTGCTTTGCACTTAGGTTACCAGGGGAGGGACTAATAAGCAGCCAATGGTTAGGTTTATTACAACATATAACCACGAGTGGAAGAACATTAGGTCCATAATGAAGCGCCACTGTCCGGTCCTCCAGATTGACCCTCAGCTGAGGGACTGTGTCAGAATATCCATTCATAACAGCACACAGGTCTAGAAACCTGCACAACATGCTTGTTTGGAGCCTCTATGTGCCCCATACACCATCACTGCTCTGGTCCACTAGACCTTTGTGGGGCCGTTTCCCATGTGGGCACTGTTTGGCCTGCAACAATGTCCTTCGCATTGCTTCTTTCGCAACAGCAGATGGGATTAGGGTTTATGACATCAAGGAATATATAAATTGTGGTACCTGCAATGTGGTGTATTTCTTCTAGAGAACTGCGAAAACATGTAAGGGAGCATGTGAAGGACATTGCTGCGGTCCGAACAGTGGAGGACACTTCTACTTTAAAAACGTTGCCCCGTCACTTTAAAACCCACCACGATTGTGACCCGACCTCCCTAAAGATTAGGGGATCGAGGTTGTTCATTTCATGGGGGGGGGGGGGTGAGGGATCCGCGGTGGCAATATTAGAAGGGTCCTTGCCAACGCAAGACACGCTGGATCGTAGCCCTAGGGACAACGTTCCCCGGGGCCCTTAACAAATCCTTTAGCTTTGCCCCCTTCTTGTGAGCGTCGTCTCACCTTGTCTTCTGTTCTATTATACCTTATATTAAAAAAAGATTAAAAAATTATATTTATAATTTACTTTAGCATTTTTTATTTAATGAGCCCCTCTCCTCATCTTGACTTGATTTAGCTGTGATGGACATCTTACTCCAGTTAGACCTGGCAGGGATTGGATTTATAACGCCAAAAATGGCTGGATTTTGGAACTGGGTTGTAATGCACTGATTTATTCAACATATTTGTGCCTATTGAATTGTTATTTATACACTGTGTGCAGAATTATTAGGCAAATAAGTATTTTGATCACATGATACTTTTTATAGATGTTGTCCTACTCCAAGCTGTATAGGCTTGAGAGCCAACTGCCAATTAAGTAAATCAGGTGATGTGCATCTTTGTAATGAGGAGGGGTGTGGTGTAATGACATCCACACCCTATATAAGGTGTGCTTAATTATTAGGCAAATGCCTTTCCTTAGGCAAAATGGGTCAGAAGAGAGCTTTGACGGGCTCTGAAAAGTTCAAATTGTGAGATATCTTGCAGAGGGATGCAGCAGTCTTGAAATTGCTAAACATTTGAATCGTGATCACCGAACAATCAAGCGTTTCATAGCAAATAGGCAACAGGGTCGCGAGAACATGATGGGCAAAAAAGGCGCAAAATAACTACCCATAAATTGAGGAAAATCAAGCGCGAAGCTGCCAAGATGCCATTTGCCACCAGTTTTGCAATATTTCAGAGCTGCAGCGTTACTGGAGTATCAAAAAGTGCAAGGTGTGCTATACTCAGGGACATAGCCAAGGTAAGGAAGGCTGAAAAACGACCACCTTTGAACACGAAACACAAGATAAAACGTCAAGACTGGGCCAAGAAATATCTTAAGACTGATTTTTCAAAGGTTTTATGGACTGATGAAATGAGAGGGACACTTGATGCGCCAGATGGATGGGCCAGAGGCTGGATCAGTAAGTAAAGGGCAGAGAGCTCCACTCCGACTCCAGCAAGTTGGAGGTGGGTTACTGGTATGGGCTGGTATCATCAAAGATGAACTTGTGGTACCTTTTCGGGTTGAGGATGGAGTGAAGCTCAACTCCCAGACCCACTGTCAGTTTCTGGAAGACAACTTCAAGGAGTGGTACAGAAAGAAGTCGGTATCGTTCAAGAAAAACATGATTTTCATGCAGGACAATGATCCATCACATGCATCCAACTACTCCACAGCGTGGCTGGCCAGTGAAGGTCTAAAACAGGGGTCTCAAACACGCAGCCCGCGGGTCTCATGCGGCCCCTGGGGCTTCTCAGTGCGGCCCCCGTCACCATGGACCGTGAATCATGCCGGCGGTCCTGTGCAAGGGGCCACCGCAATACCGCTGTATTACTTCCGGCCCCTTCTTTGCCGCTTCAATACAAGCTGTCAGCCAATGAGAGGCGTATGATGTCACCTGTGGGCCTCTCATTGGTTGGCGGCTTGCATAGGGCGCAGAGCGAGCGGCAGTGAAGTGTCAATGAAGGGGCCGGAAGTAATAATACAGCAATATCGCGGCGGCCCCCTGCACAGGACCGCCGGCTAGGTAAGTTTTACAAAATTGTCTGAGTTGATGTGAGTGCATCTGAGCGTGAGCGCGCCCAAGTGCATCTGAGCGTGCCCGAGCCCGAGTGCATCTGAGCATGAGTGCGCCTGAGCCCGTGAGTGCGTCTATGTCTGAGCCTGTGAGTGTGTCTGTGTGTGTATCTGTGCCTGAGTGTGTCTGAGCCTGTGAGTGTGTCTGAGCCTGTGTGCTGAGCCTGTGCCTGTAAGTGTGTCTGTCTGAGCCTGAGTGCGCCTGAGCCTGTGAGTGCACCTGAGCCTGTGAGTGCGAGCTGAGCCCGTGAGTGCGCCTGAGCCTGTGTGAGTGAATGTGTGTAAAAAGAAGGTAGACCAGGTTGGTGACATCAGTACAAAAGGGGATCAGGATGGGTATATTAGTACAAGAAAGGGACCAAGATGGGGATATTACTACAAGAAGGGGATAAGGATCTGGACAGTACTACATTGAGCAAAAAATTCTGGCATTACTAAAAATGTCACTTAGGGCCACGTCACACACAGAGATATCTGTGCAGACATTGTTCGCAGATTTCTGGTTGCAGTGAAATCATGGACACATTGTTCCATTTGTACACGGCCACAAAATGGAGCAATGTGTCCATGATTTCACTGCAACCAGAGATCTGCGAACAATATCTGCACAGATATCTGTGTGTGTGACGTGGCCCTTAGTCCTACAAGCAATGCGGCCCCCGATAAAAAAATTTCTATGTGCGGCCCACCAACCCAGCTGAGTTTGAGACCCCTGGTCTAAAAGAAGAAAAAATAATGACATGGCCCCCTTGTTCACCTGATCTGAACCCCATAGAGAACCTATAAGTATAGGAAGGCTGTTGAGTGTCATCATGAAGAAAGGTGGCTATATTGGTCACTAATTTTTTTGGCGTTTTGTTTTTGCATGTCAGAAATATTTTATTTTTCTAATTTTTGTGCAGTTATATTAGTTTACCTGGTGAAAATAAACAAGTGAGATGGGAATACATTAGGTTTTTTGCCTAATAATTCTGCACAGTAATAGTTACCTGCACAAACAGACATCCTCCTAAGATAGTCAAATATAAAAAAAAATAAAAAAAACCCACTCCAATATCCAAAAACATTAAGCTTTGATATTTATGAGTCTTTTGGGTTGATTGAGAACATAGTTCTTGATCAATAATAAAAATAATCCTCTAAAAATACAACTTGCCTAACAATTCTGCACAGTGTATTATTGTTCTATATTTGTGCTGTTTCATTCCCTGTGTGCCACCTTTTTCTGCCCTCCAGTGTCCTAAGGGGTTAATTCCTTCACTAATATATTTTCCTTCTGTTGCTGCCAGCACTTGCGCTGCGACGCTTCCGCCCACCCTCCTCTGGGAGGCGTGGCATCTCCAACCACGGGTGCGCATGCCCGGGAGCCATGGTGACGCATCCTCACGCCGGGCATGCATGCTACTAATGTAGCAGTGAAGTCATGGCATTTCCGGTCTGGACGGGGGAATCGGAGGTGACATAGCACTACAGCTGCGACCGACAATTGGCGTTATACAAGCCCTTTCACAACATATAAAGGCTGAGTGAAGGGGCGTAGGCCCCCCCGATGAAGCTTTTACTGCAATTAGAAATGTACGTGGGGACAGCAAGCGGGAAATTTCCACTGTGGGGTTCCGTGCTTCTTTCTGCACAATGATTCCATAAGGGCAGGATTTTTATGGTTACAAACTGTCCTGTCCTTATCTTCCAAAATAGGTCTTTTGCTGCAGGTTAAAACCTCAGCATATCATTTAATAGGTGCATATTGTGACTTGCACTAACAGTGCCAGCTATTTGATGTTATGTTTACAATGCTTATGCACTTTTTAATGGATATTATATCATCTATAGCCTTGATGTCTGTTCTTTGAAATATTGGATGTATGTCCTCTATTTAGTAATATGAATTTATTTTGTATTATATTTTGACCTATTTGTAGAATTTGATGTCGTGACAAATGAGATTGTGTAGAGCAGCATTGACCCCATGTGTCCATCTTTTTTGTCTAAGCAAAATTCTATGACGTTAATTAGCATATAAACGATTCATAAACGCACACCTTCTTTCCTTGTCTTTTTGGTTTCTAATGGTTGGAGGTTTCTTTATGGTTGGAGGTTGTGAGTCTGGCAACTTATGTTGACCAAGACACACTAGACAGATAAACAAGTTCCATACAATTTTCAATTATGGTCTTAATTTCTGGAATTAATTTAGCCATAATAGTAGCTAGTGACCAAGGAAGAGACATCTACCTGTGGTTAAGGTTTCTAGGGCATGGTGTACTGCTCATAGTAAATGTCTCGGGAGGGGGGTGGGCACGACACACATGGCCCTCGCTTGATGTGAGCGGACGGGTGCTGGAAGTGCTCTGCAGCTAATCCTTACTAAACTTCTGCATAAAGTCCAGGGAAGAAGCAGTATAACCCCAGTACCTTCGGCTGAAGTCCCCAGGATGCTGGTGAGTGGATCTCTGCGGTAGGAAGCAGGAAGAATGGTGAAGAGATGACAGAAAGATGCAGGGTCTGGGAGCTGCGTGCAGACTCAAGATGGCGCTGATAGTGAAGAAGCTGCAGGGATAATGAACGCGGCATATGAGAAAAGGCTGGAAGTGGCGGCGAAGCTGCAATGGTTTGCGATGGAGGGCAGAGATATTGAGAGATGGATGATTGGAAAAAGATGTTGGAGCAGAAGAGGATGAAGAGGAACAGGAGGGAGACATGGAAGAAAGAGGCTAGAGGAGGGAATATACAAGGAGGCACAAACAGTGTGTATCATAAGGTCTCAGAGAAGCCTGGAGGGGAACCCACCAGAGATGTATTTCATCTGGATTTGTTCTGTAAAACAGCCCTGACACAGAGGGTAGAGGGGCTGAAAGAGGAGATGGCCAACATAAAGGAGGCTATGCACAAGGCTGACATCAGGACAGGGGTTGTAGAGGAGAGAGTAAGCACTGCTGACGATCAGCTCACTACGCTGCAAAAAAAAAAAATCTAAATCAGCATGTACAGAGGTTCTCAGATGTAGCTGCAAAGACAGATGACTTAGAGAATCGCTCCAGGAGGAATAACCTTAGAATAGTCGGTATGTCTGAGAAAACTGAGGGTAGTGACCCTACAGCATTTGAGAACTGGTTGCAAAATAAGTTTGGCAACTTGACCAAGATGTCTGCTGTTGAAAGGGTGCACTGTGTTGATGAGACTCCTGGCTCCAGGAGTTGCCCCTCGCACCATACTAGCCAAAATACTAAACTATAGAGACAGAAATATCATTCTAGGGCAACGTCCGGATCATTAAGGAGCTCAGTATAAATGGACAGAAAATTTCTATCTTTCCAGATTACTCAGCAAAGATACAAAAGCTGTGAATGAGATAAGTATAGGTGAAGAGGAGACTCAGAGAGCTGGGAGTGGCTTATGCCACAATGTATCCTGCAAAGCTAAGAGTGGTGGCTACAGGAGGTATATTTTTTTCCAGATCCCGGAGGACGCCACAAAATGGCTGGATCAAGAAAGCAGGAAGATAAGAGCCAAGAGAGACAAACTAAAGTGATGAAAACTGTCGAGTTTTTGGGTGCATAAGGAGGACACTGGAATTGAAGAGGCGGTACTTGGGGGAGAGGGGAGGGGAGGGGAAAGAGCTGAGACTAAGTTTGAATAAAGAAATGTTAAAAGGACTTGTATTGTTGAGATAGGCTGGAGGAGGATAAGAGAAGAACTTATTATTGTCTTGTAAGAGTTAGTACAGATGTTCTGAAACAGCGATTGGGCATACCTACACCCACTCTCTAAAGGTCGGGTTACACGCTGCGATGTACCAGCGATCCGACCAACGATCGGGATCGCTGGGACATCGCTATTTGATCGTTGGTGAGCTGTCACACAGACAGACTCACCAGCGACCACGCTGGTAACCAGGGTACACATTGGGTAACTAAGCATAGCGCTGCACTTAGTTACCCGATGTTTACCCTGGTTACCATGTCCCAGTGTGTACTGTGTGGTGCTGGGCATCAGCTGGGAGGTCGTTGATCGTTGGTCTCCTGCTGTCACACACACGGATGCTGGCCGCCCAGCGGGAGACCAACGTTCTGAAAACAGACCTGGCCATTTCGCATCACATCACAAGTTGCAGCGACATTGTTAACAATGTCGATACGTGTGACCCGACCTTAAGAGTTAGAGATGGAAAATAAAATGGAGGATTGTTTTGTTACGGTTGTCAGGGATAGGGGAGAGAGGGAAGAAGGGGGAAGCTGGGGATTGCTTAAGAGGGAAGATCTCTGGAAAAGGAGAACCATGGTGGAGGGAGACTTGCAGTATAGTAAAAGTTATAAGAACTTACAATGGGAGGTTGAATAAACATTCTTTGTTGGAATATGAAGGGACTGTCAGACACAACTAGAAGAGCAGCAATTATGAACCATATTAAGAAAAGAACCCTCAGTAATATGCTTGCAAGAGACACATCTAGTGAAAGAAATGGTGGATATGCTAGAGTGGAATCAGATTAAGAAAGCTTCCCATTCCACATATTTGGCGTATGGCAGAGGGTGTGTCACAGTTCATACATTCTTCCATGCCCTACGCAGAACTTGAAGTGCACATGGATGGGGAGGGACAATATGTATTTGTATTTGTATTTATTTTACAGACAGCCGCTAGGTATTGCGGCTATAAAATTATATATATACCTGTCCCTTACTCAGGGAAAAAGATCTAAGAGATATTGAAGCCAGTATGTAATTAATGTTTTTAATGAACATTGGGACATGGCTAAACAGGGAGGGGGATGGGGAGGTGGTAAATTGACCCCTTTTGCATGCTATTTGAGGGAGATTGGGCTGACAAACCTGTAGAGAGTGAGGAACGCAGACCACTATAGATATTCCCCAAAACATAATGTTATCTTGCATAGATTTAGCATTGGGCAATGACAGCATGGAAGGGATTGTATGTGGTATGGAGTACCTCCCGAGAGTAATTCCAGACCATAGCTAACTGGAAGTTTGTATACAAATTGGAAATGGAAGAGGACAAGGTGGAGGATGGAGGGTACATCCAGCGTGGTTAAAGGGAAACTGACCCCTAAAAATCACCCCCCCAGCCTATTAATACCTGTCCCTGCACCTTCATTATGCTATTCTACCTATCCCTTTGTGTCAAAATTGTGTAGTTTGAGTGCGGCTTCTGCAGTCTTGAGAAGTCGCACAGAGCGTTCCCTGTGGCTTCTTTTTGCCGCCTTTACATCTTTTTTTCACACCCCGATGGGCGTGATAATCCATCTGAATCACAGCTCATCACAGCTGCCGTAAAGTAACCTCGCGCATGCGCATCGTGAGATCCGAATACACCCAAAGGGTGTACCGACGTCATCAGAGCCGGATAGGACGCAATTAGCGTCATACCGGCTAATCCGCCCATGGAGGAGGATTCAGATGGATTATCACGCCCATTAGGGCGTGAAGAAAAGATGTAAAGGTGGTGAAAAGAAGCCACAGGGAACGCCCTGTGCGACTTCTCAAGAGAGCAGAAGCCGCAGTTCTGGAGGGATAAAAAGCACTTTTTTAAACATTCAAATTACACAATTTTGACACAAAGGGATAGGTAGAATAGCATAATGAAGGTGCAGGGACAGGTATTAATAGGCTGGGGGTGATTTTTAGGGGTCAGGTTCCCTTTAAACACTATAGACATAGAATGAATAAAAAAAAAAAAGAGATAGAGGTGTTCTTTCAAATCAATAAAGGCAGTGCTGCGACCCTTGTAGTCTGGGATACTATGAAAGCCTACCTAAGAGGACTCCTTAGAGATATTTTGAGATGTAAAACCCAAAATAAAGCAGACCAGGCTGTGCTGGAAGAGCTGAGAGGAGGCTGAATTGATGGTTAATCCGACTCCGGCGGCTAAGCGACGACCAAAAGTAGCACATGAGGAGGTTAATAAGATGTACCTAAAGGAAGAGGAGAGACAGAAAGCCTTTCAGAAAACACTGTTTTATGATGAGGGAGATAGAGTGGGAGACCTAATGTCAGTAGTGGTAGCACAGAGAGATTCTTCCCATGTATATAATCTAACAAAGGCAAATGGGGAGAGTGCTACAGAAACGGAAGACGTATTGCAAGTTTTTAGGGAATTTAGGACGCAAGCTACTGAGGAAAAGATAGTTTACAGGTATACCAAAACTAGATGAGAGGGACTGGAAGTGTTTAGATGAACCCATGATAGTAGAGGAGGTGGAATAAGCCTTAATGTCCATAGCAAGAGGGGGAGGCCATAATAGTGGTGATTCTCAAGTAGGACAAAGACATCAAGATGGCTGAATCCTATTGGCCTATCTCCTTATCAACAGCAGACAGTAAAACTCTATTCAAAATTTTGTCAAATCACTTAACTGGAGTTATACAAAAGGTAATACACCCAGTCTGCTTTCTTCTTTCTTTTAATGTTCTTTGTATGTTAATATTTTCTTTCAATAAAAACAAATGACATTTACATACAGTAAAATGCAAGAATACTTAATAATAAGAAAACCTATACAAAATACAGTAGGTGTAGATAAAGCGGGTAGAAATTGGAAGGTCTGGATCACAGTTCCACGAATAATACTTGTCTTATCAAAGGTAGATGTTTTCCTGGTCCAGAACTGCAAGTACTGTATCAAGATATATTATATTAGAGGAAGTTAAGGGGGGGGCAGGGAGGGGCAAAGAGGGGTTAAAGCAGGGGATATAATAGGGGAAGTCTGAGTGATTTCTATTGCCCGAGTTAAGCGGGGTGCTATTACAAGGGCATATTTCAAGGGATACTAGATCCAAAGCCGGGTGTTTATAGCGTTTATAATTTAGGTATTAATTTATCATTGGGAAAGAGTGAGCACTTTGGCACAAGATGGTGTAGATCTGTACCATAGCCAGGGGGTCCATGTTTTCTCAAAGAGAGGAAACGATCCATAGGAAAGGGCTGCCAATTCAGCTGTTCTATATACCAGATCGATTTCTCGTAAGAGTCGGGTCTTGGAAGGGATGAGTGAGGTGTTCCAGTGTAGTGGTATCAGGGCCTTGGCGGCCGCCAAAATGTTATTGGCCAATCTAGTAGTCATGGCGTCCCCTGGCCACAGTGGCAAGCTTAGTAAAACTGTTTGCGGTGTCAGATCTACATCTCTCTCCAATACCTCATAGATCACCTCTGATACCATTCCCCAGTATTTTTGAACTACGATGCAACTCCACCAGAGGTGTAGGTATGTGCTCTCTTCCATGTTGCATCTCCAGCATGCTTCCGATACCGAGGGGTTCCAGGTGTGTAATTGAAGTGGCGTACGATACCATCGGGTGATCACCTTAGCAAGTTTTCTTGTAACTTCACACATGGTGAAGGGCCGTGTGATCTCTTATAGATCTGAGTGATTTGCGGCCCTGTGAATGAAATTGCTAAATCTTTTTCCCATAGGCTCAGGTAGGCTCGCTTAATGTGAGCAGTTTCCTGTATCAAAAGCTGGTATCATTTAGATAAGGTTCGTATGGGTGGTTGGGTTTGTCACACATTTCTTCAAGATCAGTCTGCTTTCATGTCAAACAAGTCCACTACAACCAATCTAAGAAGGTTATATCTAAATTTAAAATTACCAGCTGACAATGCACATCAAACAGTGGTGGCCCCATTACACTGGGATCTCAACTTGCGAAGATGTAATTGTCCTTAATGCCCACTTGGTGGCAGAGTATCACAGCAAAAGTATTTCAGTACACAGAATTGTAGTGGTGGTATTTCAGGGCAAATGTATGCATTTTCTTTCAAACACATATATTGCGCCACTAGTGTGTTGGCTTTATGTATAATTCAATTTGTCCCATGAAGTTGCAAGAAAAATACTAGTATGGAGGAGAATGATCCATGTTTCTTAATGTGTCCAAGTCCACTTATATCCCACAGTTGTTTCTGCTATCCTTTCAATATCTGGCATTATGCCTAGGTCAGGTTTCTCACCCCGTGTCTGCAGTGGTCTGTGTGCTCCAGCTCTCACATCCAGCCAGCTGTCCCTGCACCAACACATCGTCCCACCAGCCTGAAACCACTGTCGGGTGATCTCCGGTCTTCACTGCCGCACGCTCCCGCCGTGCTCTGGTGGCAGGGAGAGCGGGTCTAGCTTTTACCCTTTGGTACATTCAAAAAAGTTCATTTTTTTTCTCATTAATGTACACTCTGCACCCCATCTTGACTGAAAAAAAAACAAATGTAGATATTTGTGCAAATTTATTAAAAAAGAAAAAAACTGAAATATCACATGGTTATAAGTATTCAGACCCTTTGCGTAGACAAACTTATTTAAGTCACATGCTGTCCATTTCCTTGTGATCCTCCTTGAGATGGTTCTACTTCTTTATTGGAGTTCAGCTGTGTTTAATTAAACTGATAAGACTTGATTTGGAAAGGCACACACCTGTCTATACAAAACCTCACAGCTCAGAGTGCATGTCAGACCAAATGAGAATCATAAGGTTAAAGGAACCAAGGAACTCAGATACAGAATTGTGGCAAGGCAAAGATATGTCCAAGGTTACAAAAGAATTTCTGCAGTACTCAAGGTTCTTAAGAGCATAGTGGCCTCCATAATCCTTAAATAGCATACGTTTGGGACCACCAGACAGGCGTCCTCCTACACCTGGCTGTCCAGCTAAACTGAGCAACTGTGGAAGAGCCTTGGTGAGAGAGGTTAAGAAGAACCCCAAGATCACTGTGTCTGAGCCTAAGAGATGCAGTACGGAGATGGGATAAAGTTCCACAAAGTCAACTATCACTGCAGCCCTCCACCAGTTGGGACTTTATAGCAACAAGGAAAGGATTGCCTCTTTTCTTGTTCTAGTCAGGACTTTATGGCAGAGTGGCCCAACGTAAGACTCTCCTCAGTGAAAGCCCACATAGAATTTGCAAAAAAAAAAAAAAACACATGAAGGACTCACAGACTGAGAAATAAGATTTTCTAGTCTGATGAGACAAAGATCGCACTTTTTGGTGAAAATTCTAAGCGGTATTGTCACGCTTCCGGGGGAAGGCGCCCTAAAGTGGACCCACTGGTCCATGGTACCGAACTCTCCTGGGTGAGCTGATCCAAGTTTACCCAACCCCTATACAGGGATTGTCAGGGGCAAGCACAGGGGGTCTAAATACCACAGCAGATAGTACCAGGGGGTGGCTCGTAAGGTTAGCCTATACTAAGGAACAGAGACGTATTCCAGGTAACAGGGTACAAGGCTAGGAGACCAGGAAGGGAGCTACCGGGGAAGAGCACAGCAAGGGTTCCAGGAAACAAGAGTGCAAGGCTGGAGGACAAGAATGGTGCTACTGGGGAAGAGCACGGCAAGGGTTCCAGGACACAGAGCACAAGGAAGGCCTGACCAACAGTGAGCAAGGCAGAAGCAAACTGGCTTAATAATCAGGCACCTCCCATCAGAGGAGGTGGCCTGATATACCATGGGAAGAGCAGCTATTGGTCAAGGGGAGTGTCAGGTTGAACCTTGAAGGCACTAGAGTCACAGGGAAGGAATGCACCTAGCACGCCGCTGAGTAGGCTCATGAAAATGACCATAGTAGTGTGCTCATGTGCGAACCCGGTGGTCAGCTGACAGGAAGGGAACATGGCGACGGCTCCGAGACACAGCACGCCTGGATGCCTGACGCCCGGTCGGCAGAGGAGCAGGAGATGCCGACCCGGGAAAGGTGAGCTGGGAAGCGGTGACAGGGGGCCTAACAGTACCCCTCCCTCACGCCCCCTCCTCCAAAGGCGCGCTAAGAACCTTGCCAGAATGCGTGGCGCATCAATGTTCTCCCGGGGCTCCCAGGTCCTCTCCTCAGGACCAAAGCCAGCCCAGTCAATTAGGAAGAGGGTCTTGCCTCTACTCTTCTTCATGGCAAGGATGTCCCTAACTTCATAGACATCCTCGGAGCTGAGAGGCCGTGGCACAGTACGGAGGAGAGATGATAGCGATTGAGCACCACGGGTTTTAACAATGAGACATGGAAGGAGTTAGGGATGCGAAGCGAGGCAGGTAATCTCAGCTGGTAGGCAACATCGTTGATGCGTCCTTGGACTTCGAAGGGGCCTATATAACAGGGCCCCAACTTTTAGGATGGCACCTTTAGCCTGACGTATCTGGAAGAAAGCCACACTTCATCGCCCGGGAGAAAAGATGGCGAATCCAGACGTCTCATCAGCATGTGTCTTCATCCTGCCGGAGGCTTGTGTAAGAGCATCTCTGGTCTCACTCCAGATCCTAGAGAAGTCCATGGACAATACATCCGCTGCCGGATTGCCGGATGCTGAGGAGATCGGAAGAGGTAAACCAGGATGTTGCCCGAATACCACGAAAAAAGGGGATTTAGCTGGCGACTCACTAGAGTGATTGTTGTATGCGAATTCCGCCCAAGGAAGGAGACCGGTCCAGTTATCGTGATGGAATAAAACGATGTTTGGGTGAGTGCTGGGATATGAAGACAGCTACACTTCAACAAGTATTTTACCTGTAAGTTTATTGTTCAAATCACACTAGGTCCTCTCCCACTGACTAGATTTGAACAATAAACTTACAGGTAAAATACTTGTTGAAGTGTAGCTGTCTTCATATCCCAGCGCTCACCCAAACATCGTTTTATTCCATTGCCTGCATATCCATCTCCCTATGGGGAGAGCGGTGGAGCAGCTCCGGAGGAGAAGACAAACCTAACAGAGGAGAGGAAAACACGTGAGGGATCACGTGCAATTGCACAGGCGGACACCGAGGAAAAAGGGAAAGAAATCCACACCGTCCAGAGAGAGACCCCGTGCACTCACTACGTGAGCCCCCCTGTTGTGCGGACAGCACAACAGGAAAAGGTGAGTGTAACGGTGACTTAACAGAGGGTGGATATAAAACATAAAGCAGCGTGGCGCAACCAATTTCTATATCTCAGTTATCGTGATGAGCGCTGGTGAAGTGCCGAAGATAGGTGGTGAGGACTTGGTTAATGTGATCCACCTGCCCGTTGGACTGAGAATGATAGGCAGAGTTGAAGTCCAGCGTGAAGTCCATATGCTTGCACAGCACCCTCCAGAACCGGGAAGTGAACTGGACTCCTCTATCGGACACGATATGGCGAGGAAATCCATGGAGCCGGAAGATGTGTTCAATGAATATCTTGGCTAACTCAGGAGCGGATGGTAGACCGGGTAAAAGGAACGAAGTGAGCCATTTTGGAGAAGCAGTCCACGACTACCCATATGACCGTACAGCCGGAGGAGCAAGGGAGGTCCGTAATGAAATCCATCGCTATATGTCGCCAAGGAGCTGAAGGGACCGGAAGAGGCAGAAGATGTCCAGCCGGCAACTTTCTGGACACCTTATTTCTAGCACAAGACGGACATGAAGCAACGAAGTTCTGGACATCTTGACGGACAGTAGGCCACCAACAGTGACGGGTGATCAAAGAGATTTTTTAACTCCAACGTGACTGGCAATTCTCCACAGGTGTCCCCGTGACAGGACCGTCTTCCTCTGATCCTGGGCGACGAATGTCTTACCCGGTGGAAGTCCAGCTACACGTAAGGGAGCCACAGTGATTATTTTGGTAGGGTCGACGATATGGAAGGACTCATCTTCCACATCCGACGGCTGGAAGGACCGTGACAGGGCATCAGCCTTGACATTTTTACTGTCAGGCCGGAAGTGCAGTTCGAAATTGAAACGGGCAAAGAACAGGGACCACTGGTACTGCCGGGGGTTGAGCCTCTGGGCAGACTGAAGATAAGCCAGGTTCTTGTGGTCGGTGAAGATAATGAACGGATGGACGGCACCCTCGAGGAGGTGTCGCCACTCCTCCAGTGCCAATTTGATGGCCAGCAATTCCCGATTGACTAATTGCGCTCTGATGTGGTAAATGCCTTGGAGAAGAACCCGCAGGTGACTAACCGACCCGAAGAGGATTTCTGAGAGAGGACAGCCCCCGCTCCTATGGAGGAGGAGTCTACCTCTACGATAAACTGTCTGTTTGCCTCTGGTCGGTGCAAGGTAGGAGCCTCAGAGAAGGAGCGCTTTAAGGAGAAAAAGGCGTTCTCCGCCTCTGGGGTCCAGTTGCAGGCTTTTGCTCCCCTACAGATGAGAGCCGTGATGGGCTTAATCAAAGATGAAAAATGGGGGATGAATTGCCTGTAATAATTCGCAAAGCCAAGGAACCGCTGAATGGCCTTAGTCCCCACAGGACGGGGCCACTTCAGGACAGCAGACAGCTTCTCAGGATCCATCCGGAATCCGGAATCATAGATGATGTATCTGGGGAAAGGTAAAGAGGTCTGCTCAAAGACACATTTCTCCATCTTGGCGTACAACCGATTCCTCCTCAGTCGCAGGAAGACTTGCCGTACGTGCCGTCTATGAGAGGATAAATCCGGGGAGAAGATGAGGATGTCATCCAAATATACCACCACGCAGGTGTACAACAGATCATGGAAGAGGTCATTGATGAATTCTTGAAACACTGCATTACACGGGTTACACAACCCGTACGGCATGACCAAATACTCATAATGGCCATCCCGGGTAGAAGCCGTCTTCCATTCTTCTCCTGCACGTATGCGAACGAGATTGTAGGCTCCTCGTAGGTCCAATTTCGTAAAGATGCGAGCCCCTTTGAGTCTGTCAAAGAGCTCCGGATTCAGTGGCAGAGGGTATTTGTTGTTGACGGTGATGGCATTCAAGCCTCTGTAATCTATACAGGATCGAAGGGTGCCCTCCTTTTTCTTCACAAAGAAAAATCGGGCGCCGGCAGGAGACGTGGACTTTCGGATGAAGCCCATGGCTAAATTGTCTGTGATGTACTCGGACATGGCTTGTGACTCAGCTGGCGACAATAGGTAGATACGTCCCCGGAGCGGTGTAGCACCCGGAACCAGATCAATAGGGCAATCATAAGGCCTATGAGGTGGGAGGACCTCCAAGTCAGTTTTGTTGAAAACATCCGCGTACTGCCAATACGCAGCCGGTAAACCAGGAAGAACAGGAGCCGGTTGCGGGGAACAGGGTGGCAGGACGGACTGCAGGCACCTCTCGTAGCAGCGAGGGCCCCACCGCAGTACGTCTCCTGAGCGCCAGTCCAGGACAGGTTCATGAACCCGAAGCCAGGGAAGCCCGAGGAACAGGACATGGGAAAGACCAGGCATGACGTAGAAGGCAATCTTTTCACGGTGTAGAGCCCCGATCTGCACCTCCACCTCCTCTGTCACTTGAGTGACGACCTCCTGCAATGGTCTGCCATCCACCGATGCAATCACGCGGGGCGTCACAAGAGGTATTACAGAGATGCCAAGTCGAGTCACCACCTCTTGCTGAATGAAATTTCCTGCTGCCCCAGAATCCACGTAGGCTAGCTCAGAAAAGCGTCTCTATGGACGTATCACCTGCACGGGCATGGTGCGGGGTAGAGAGGCATCGCTCTTGCCTAGGACGGTCTCTCTTACGTGATCTAGGCGGAGGACCTCTCCTGGTCACTCAGGACAATACCGGTACCGGGCGGATCTCCCCTCCCTGGCGGTTTCACGGGAGCATTCTTGGAAACGCAAGTCGATGCGGTGGCTAGAGAGATCAAGTCCTCCAGCTCATCTGGGATATCCTTACCCGCGAGTTTGTCCTTTATCCTGCCGGACAGGCCACGCCAAAAAGCTCCGGTCAGCGCCTCGTTATTCCATCCCACCTCGGAGGAGAGGATGCGGAAACGAATCGCGTATTACCCACAGCGAGCGTCCCTTAACGGAGGTTGAAGAGTGATTCCGTAGCAGATGTGACCCGACCGGGTTCATCGAAGATCCTCCGGAATGTCTCCAGAAAGATTGACAAGTGGAAGACCACTGGGTCTTCACGCTCCCATAGAGGATTAACCCATGCCAGAGCCTCACCCTCCAGGTGGGGAACCACGAAGGCCACTTTGGCCCGATCGGTGGGGTACTGCAGGGGCAGCAGTTCAAAGTGTAAGCAACACTGGTTGAGGAAGCCATGGACACATCTTGGGGTCTCTGTTGTATTTAGGTGGTCTCCTGAGGCGAGGTGGAGGGTACGGGACGTCACCCGGGGACGGATCATAGGGTGCAGCCTGAACCGAGGCTGTTGAGCAGCCTGTACAGAGTCCAGATGATCGTCCACGGAGGATATGTGCGACAACCTGCCAGACTGCATGTCTTGTTGTGCAGACAGCTCCTGCTGTAGGCTCGCAGGCTGAGAGGTGGATGCCGGGTCGGAGGTTTGCAGGACGGCTAACCGGGTATCCATGGACTAAAGACAAGCCGCTATACGGCTCAGACTCTCCCGAAGATAAGCCAGCTCCTTTTGCTCTGAGAACGAGGTACCAGCGGGGTCCATGGCCTGATTATTATGTCACGCTTCCGGGGGAAGGCGCCCTAGAGTGGACCCACTGGTCCGTGGTACCGAACTCCCCTGGGTGAGCTGATCCTAGTTTACCCAACCCTTATACAGGATTGTTAGGGGCAAGCCCAGGGGGGCTAAATACCACAGCAGATAGTACCAGGGGGCGGCTCGTAAGGTTAGCCTATACTAAGGAACAGAGACGTATTCCAGGTAACAGGGTACAAGGCTATGAGACCAGGAAGGGAGCTACTGGGGAAGAGCACAGCAAGGGTTCCAGGACACAGAGCACAAGGAAGGCCTGACCAACAGTGAGCAAGGCAGAAGCAAACTGACTTAATAATCAGGCACCTCCCATCAGAGGAGGTGGCCTGATATACCATGGGAAGAGCAGCTATTGGTCAAGGGGAGTGTCAGGTTGGACCTTGAAGGCCCCTAGAGTCACAGGGAAGGAATGCACCTAGTGCGCCGCTGAGTAGGCTCATGAAAAGGACCATAGTAGTGTGCTCATGTGCGAACCCGGTGGTCAGCTGACAGGAAGGGAACATGGCGACGGCTCCGAGACACAGCACGCCTGGATGCCGGATGCCCGGTCGGCAGAGGAGCGAGATGCCGACCCGGGAGAGGTGAGCTGGGAAGCGGTGCCAGGGGGCCTAACAGGTATGTGTGGAGAAAACCAGGCACTGCTCATCAGCTGCTCAATACAATCCCAAAAGTGAAACATGGTGGTGGTCAGCATCATGTTATGAGGGTGTTTTTCAGCCGGAAGTACAAGACGACTGGTTGCAATTGAAGAAAACATTGAATGCAACCAAGTACAGCGATAGCCTGGACGAAAACCTCTTCCAGAGTGCTCTGGGCCTCAGACTTGGCCGAAGGTTCACCTTCCAATAAGAAAATGACCCTAAGCACACAGCTAAAATTACAAAAAAAAAAAAAGTGGCTTCAGAACAACTCTGATCATTCTTGGCCCAGGAAGAGCCTTAAACTCAATTGAATAACTCTGGAGAGACTTAAAAATGTCCGTCCACCAACATTCACCATCCAACCTGACGGAACTGGAGAGAATCTGCAAGGAAGAAAGGCAGAGGATACCCAAATCCAGGAGTAAAAAACTTTTTGCATCATTCTCAAGACGACGCATGGCTGTACTAGCTCAAAAGGGTGCTTCTACTCAATACTGAGCAAAGGGTCTGAATACTTGACTATGTGATTGTGCAAATTTATTGAAGAAAAACTCCACTAATACAGGGATTTTTGTGCACTCACCGTAAAATCCTTTTCTCTGAGCTCATCATAGGGGGACACAGGACCATGGGTGTATGCTTTTCTGCCACTAGGAGGCGACACTAAGTAAAGATAAAAGTTAAGTCCTCCTGCAGTATATACCCATCCGTAGGCGTAGCTATTCGTTTAGGACTCTTGGATTGTTGAGCGGGTCCACTTTGCCAGTGTGGAGTTGGAAGCAGCCATCCCTTTCTTAGGTCCTTTGGGGATGATGAACAGTGTTTCTATCCTACGGAATGATGCGGTCCGTGAGACGTAACGTCTGAGGGTCCTTACGAGGTCTAAGGTATGAAGTTACTTTTCAAGCGGTACACCCGAGCTGAGCAAAAGGATGGGAGGACGATGTCCTCATTGAGGTGAAAGTGAGACACCACCCTGAGCAAAAATGGCAGAAACGGCCGTAGAACTACTTTATCCTTGTGGAAGGATGGGGGGGGGGGGCGGCAGGATAGGGCAACTAGTTCTGACACGTGCCTGATTATTGTGATTGCGACTAGGAAGGCAACTTTCTCTGAGAGGTAGAGTACAGATACCTCTTGCAAAGGCTCGGACGGGTACTCCTATAGGGCGCCCAGAACTAGGTTTTAGTCCTAGACGGCGACGGGTGTGTTGTAGGGGAGCCGCAAGTGCGAGACTCCTTGGATAAAAGTTTTGACCTGTGGTTTTTTTCGCAATCCGGCATTGGAAAAGAACCCTTAGCTCCATCAAGGCCCTAAGTGCTAGGCTCGCGTTAAGGCCGGTTTGAAGCAACGCTAGGATTGTAGGAATGGAAAACTGGAGTGGGTTATTGGTTGCGGTCTTTGGACCACAGGAAAAAGGTTTTCCAGGTGTGGTGATAGATACAGGAGAACGTTGGTTTGCGTATGTTAACCATGGTGGTTATGACCTCTGATGAGAACCCTGCTTGGGTTAGGACCCAGGATTCAATACCCATGCTGTTAAAGACCGGGCCCCTGAGTTCTGGTGGTAAATGGGGCGATGAGTATTACTTGACCTCTTTCCACTTTGATCTTTGTGATCACTCACAGGATCAGCGGTAGTGGGGGAAAGATGTATGGAAGTCGGAATTGGTGCCAAAGGAGGACTAGCGAGTCTACTCACAGCGCTAAGGGGTCCCGGGACCTGGCTACAAAGGCCGGGACTTGAGTTAATTTTTGCTGCCATGAGGTTGACGTCGGGGGTTCCCCATCGCCGACAGATTTGTAGTAAGATTTCTGGATGTAGAGTCCATTCTCCTGAGGCGAGTTCTTGGCGGCTCAGGAAATCCGCTGTCCAGTGGTCCACTCCGGGGATGTGGACTGCTGCGATGGGTGACTATGTTTTGTCCACTGCAGGGTATGCTCCACTTCATGCATTTGCTGCGTGTGCCGCCCTGATGATTGATGTACGCTACAGCCGTTGCGTTGTCTAATTGAATGCGGATGGAGTGACCGGCTAGTAGGTGGTAGAAGTGTTAGAAAGCTAAGCGGATGGCCAGCAGCTGTAGAATGTTGATCGGGGGGAGGTGTGACTTTTGGGGCGTCCAGCAGCCCTGGGCTGTGTGTTGGCCATAGACAGTCCTCCAGCTGATTAGGCTGGCGTCGGTGGTTACTACAACCACTGGACTGGAAAATAGGATTTTCCCTGCGTTAGTGTGGATGGCCTTGTCCACCAGGTGTCTTTTACTTGCGTGGGTAGGCAGTGCTTGCGGTTGAGGCTGAAAGGACTTTTGTCCCAAGCCGAGAGGAGGCCCAGCTGCAGAGGTCTGAAGCGGATGTGAGCCGTCAGTTATCTTGTGGCTGTGCGGCTAATATTTGGTGTGGTAAGATATATTATAACCGAGTACAAATGCTATTTTATACGTTACAGCAGTTGGAGTTCTGACCCGGTAGGCAGTTTGGCAGATGTGCACATGCAGCAGTTAACAGCTTTTTTTTTTTTTTTTTTTGGGCTAACCGACAGCCTTCTGATCACTGCTTTTGTTTGTTGTGCAGTGCAGAGAGGCAGTTGACCTGGCTACCAAATCTTAGGGCCACTTTACACACACCAACTTATCTGTCCAACTTCTGACCAACTTGCTGGTTGCAGTGAAATCATGGACACATTGCTCCATTTTGTGGCTGTGTACAAATGTAACAATATGTCCATGATTTCACTGCAACCAGCAAGTTGGTCAGAAGTTGGACAGATAAGGGCCACTTTACACACACCAACTTAGGCAGGTTCTACAGAGGTCGGCCTGTATAGAGTTGCATCTCAGGTGTGGTATGTGATCACTGTCTCATGGCAGTTGGGGCAGAAGTCTAAGCTGCGAATTGGAGGGCTATGGAACACATGGCAGTGGAGTTTTCTGCACACTGCCTGAATAGAAAACATATAGATAATGCTGCGACAAGTTAGGGCGATCTTGCGGCTTAGAATTGTGTGCGAGATGCGCTGACAGAGTTGTGGCCCGTTAGCCGCGAGACAGACGATTGTACTTATCTGACGTGTACATTATATTAGTTTTTATAGCGCTATTAGGAACATGGCGCTTACAATTGGGGTAGACAAGACAGTGGTTGAAAACGACACAAAGAAAATCACAATTAACATCGGGTACAATAGGCGGGATCCTGTCCGCGAGGGTCACAGTTACATTTATGTGTACTAAACGGGTAATGCTTGTTTATATGCTGTTAGCTTTAAATTATCTTGCTAGCCAATGTGGTATTTTGTGTTATGTGAGCAGGTTATGTGGTGTTGGTGTTTGCAGGCAAAGTGTTCACGCACGTGAACTATGATGGAAGAATCAAGGTTGATAGCGAGTGTAACATAAGTTAGCTGTCCCTATTCCACTTGGTATATGGGAGTGATAGTTCGGTTGCTAGTGGCATGGGATTTAACGGTCAGTGATGTTGGTAGCGGCAGTTCTGAGCGGTGGATGGCGGCAAAATTAAAAGGCTTTTTAAGTTCTAGACTACAGGTAACTTGGTTACTGTGCTTTAACAGTTGAAAACTGTCCATTGGGCACAATCTAAAATCACATCATATGTCTTTTAAATGGAGAGGCTAGTGTGGCCAAAGTGAAACCTCACAAACATGGAGGATACAAACTCTTGCAGATGTTGTCTTGTGGGAATTGAACCAGGATCTCAACCTGCAAGTCTGAAGTGCTAACCACTGAGCCACCGTGCCAACCCTGCTGGTTGGGTACCTTTGGTTACTGGATGTGAGCAAGATCTGTACGCAGTATAATATGACCGTAACTTTGGCATGTTGCTTCTGACAAGAGTAGCAGATTCCTGTTTCCGTTTGCCAGGTTTGGGCTGCTGTAACCCGTTGTGATGATTTATATGGATGGGTGTCAAATACGATAAGGGACCCTGTGTGTAGTGGGTTCTGGAAACGAAGTGCGGATTTAAGCGTGCTAGGTGGTGGGTGTTAAGCCAGTAGATGAGGTTCTGATAATGGAGCAAAAGTGTTTTGTAGTGGAACACTCTGCAGGTAAGTTTATGTCCTGAGGTCTTTTGCCAATTGCGTGCGCGTTGATGTACAATATGAGTGGATATAAATTGTGGATATTTAATTGTGGAGAGCTGTATACGTGATTTAGCACATGTGCTGCATTTACAGTGCTGTGCAGGGGCGAGGCTCTATGGGAGCCGTGGTTCGTTTACTGGTGTGGTATTGAACACTGCAGCATTGGATTTGGAGAGTCATGATGCTGTCAAGGCTAAAGCGGTCCATTTTGGCCCAATTATATTTGGATATGCTAGTGATGTAACTGTGTATGAGCTGCCGTCACAACTAGTGTATGTCTGCATGCACATTGAGGATCTGTCTCTCCCGTGACATCTTGCCTCTGATTAGAGGGGGCGAGTGCAGCGGCGAGGTGCGTCTAAGTTTCACTCACTGAGGTAATGTGTGTGGGCTTCATGAGCCCCCCCTTGGTTGGGTGGAAAAGGGGAAACGGAGAGGCTAGTAGGCTGAGCTTTTACTTGATGTTGATGTGGCCCTGTGAAGTTCTTTGTCCTTGTTTCGCACGTTTTGGGCGTGGTGCTGCGTGTGGCATGCTGTGATTGGCCGCCAGTCATTCGGTGAGCATTGCCGCGGGCATGACTTGTAGTGTGACGCGGCCCAGGATTGGGCACGCGTCAATGGTGTAGCCGCAATGACGTGATGGCCCAGGATTCGTCGTGATTGGCCGCTTAGCAGCCATCGTGGTAGACAGTGACGTGGCCGTGCATCACAGGCCGTCACGTCATCAGGGGCAGGCGCGATGTCACGGCGGCTATAGCTCGCGGCAAATGGCACACTGTCAATCGCGGCCTTCGGCGCAGGAGCGAGGGCCCAGACCGGGGCTGAGTAGATCAGCACCGGGGACACGTTGAGGGGCCGCAACGGTCGCGGATTGCGGCCTTTGTGAGAATTGTGCTGCTATGGGTGGTGTTGTGTCTAGGCTCCATGCTGCGCCTGCGCTCCTGAGCTTACAGTGGTGCAATTCCCGGCATGGAGCGCGCAGTTGGATATAGCAGCGCTGCTTTTGGTTCAGATCCGATCTCGGATGTCTGCAGCTTTAATTCAGGCTCTCTTGTTAAAAATGGAGAGCCTAGATATCTCGGTACACTCCCGATCTGCCTGTCTTTGTTGAGGGGAGAGCATGGGTGCCCTGCAGTCTCAATCCAGACTCTTTGTTGGAGGAATGGAGCTAATGTCGTATAAAAAATCTTCTAATCCGTGTAAAAGAAAATAAATAAAGGAAAATGAAAAAAATTATCTAGTTGGTATAGATGTGGCCGAGTTAGACAGTTCAGAGGCCGTGATGGCAGCAATTCTGTATTAATAGCCAGCTATCCTGCTACTACCTCCATGCGTGGACGTGCGCCCTGACTTACCATCGGTGCATGTCGCGCATGGAGCCGCCCCCGATTGGATGACAGGATTCCCAGGCAGGATCCTGTAGGCTGGGGTCTGCGTGTTAGTCCTTCTCCTTGGTTGGAGGTAAGAGGGATAAGCGCACTCCTTGCATCCCCTCTGTTGTGCACGGGGATGCAGAGCTAGGTGCGGCTGCCAGCTTTAGGGCCAGCAGGATAGGTCCACCAGTGTTGGGGTGGGGAGAGCAGAGCCCTTTCAGGGGTCCGTGTCCGCTTGAAAGAGGGGTGCTTGCTGCCTTGGGTAACCTCGTGCAGGAGAGCGGGGCCCTCAGGGGGAGCCAGCGCCTGATGGCCAAACTGTTGCATAAAGGTAAAAATGAAAATGAAAATAAAACAAAAGAGGATAAGTGCGATCTGAGCTACAGGTCACATGTGCCTACATCCAACACTAAGCTAAAACTGAAAAGCTACGCCTACGGATGGGTGTATACTGCAGGAGGACGACTTTACTTTTATCGTTACTTAGTGTCGCCTCCTAGTGGCAGAAAAGCATACACCCATGGTCCGGTGTTCTCCAATGATGCGAAGGAGAAATCGACATTCCTGTTTTTTTTTTCAGTTAAGATGGGGTGCAGAGTGTACATTAATAAGAAAAAAAAAGAAATTTTTTGAATCTATGAAATGGCTGCAATGAAACAGAGTGAAAAATGTAAAGGGGTCAGAATACTTTCCATAACCATTAAGTCTGCGACCCTTGGCTCATGCCACTTTGGATTACCGTAGCTCTGCCAAAATGGCTGAAGATAGAGTGGCATTGGACAATTGATGAAAGTGGTTGCATATTTGTTTTTTTGATATGCCAATAATGCTACTCCAGTCCCTGCTTAAAGTAGAATTTAAAGCGAGGATGCACAGAGGTGCAAGTCACTCAGAAGAGGGAACAAATTGACTAAGTGCCTCTTAACCTTCCTAGCGGTATTCCCGAGTGTGACTCGGGGTTAATTTTCACTAACAGAAGCGGTAACCCCGAGTCACACTCGGGAATACTCGCGGCTGCTGCTGCTGCTCAGTGAGAGGCCGCAGGGGGGCAAGAAAGTGCTGTCAGAGCCCAGCCCTCTGTGCCCTGCACCCGCGGCCCCTGCTCCAGCCGCGGGTGCCCTCTGTGCCCTGCACCCGCGGCCCCTGCTCCAGCCGCGGGTGCCATCTGTGCCCTGCACCCGCGGCCCTGCTCCAGCCGCGGGTGCCATCTGTGCCCTGCACCCGCGGTCACTGCAGCCGCGGGTGCCCTCTGTGCCCTGCACCCGCGGCCCCTGCTCCAGCCGCGGGTGCCCTCTGTGCCCTGCACCCGCGGTCACTGCAGCCGCGGGTGCCCTCTGTGCCCTGCACCCGCGGCCCCTGCTCCAGCCGCGGGTGCCCTCTGTGCCCTGCACCCGCGGCCCCTGCTCCAGCCGCGGGTGCCCTCTGTGCCCTGCACCCGCGGCCCCTGCTCCAGCCGCGGGTGCCCTCTGTGCCCTGCACCCGCGGTCACTGCAGCCGCGGGTGCCCTCTGTGCCCTGCACCCGCGGCCCCTGCTCCAGCCGCGGGTGCCCTCTGTGCCCTGCACCCGCGGTCACTGCAGCCGCGGGTGCCCTCTGTGCCCTGCACCCGCGGTCACTGCTCCAGCCGCGGGTGCCATCTGTGCCCTGCACCCGCGGTCACTGCAGCCGCGGGTGCCCTCTGTGGCCAGCACCCGCGGTCACTGCAGCCGCGGGTGCCATCTTTGGCCAGCACCCGCGGCCCCTGCTCCCTGTGCTGTGCCGGCGGGGGAGCACCGCCACCCGCTCCTGCTCCCGGTGCTGCGGAGGCGGGGAGCACCGCCGCCCGCCCCTGCTCCCTGTGCTGTGCCGGCGGGGGGCACCGCCACCCGCTCCTGCTCCCGGTGCTGAGGACCGGGGTGCTGTCAGAGCCGGGGGGAGGGGGCTGGGGCATCGGGTCTTACCTGCCAGTTGCCACCGGCGCCGTGTGAGTGATATGGCACCCTTCTCCAGAGCTAGGGTTAGGGCTAGGCTTAGGGTTAGGGCTAGGGTTAGGGCTAGGGTTAGGGCTAGGGTTAGGGCTATTGTTATGGTGCTGTCACACAGCCCGATCTGGCCAGCGATGTCGGAAGCGATGCGCTGGTGCCCGCTCGCTTCCGACATCGCTGGCCAGCTGTCACACAGCATCGCTGCGGCCGGCGACACCGCAGCGATGCGGGCGGTGACATCGGCCGCTGGGCTGGGCTCAGCCCAGCGAGCGATCCGCAGCAACGCTGCGGCATAGGCTGGATCGCCGCCAACATCGCTCTGGCGATGTCACACGGCGCGATCCAGCCTTACCGCAGGTCGCCGGTTGACAGGTTTACGGTTCCTCCCGTAAACCTGTCAACCTGCGACCGCTCGTTTACACAGCGCGACGTCGCTAGCGACATCGCTGATACGTCACTTTTTCGGCGATGTCACTAGCGACGTCGCCAGGTGTGACAGCATCATTAGGGTAAGGGGGCGATATTGCTGCCCATTCATGTGGAGACGTGGGGGCGTGGCCTATTGCCGGCGTCATCGCCCCTACGTCGCCACATGTAAAGGGGCGATGTTGCCGGTCCCGGCCGGTCGCCTGGTTTCACAGCAGTGCTGTGAAACCTGGCGACCATCATGGGGCGATGTGCACACCGGTAACCGGGCGGCAGTAACCTGTCAGGCGATGGGAGCCATAGGCTCCCATTGTCCTGCATCGCCGCCGGGGTTGTCGCCCTAGAGGTTGCCGACACGGGGCTGGAGGAGTCACCCCGTCTAAACGGGGGACGGCGCTGGTGGCGGGGGCGGCGAGAGCATGCACGCCCCCGCCATTCACCGCTGACATCTCCAGCCCCGTCGCCCCATGTGACGGGGCCGTTAGGGCTAGGGTGTTAGGGTAGAGCCTGGGCTGCAGACGAGAAGAGGGGCGGGAACACCCAAGGAAAGCTGGATGCTTCCCTCAGTTACCCTCCCCTCCTCTGTCACAGGGACATCCAGCGATGTCCCCGCTGCGATCGCCGGTGAAAGCTCCTTCGGATGCCCCATATGACTTCCTGGTTCCGTCTCTGTGAGCCGAAGCGGCTCATTGGAGGCGGAACTGGGTGGGAAAAAAAAAAAATATAACATTTCGGCCAATAAAAGAAATTTGTTATGAAAAAAAATGGTACCGCATTTAGGCTGCTTTCACATCAGCGGTTTTTGTAAATCGCGGCAGATGCGGTGAAAAAAACGAATCTGCCGTGATTACCGCATTACCGCGACACCTGCGGCACAGTTGGCGCAAGCCCCATGGAATGTCTATGGGGGCTTGCCGCAGATGCGGCAAGTGCGGTATCGGCACTTGCAGCAGGTGCGGCTGCAAAAAAAACGCGGCTGACAGCGTTTTTTTTTCGCGGCCGCACCTGCCACAAGTGCTGAAACCGCACTTGCCGCACCTGCCCCACCCTTACCGCAAGCCCCATAGACATTGCATGGGGCTTGCCACAACTGTGTCGCGGTTATGCGGTAAGCGCGGCAGATTGGTTATTTTCACCGCATCTGCCGCGATTTACAAAAAAACGCTAGTGTGAAAGTACCCTTAGTACAAAAATCCTGACATAATCATACCGCCAGGTATAAGATTATTGATTATTGAATAAAATGTTATTATTTATTTAATTATAATTCATGATTTTATGTTTCGAACTTTATCACATCTGAGAGGTCTACTAGAGTCTTCTTTGATCAGGTAATTACTAAGAATTGCAGCCCTACTGTACATAACACAAAATTTCCATAAAAAAAAATGTAACGCTTTTAGCATAAAATTCCAGAATTATTCGTAACGCCAGGGAGGTTAAAGTGGTAGTCCGAGTCCAGCAATTCTCTTAACTTTTTATTTAATAAATCCCTATAATCCAAGCTATTTTCTCATATATTTCCTTTATTAATTCTCTATCTACACTAACAATTTTTTTTTGTTTTATTACCTGCTGCATCACGTACTGTTTGAGAGCCCCAGTGCATCTTGGGATCTTCACAGAGCCCCAGAGACTTCCTTAGCCCACCCCTAGAGCCAGTGACCTTAGTTCTAGGGGTGGCACTTTTCCAATTGCTTACTATGATCTCCAGCCTCCCCTCCCCCACAGATTGACTTCTCAGACACCCTCCTCCCTGTATTGTAAATTCTCAGCCCCATCCCCTTCTCTCCCCGCAGTCCGTCCTCTCAGCCACCCTTCTCCCCTCCAAGCAGTCTCTGTTCTCAGCACCCCTGTAATGTAGTTAACTCCTCCTTGCACCGTGTCACATGTTCCCCGATATCCTGCGTCCCTTTCTCTGTGCGAAGCAGAATGTCAGGCCAGCAAAGAAGGAGAACATAAGCACTGCCCACAGTGGGAGCTCCCGGGAGACAAATTTATGTCACTGATGCAAATTGATTGATGAGCGAGAGCTCCCACTGTAAGTGGTGCTTACATTCTCCTTTACCACCAGCCTGACATTCTGCGTTGCACAGAGGGAGAAAACCAGAATATATCAGGGAAGATGTGACACGGTGCGGGAAGCAGGTAACAACAGGATGGGGAGCGGGTAACAATGGGGCGGGAGGCCGGGGCTGAGAACACTCACTGCTGGGAAGAGGGGCTGAGAGGGCAAACTGCGGGGAGAGAAGGGGGTGGGGATAATTTACACTACAGGGAGGAGGGGGCTGAGGAGTCAATCTGTGGGGTGGCAGGCTGGAGACCATAGTAAACATTTGGAATAAAAACCGCCCCTGGAGCCAGCGTCACAGTGACACTGGCTCCAGGTGCGGGTTGAGTATATGTCTGGGGCTGTGTGATGTAAGGATCCCAGGATGCATTGGGGCTCTCACACAGTACATGACCCAATAGGAAATAGAAAAAAAAAAAAAAAAAAAACAATAGCAGTTATATAGTGTAGATAGGGAATTATTAAGGGAACTATATGAGAAAATAGCTTACATTAAAGAGATATATTAGATAGGAAGTTAAGAAAAGAATTGCAGAGCTCGGACTACCCCTTTAATTTGGCATATCTTCTATTGCTTCAGTTTAAGTGCAATTTAATGTCAGTAAGGAAGAAGGGAAAAGAAAAAAACTACACACCAAAGCGACATGAACAACACTTTATTTTAGTTCTTCAAAAGAAAATAGTTCTATTCATAACGTTACCTTGACAAACCATTTAAAAAAAATTAACAAATAGACACCCTACTCAATCTATGGTAGCATTTGGTTTCCAAACTTGGAGGGGTAAGGGTACTTTCACATCAGCGGTTTTTGCCGTTCGCGGCAGATGCAGTGAAAAAACCGCATCTGCCGCGATTACCGCTGCACTTGCGGCACAGTTGAGGCAAGCCCCATAGAATGTCTATGCGGGCTTGCAGCAGGTGCAGCATCGGCACTTGCGGCCGCAAAAAAAACGCGGCTGACCGCGTTTTTTTTCGCAGCCGCACATGCCGAAACAGCACTTGCCGTACACTTACCGCAAGCCCCATAGACATTGCATGGGGCTTGCCGCAACTGTGCCACAAGTGCAGCGGTTATGCGTTAATCGCGGCAGATGCGTTTTTTTTCACCGCATCTGCGGCGATCGGCAAAAAACGCTGATGTGAAAGCAGCCTAAGAGGAATGATCACAAATCCAATCAAGTGTAGTTATTACCAGCTTGACTTCTGGTGCTAGGAACATTCGTTTCTCTCCAGCCTGGAAAATACATTATCCGGAGATCTACTGCACTGTGTGTGAACTGGCTTTTTCTATTTTCATTTTGTTCACAAATATACATAACAAAAATACACAAAAATGTGTAGGAATAGAAAGAATATGAAGCTTCTGCTAATGTGCTCTTCTTAATGTACTGGGATACCACACAATATTTCATTTATTCACTTTGTCAAAATAAAATTCTGGAATCTTTTTAATAGAAAAGGAGAGAATACATTAATTTATACATGAAGACATTTCATTGACAAACACACCTACCTCATATCCACAATTAACCCCATTTGGGAAATTACACATCTTAAAAAGGATTTTCCCACAAATTAAATCCTAAATTTAATTTAAATCAATAGATCTTGTAATAATAATAAATTCAATAAGTAATCCTGTGCTGAGATAATCATATATATGTGTCCCTGCTATGTACTGTGTAATGGCCATACAGGGACATGGTCTGATCAAACCACATCTCCTGAGCTGAGATAGGGTGCTTTCATATCTGCGCTCTGCTGCGTTATGGAGCATTACGCTAGCACAATAGTAGCGCAGCTGAGCAGCGCAGATGAAACTATATGCTCTAACGCCGCCATTACATAGTATGGGCGAGCGCAGCTAAACGGACCCCAGTAGCACAATTGTAAAGAGGGGTTGTTGCAGAGACATGCGCTAACCCAGACGCACCTGAAACGAGTCATGCGACGTTTCCGGTGCGTCCGGACTAGCGCATGCACTCTACAACAACCCCTCTTCACACTTGCACTTCTGGGTTCCGTTTGGCTGCGCTCGCACATACCCTATAATGGAGGAGGTAACACACAGCACTTCATTTGCGCTCCGATGCAATAGGCTGTGCTAACACACCGGAGCGCAGGTGTGAACTGGGCCATAATCTTATATGTGTGTCCCTGCTATATACGGTGTAATGGATGTGTCTGACCATACACGAACATGGTCTGATCATACCACATTTCCTGGACAGGGTAGGAAATGGTAAAAAAAAAAAAAAAAGCCCATACAGACAGGATAGGATGGGCTTGCAGTAAATTCTTTCTTTGAGGTACAACATTTTGTTGGTTGCTTTTTTTTTTTAAACAAGTGTTACCTCACAGAAAGAGTCAGCTGCGACCCCATGCTGTAATATCTGTATACTTTATTACTTCCCTCCGGCCCAGGAGATGTGGTATGATCAGACCAGGTCCCTGTATGGTCAGACACATTCATTAACAGGATATAGCAGGGACACATATATAAGAGGAGTATCTCAGCACAGGAACATTTTTAACAAATCAAACTTGTGGAAATTATCCATTGATTAAAATGTAGTCGGTTTGCACTTTAAGCTATATCTTTTTAATTTTCACTAGGGTTTATAGGAGGAAAAGAGACACTTACATTTTTTACTCCAGTTCTTCCAAGCAAATGCCCCAAATTAGACAGAAAACTACTATTTTGGAACATAGCAAGGCTTGAAAGTAGATGTGCAGTAGGGTTTTTTTTTTAGCAAAATTTTGTTTGGAATGGATTGAAAATGCCAAGTTGCATTTAAGGAACTTTCCCCCACAATTGACACCATTTTGGATACATTCGTCTAGGAATTCAGTAAGCATTCGGTAACCAGCTTCACACAGGATTTCTTAATAAGTGTGTATGAAACTGTAAAGCAACATTTTATAGGAAAAATGTAACTTTACTCTCAATTCTTCTATTTTTACAGGGAGTAATAGGAGATTCTCCTCAATGTGCAAATGCCCGGTATGTGGTCAGAATATACTCATCAAGCACACTGCAATGCTCAGAATCATTTTGGAGTACAGGAATTTCTTAAAATGGCTTCCGGATGCCATTTCACTGGCAGAGCCTGTGATGTGCCAGAACAGCAGAACCCTTCCCGATCTCTAAGTCCTCCTGTAAGTGTACCTATTTTACAAGCTAAATCCCTCAAATTCAACTAAAGATATAGTGACCATATTGACACCACAGGTATTTCATACAATGTTTTCCATTGGGAAGAAAAGTAAAAACGAAATTAAATGACTTTTTTTGCCACAGAGTTTTCATTTTCAAAAGAGGAAATATGTGCAATTTTATTTTCTATTCCTCGCAAAATTGGGAAGAGCATGTGGCAGAACTTAGGAAACAAAAGCAAAGTTTGACTTTTGGAAAGCAATATTGCTGCAGTAGTTTGCCAGTGACATTTGAAATGCCAGAACAGTGTAAACCCCCATAATGTGACCCCATAATGAAAGTTACACCATTCTGGGAATTCTACGGCAGAAGTGACTTTTGAGTCTACAGGTGTATCCCAGAAATAAACACAAGCTGATGTTGCAGACTATAAAAACTGCATACATGGCAAGTTAATGCCCAGATGGTACTTCTCTCCAGAAGCACAATGTTAATTGTTAAGTGGGCCCTCCCTAACACAGTAATTGCAATTTAGATTTCACTTGGGGTAGAACCTTTGCAGTACCAAAACAGGCAAAGCCCCTTTTATGTCCTGTGACAGATGACACCCGAGTGGGGATTGTTTCTGAGTTGCAGCTTTTATTGCTACCATTTTGGGTTTATATAACATTCTGGATAACTGATCCAGTGTTTAAGTATCTGTCTTGATTTCATCTTAATCTCTGGAATACCATATTCAGACAAGCATTCACTATAATGAGGCAGGCGTTATCACTTTAAACTCCATATGGTATCTATTTTGGTATTGTCCAACTTTTAAGAAGTGCAAGACATTGTAGTCGACAATGCTTTTGTGCATGACTGCCGGGAAAGAGGCCAAATGGATTTCAAAGTGACTGGTTAGATTATTATTTTGAATGGTTCCGTTGATACTGTGTTAATCTATATATTTTCTCAAAATTTTACATAGAATTCTGGATGTAAGAATCCAGCTCAGAGCACAGGATAAATGTTAGAGCATTATTGCTGTTTTTGGGAAGAAGTATGAGCAAATCAATAGCTGTTCAAGAATTATTTTTACGCCGATAACCATGTGGCATAAAAGATAAATCAACTGTTCCTTGGGACAGTAAAATTACAGCAAAGCCAGATTTACATTTTTTTTTTTATTACCTTTACCCACAAAAACAAATTTGTAGAAAACAATTGCTTATACATAGCCAAATTTAGAAAGACTGCTTTATTTTTCTGCTGACAGTGAGTAGTCTTCTTTTCTGTGAGATGAGATGACTTTTTGTTGATGACATTTTTATTTCCAACGACCTTTTGATTGTATTAAAAAATAAAAAAAAGGTACTCACCCTCCTAGACTGGCACCACTCCTGCTTATACTCAGCGCCACTTCCTCTGCAATCAATGTTGGACTGCCACATTCACATTTGCATCAGAGGAAGAAATGTTGTTTCCTGTTGTTACTATGAATTCAGCAGGGGGTGTATTGCCAAGTATGGAGGAGCGGCACCGTGGAGGGAGGAGAGCATTCCTAACTGCTTCCTGGGCCCGGTACTAAAGGGTTATCCAGAAGTGAATACATATGCAAAACATGTTCTTAAGTGTTAAACAATTTTCTAAACAGGTAATAATTGTAGTGACCATAAGGAAGTCTACTAAAAAAAAACAAAAAAAAAAAACACTTACATTTTGTTTCTTAAAAGGGTTAATGAAACCCATGCATTTGAAATGTGCCACAAGATAGGAAAATGTATTTTTTAACATGGGCAACACTTATATCCCAGCACATTACCAAAATAAAAACAAGAACAAAAACAGTTTGTAGGAAGATAATGAACACCTCTTTATGTCTGAAAACTATAGGGGTCCCAACTGAGAATCAAAATATACAGGAAAAAGAAACTTCCTAGATTTCATCAGTCTTCAAGTTTCCTGTGAAATGGAGGGAAAAAAAAGGAAAAAGTAACTGAATATTTGAAAACTTAAGGGCATTAAAATCACCGAGTAAACAAGAGGTCCAACCTGGCGTGCAAGAGCCTCCTTACCATTAAGAGCCAGATCGTACAGCGTAATGCTTGGCACAATAGTCAATGTGAAGCAGTCTGCTAAGTAAAATTCCTGCCACCAAATTGATCACACAGAAAAGCATTGTGTGACGTGGACCAAATCATTATGGCAAATATGAGCAAATCTTGAAACCAGAAACCATTCAAAGTGAAAATCACTCAAGCCTCTGGTTTATAAACCACTTGTGATGGTAAAAATACCAAAATAAAAATCAACTGCCACAGAATGAGGAAATGTTTATTAGTTTAAGCATGAAAATGCTTTATAAACCATGTTCCAAATTATTATGCAAATTGTTTTAAGTGTCATAGGGTGTTTTTTTTCAATGAAACCCATTGATGGTATTGTGTCTCAGGGTTCTTTGGGTCACTGAAATCAATCTCAGATATCTGTGATAATTAGTTTGGCAGGTGAGCCAATAAAAGGAAAACTGTGTGTTCCACAATATTATGCAGGCCAAAGTTTTCAAGTACCATGGGTTAAGAAAAAAGGATCTCTCTCCTGCTGAAAAGCAACAAATAGTGCAATGCATTGGACAAGGGATGAAAACATTAGATATTGCATGAAAACTTAAGCGTGATCATCGTACGGTGAAGAGATTTGTGGCAGATTCTGAGCACAGACGTGTTTGTGCAGATAAAGGCAGAATGAGGAAGGTTTCTGCCAGGCAAGTTCATCGGATTAAGGAGCAGCTGCTAAAAAGGCCTTACAAACCAGCAAACAGATATTTGAAGCTGCTGGTGCCTCTGGAGACCCTTGAACCTCAAGGTGTAGGATCCTTCAAAGGCTTGCAGTGGTGTATAAACCTACTATTCGGCCACCCCTAAACAGTGCTCACAAGCAGAAACGGTTGCAGTGGGTCCAGACAGGAAGACTAATTTTCATCCAGTCTTGTTTACTGATGAGTGCTGAGCAACCCTGGATGGTCCAAATGGGTGGAGTAGTGGATGGTTGGTGGATGGTCACCATGTCCCAACAAGGCTGCGACGTCAGCAAGGAGGTGGAGAAGTCGTGTTTTGGGCCGGAATCATTGGGAAACAGCTGGTAGGCCCTTTTAAAGTTCCTGAAGGTGTGAAAATGACCTCTGCAAAATATATAGAGTTTCTGACTGAGAACCTTCTTCCATGGTACAAAAAGCAAAAACGTGCCTTTAGGAGCAAAATCATCTTCATGCATGTCAATGCACCATCTCATGCTACAAACAATACCTCTGTCAGTGGCTGCTATGGGCATAAAAGGAGATAACCTCATGGTGTGGCCACCATCTTCCACTGACCTCAACCCTATCGACAACCTTTGGAGTATAATCAAGCAAATGATCTATGAGTGTGGGAGGCAGTTCACATCAAAACAGCAGCTCTGTTATCATTTGGAGGTTTCTTCAATAAAATTCAATGTATACTCCAACAGGTGATGACTTATTACACTGACTGTCATTTGCACCAACCATTTAGGAAAATCAGAGAAAAAGAATATTTGCATAATAATTTGGAACATGGTGTAAAAAGAGATAGAAATGTGGGAACAATGGAATGTAAAAGGACTTCGAAGATTCCATACAGTAATACTGTTCGAGACTTAAATATGCAAGGATGCCCTACGAATCCGGACCACCACTGCGAGGAGTCTTAAAGTGTGAGTCCCACTCATCCCTCTTCTAAATTCCACTCAAGAGTAATCAATTGATTGCACCTTTTACCTCACAAGATGCACAAAAATTCTTGTGCATTAGATTTTCTACATGCTTGAAAATAAAAATGTATTTGATTTTAATACCCAACTTGAAAAGAAAAAGATCAAGCTTGAAGGCATGAAAGGAAAGTCAATACACAGAGAGAAGAGAATCAAACTCAGCTCATGGCTGTAAACTGTACAAAATGCACTTGACAGTCCTAGGCCTAAGGGGCAATGAATGTATGATTATGGTTTAACACCAATTTTCAAGATTATTCTTACATATTATCTAGCATCACCATCACATAGCCTATAAACTTTCTGCCCGTTAAGCTACTGAAATTATTGTATGAGGTTAAGCTGCTTGAAAGCATACAGAACGAGGCGATAAGTCAATGGGACCAATCTATCACGAGTGGTGTAGTGCACACTCGCGTTATGCCAGGCATGATGGAGCAGAAACAGCAAATTCATCCCAACTTTTAAATGGCATGCACCTTTGTGAGTAGCACCAGAAATGCTAGTCCAACCAGAGTACTTGATCAATTTATCAGGTGTGGCAACACTCTGGCTCCTCACATTTTAGGCTGATTGAAACTGGCGTGAAAATGCCAAAAGTGGTTACATTTTTGCACAACTCCCCATTGCGTTGGTGACTTTTCAAAGCTTTTACGCCAGTTTTCTGGCATAAGAGCTTGAATAAATCGGTCCCATTATGTTCACACTTATGCCCACGTCACACGCATCAATTTTGTGAACGGCATCACTTAAGCGATATGCTTTGTGCGTCGCTGTGTGTAAATGAGTGATATTTCATTGAAAAATCGCTTGATTGTAGATTTGTGAGCAGGAGCACAAATCAAGCGATAATAGCTTGAGTGATCTACAGCATCGTGCCGTGTGACGCCGCACTAACGATCTAGTGGACAATTTCACCTATTCCTGACAATGGCTTTTGTAGATCGCTGGGTTGTGCGCTTGATCGCTGGCACGTTGCCAAATTTGAAATCGCAATTGAGATCTATGTTTGTGACACCGCACATGCGATATTGCGAAATTGTTCAAACAATCTCAATCACGTCACTTTTCTGACGATATTGTGATTGAAATTGAACCGTGTGACGTGGCAATTACAGTTACTTCTAAAATCTATGTCTTCTTTAATCCAGATCATCATCCGCTTCTTTCAAAAGGAAAGCACAATAAACACATTATTAAAAGAAAAAGTGTGAACATTATATATTCTGCATGCTTACCTACTCTTTTTGGGATGTTTTTTCTTGTACATTTGCATCATTCTATGACGAAAATCATCAAAGTTTGTAGATGTGCCAGCCTTCTTTTCTTCAACACCCAAGCCCTCTCCAGAAGAGACTGTGCCCCTAAAAAAAGTGGCATAAATCTTAAAAACAGCCAGTAAATGGCTTTTTACTTGGACAGGATATATGACAAACATTTTTTTTTTTTTTTTTTTAGAAAAGTGTAGCTTGAGGGATTAGTGAAACAAGCTCATGTACAGCAAGCATACTAGCTCATGTACAGTGTAAGGAAATCCAAGTGAAATAATCTTTGGACATGTCACAATGCCTTTGGCATCAATCATACAAGGTCTGTTGATGGAAAAACTAAGCACTGGAAATTAACTGCTCTCGAAACATAGCTGTACTATATAAAGACTGAGGTGTACACCTTGCGCTGGAAACCCAGTTTAATGTGCACTTCATCTGTGAAGACAAAATACACTATGGACCACAGAACCTGTGTCAGTAGCCTACAGTTTCCAAGGATGATTGTTCAAAAAGGAATCCAGTAATAAAGAGTTCTTTGTGAAGCCAAGGCTTTACATATATCTAAGGTAGTGCAAAATAAAATCTTGCTGACAGCAAATATATAAAGTGAAACTGTTGCACAACATACACGTTTATGGGAGTTTTGATGCCCGATCCACGAAAACCAAGTCCATCACCTTCTTGCCAGCCCATCCTTTGCAGCATTTGAAAACCCACATTTTGTTGGGTAAGCGTATTACTGGCAAACTGTAAATCCGCTGGTTTCTTAAGGAAGGAAGAAAAGGGAAAAAGGAGTTATTATGTGTTTTTCATTTTTTGACACTGTGCCACTCAGCACTTTAGTACAGCTGTGGAAGGTAGAACCATTGGTTCAGCATACGAGTCCTTGTAATTATTGTCTGCCTATCATCAGTTCTAACAAAGTCCAATTTGTAGAGTGCTCACCCACAAAGCAGAACACCCTATATAAATATATGCACTATATGGAAAATACATTGGGGCACTGAATTCAGGTCTTTCATAAAAGTCCATGCTCACAGGTGTATAAAATCCAACCTTAGCCCTGCAGTCTGTCTGTACAGACATTTCTTAAAGATTGGCTTGTTCCAAAGACCTCACTGAATTTGAGAGTGGTACTGTGCTTTGATGTTTCCATTGTAACAAGTCAGTTCATGAAATTTCTTCTACTCCATTTTTCAATATTCTCACTCAAAATTGATTGTGGAACATGTAGAAGTGTTTAGAAACTATAGCAACTCGAAATGTTACATATTACATAGTGGAGTGTTGAGGTGCATTGTTCACAAATGTCACCAATACTTTGCTGACTAACTGCAAAACTCCAAACTTCATCTGGTATTAAAACCAGCACAAAAACTTGCACTGGGAGTTCATGGGATGGGTTTTCATTGATGAGCAGCAGCATGCAAGCCTTACATCATCAACCACAATGCAAAGTGTCAGGTGAAGTTGGGCAAATCATGCTGCCACGTGACTCTGAAGCACTGGAAATATGTTCTGTGAAGTGAATTACACTTCTGCATCTAATCTTCTGATGGACGAGTCTGGGGTTTGACAAGTGCCAGAACTATACCTACTCAACTGCACTGTGCAAACTGTAAAGTTAGGTGGAGATGGGATATTGAATTGAGGTTGTTTTTCAAAAGTTGGCCAAGTACCAATAACTTCAGTGAAGGGAAATCCTAATGATTTAGCATACAAAAGATATTTTTGACAATTCCAACTTTGTAGGAACAGTTTGGGAGAAGGCACTTTTCGGTTCCTGAATGACTGCTTTATGTATTGGGGCTCAAAGTCCAAAAAGGCATGGTTAGGTGATTTTGAGATGGAGGAACTTGACTGACTTCAATTCCATTAAACACCTTTGGGATAAACTACAACAAAGAATGCGAGACAAGCCCTCTCAACCATCAGTGTCTGACCCCACAAATGTTCTTCTGGATGAATGGGAACCAATTCCCACAAATTCTCCAAAATCTTGTCAAAATCTTCTCAGCAGAGTGAAAACTGTTAGAGCTGCAAAGTGGGAATCAAGTCAATATTAATACCCATGCTGGAACGAGAGGTCATAAAAGCTCCTGTCGGTGTAATGTGTAGATCTCCCAAGTACTTTTATCAATATAAATTATGTGACTGGAGACCCTCTGCACATGAAGTAATGTGAAATAATTATTGTTGCATGTTTTTGGTTTTACATATTGCTACACACTTTTAGAGGGTTGTTCTCAATTTCCAAACACATGACCCCAAAGGCTTTTATACTTATAACAAACACAGTAGCGACTTCCCTTTCCAGAGTTGGCTCTTCACCACTGCTGCGGTCTCCATGAACTAGCTGCAGCAGTGACTTCACGATTAAAATATACAATTACCAATTAGTCTCCATGAACTAGCTGCAGAAATGACATGACCTTTACAATTCACATCACTGCCGCAGCAAAATCACCGAGTTTTAAAGATTGGGCAGAGAGTCAGCGCTGGACCTGCAGAAAGCAAGTACTGTGTTTACTTTACATGTATAAAATGTGTTTTGGGCTGTGTTCCTAGAAAGCGTTAGGAACAAGACAAGCCCCCTTAGCCTCCAACCCACCAGTATTTTTATATATTTATTACTAAATACTCTAAACACGTTTAAATAAAGTCTTTATAAACCCGGTTTTTAATATGCCAATTAGTTTTTGACTAGTTGATGGAGCGTTAGTTTCAACCTGAGTAGTCAGCCCACTCAGCAAAGTTATCACACCTCGGTGGTCATGATTTTCAAAAGTTGGCATTATTGTCAGCTCTCTGCAAATCTTGCGCATGCACATGGCATTCTTCACAACAGTATTGTGCCTCTGAAGCTGGGTGTATGCATTCCAACTTCAGTGAAGGCCACTGCAAATGAGCAGAAGAAGTGAAGAAGAAAGCCCCTTGACTTCCAAACATGCACCGTCAGCTTCTCTGACTCCATGACGCGTACACCTGGTTTCAGAGTACAATAATGTATAATAAACTAGAAATAGTTTGTTATGCGAGACCGTACCCTTTTCCTGTTGCGTCCACGTGACCGGCCCCCCCGACCTCGGCCCCGTGGGTGTTCATATTCAATACGGACTGGATCATGTACTATTAAATAAATAAGAAAAACATATATAATTAAAAGAAACATAAAATGTCAATACAATTCAGAGAGCATGTGAATGCTAGAGTACATCATTTTGCCATTTAAATGAAATCTCATGTCCAATAATCCGGCAAACAGTCACATAGCATAAGGCGGGGGCATAATCTGTGAATGTGTTAAAACCATACAAATCAATCAAAAAGCAGGAATTAAAGAAGGAATTTACAAAGGATTCAAAGAAAAAGAACAATATTCTTACTTTTAGGCTCTTCCACAAGACACATTCGTTTGGGCGGTAGCATGCCAACTTTGAGATTAGCTACTCTCTTTCGAGTTACAAGAGGTCGGGCTGGAGTTGGCATTTGGCTAAATGCAGCTACTGGAACAACATCTGCGCTTGGAGCCTCAGCAGCTTCACATTCTGCTTCCATTTCCAATCCCAGTTCCACATCAGACTCATTTTTTAATTCATCTCCAGTCCTTATGTTCTCTAAATCAGTGTCATCTAGCCCAATTTCCTCATCAGATATCACTATTGCATCTTGCTTGAACTCCTTCACTTTACTCTTATAGAACTTGTATGCAGCACTCTCTTTATCACATAAAAACCTTCAGAATGGGGAAGAACAGTAAGCAATTTATTACATAAGAATATTTGTATAACTACTACAAGGGGTTGTCCAATCAACTAAGTACATTTTGATCAATGGAAATTCAAATAAGTTCCACAAATGGATGGGTTTATGAATAAAATAAAAAGAAAACATGTTCCTGTGCTGAGAATCTTATATATATGTGTCCCTGCAATGTACTGTGTAATGGATGTATCTGACCATACAGGGACATGGTCTGATCATATCACATCTGCAGGGCTGGGGAGGACATGAGTAATACAGACATTACAGAAAGGGATCATAGAGGATTCTTTTTGTTAGGCAAAATATTTCACTGACTGACTGTCTTTAAACAATATTCTTTAGTTTTGTTTTGGTGTAATGTTCATTTTTTCTTTATTTTTGTGGGTATACTACAGAGAATCTTATACATTTCTAAGTTAAACCAGTATATTACACAAAACATTTTGACAGGTCACATAATAATTTGTCCACTCTTACCAGAATTCTGGGTTGTTAGCACTGTTCTCCATGCTAAATTGCTCTATTTCTGGACCCATCTGAGCTACAAACTGAGCCAACTTGATGGCAGTGTCTTTTGTCCTTTCATCAACTATGGGGGAAAGGTGAAAAAAAACAAAAAAAAAACAAAAAACAATGCTCCGAAAGTTAAATTATATCAATGTAATAAACAGACTGATAGTTCCATACCTCTCACATGCTCATTTTTATTGAATGATCTGTAATTTAATGGTAAAAGCAATGCAAAGGCAGTACCGCTGGCAATTCTATATACAGTCATGGCCAAAAGTTTTGAGAATGATACAAATATTAATTTTAACAAAGTCTACTGCTTCAGTTTTTCTAATGGCAATTTGCATATACTCCAGAATGTCATAAAGAGTGATCAGCTTAACAGCAATTACTTGCAAAGTCAATATTTGCCTAGAAAACACATTTCAACATCATTGCAGTCCTGCCTTAAAAGGAGCAGCTAACATCGTTTTAGCGATTGTTCCATTAACACAGGTGTGGGTGTTGATGAGGACAGGGCTGGCGATCAGTCATGATTAAGTAAGAATGACACCACTGGACACTTTAAAAGGAGGCTGGTGCTTGGTATCTCTTCAGTTAACCATGGTTATCTCTAAAGAAACACGTGCAGCCATCATTACACTGCACAAAAATGGCCTAACAGGAAAGAGTATTGCAGCTAGAAAGATTGCACCTCAGTCAACAATCTATCGCATCATCAAGAACTTCAAGGAGAGAGCTTCCATTGTTGTCAAAAAGGCTCCAGGGCGCCCAAGAAAGACCAGCAAGGGCCAGGACCGTATCTTAAAACTGTTTCAGCTGTGGGATCGGACTACCAGCAGTGCCAAGCTTGCTCAGGAATGGCAGCAGGCTGGTGTGAGTGCTTCTGCACGCACTGTGAGGCGGAGACTCTTTGAGCAAGGCCTGGTTTCAAGGAGGGCAGCAAAGAAGCCACTTCTCTCCAGAAAAAACATCAGGGACCGACCGATATTCTGCAAAAGGTACAGGGAGTGGACTGCTGAGGACTGGGGTAAATTCATTTTCTCGGATGAATCCCCTTTTCGATTGTTTGGGACATCTGGAAAACAGCTTATTCGGAGAAGAAGAGGTGAGCGCTACCACCAGTCTTGTCTCATGCCAACTGTAAAGCATCCTGAAACCATTCATGTGTGGGGTTGCTTCTCAGCCAAGGGAATCGGCTCACTCACAGTCTTGCCTAAAAACACAGCCATGAATAAAGAATGGTACCAGAATGTCCTCCAAGAGCATCTTCTCCCAACAGTCCAAGAGCAGTTTGGCGTCCAACAATGCCTTTTCCAGCATGATTGAGCACCTTGCCATAAAGCAAAGGTGATAACTAAATGGCTCAGGGAACAAAACAGAGATTTTGGGTCCATGGCCTGGAAACTCCCCAGATCTTAATCCCATTGAGAACTTGTGGTCAATCATCAAGAGACAGGTGGACAAACAAAAACCAACAAATTCTGGCAAAATGCAAGCATTGATTATGCAAGAATGGACTGCTATCAGTCATGATTTGGTCCAGAAGTTGATTGAGAGCATGCCAGGGAGAATTGCAGAGATCCTGAAGAAGAAGGGTCAACACTGCAAATATTGACTTGCTGCTTTAACTCATTCTAACTGTCAATATAACCTTTTGGTACTCATAATATGATTGCAATTATATTTCTGTATGTGATATAAACATCAGACAAACACAAAAACCAGAGGGCAGCAGATCATGTGAAAATATAATTTTGGTCTCATTCTCAAAACTTTTGGCCATGACTGTATGTGAACACTATATAACATGCTGTACTATTGTGGTGAGGTCCAACAAGGAAGACGACCAAGTCAATTATATATATTCTTCAGTTTATAGATGATAATACAGATCCGTGTAAGCTGAACATGAGCAAAACGGTGCAATCTGTCTCCAACAGCCCCTACCTGCACAAGATGTAACCCACATATAGTGGATTAAAGCGAGCAAAAGAAATCGGGTGAGTGCCGTCTCTTTTCTATAAACTAAAGATTATATTAAGCACTTAAGACTGAGCAACACCGGTACAGGTGATAAGCCAAGGTCATTAGGGGGGCCAGGCACAGTTCTAAAAGAAGGTTTGGGGCTATAGTGCCAGGTGAAGCTCTTTTGTATCTGGAATTATATATATTCCATCAAGTTTGCCTTTGGTGCACTAAAACTGCCTTGCAGGAATATTTTTTGCAATTTTTTTGCAACTATAACCACCCGCTCTTAATGACAGTATATACTCAAGTATAAGCGTAATTGTTCAGCACATTTTTTATACTGAAAAGGGGCCCTCATCGTATACTCAAATGAGGGCGAGTGTGCTGTGCTGTAGGGGGCGGCTTCGGAGTGGTGACCGGAGGCTGGAGCAGGCTACAGAGGCAGCAGGTGGTCATGTGGGCCCACTCATTAGGCTAAGGTAATAGTCACTGCACTCTTCCCGCCCATCACTCGAACACTGAAGCTGGTGCTGAAAGGTAGGCAGGGGTAGCGGCGAATATTACATTAGCCTAATAAGTAGACCCACAAGATTACCAGCTGCATTCATTGGCAATAATGTGTGTATATTCACTGATTCCCACTCATATTTGGCGTGGGAAGATGTGAATATCCCAGCGGACGATTTAACACGCCTCCCCATCGCTCCCCTGCAGCACTGCGGCATCCTTCTGTCTCGTGCCGATCATCTGATCATGTGAACGGCGCAAGACCGTAAAGTCATCGCTGAGCATGCCGCTCACACGATCAGATACCCAGGACAAGAGAGGACGGCGAGGTGCTGCAGGTAAGGCGAGCAAACTTATGTAATCTTTTATGTGTGCGCAGGATGAAGGGGTATGTACCAGGATGGGAGAGAAGGGGGGGGGGGGGGGGGGGGGGGGAAGAGAGGATGATATACTAGGATGGGGGGAATGTTACATCAGGCTGGCGGGCCATATACCAGGATGGGGACCACATATACCAGGATGGAGACTATATACACCAGGATGGGGGGGGCTGCTCCATTTCCCACCCTAGGTTTATACTTGAGTGGTAAAATTAGGTGCCACAGCTTATATTTGGGTCAGGTCATACTTGAGTATTGCTTTATAGTGGAGAGATAAATAGCCACGGAACACCACGGAATGGCGTGCAGTCATCCGCTGCCTCCTATTCCCTCTCCCCGCACATGTCATTCCCTGAGGATGAATAACTAATTGGAGCTGAAAAACATCACCGGTAAGTGCCGCTTTTAATTTCTCCACTATAAAGCAATGCATTAACGGCTTACTCTAGCGTGCAACACCGGTTTCCAGGTGCTACACAAGTGATTACTGGGCTAGACCGAAAGACTGGTCGTGCAGGTTGAAAAAGTGGTGCAGTATGTTGGTGTCAAGCGACGTTCTTTTCTATTTATACTTGAGTATATACAGTACCCAGAAGTATAATTAGTCTCTTCCCATACATTCGGATGATCCTTCACATCAGGGAAGCAAACCTTCTGACATGTCTGTTGTCCCTGGTGGCAAAGAGGTCTATCTCTGGATGATCCCATAAATCTACAACCTGGCTGAAGATTTTCTGGTTTAAAGTCCATTCCCCTTGGCTTAACACATGACTGAGGAAGTATGCATGGATGTTGTCCTCTCCCCTAATATGGAGAGCTGACAGTAATGTGGTGATCCTCGGCTTACAGAAAAATATCCTTTGTAGAGGACATCAGGGTTTTTGACCTCATCCCCCTGATGATTGGAATAGGCTACTACCGTACTGTTGTCCGAACAAATCAGCACATGATTGCTCCTCAGTACTAGGAAGGAATCTGACAATAGGATTACCTACTGCTCTTCAAATTTGAAGAGGCTGGTTTTTCCCCAGTAATCCACCTTCCCTGAGCTATATTTTCTTTTAAGCCCCCCAACCTGAGGGACTTGTGTCCATGGTAACTAATCTTGTGAATTGAATGGCCCAGGGAACTCCTTTGGACAAATTATTCATTTCCAACCACAAGATCAGATTCCACTGTGGCTAGAGAGGGATTTATCTTGCTGTCTAGATTTCCCTCAAGTCTGTTTTAGGTTCTGAGAACCTCCTGCTGCAGATCTCTGGAGTGGAGCTCAGCCCATTGTACTGCTGGAATAGAAGAGGATAGTGAACCCAACAGGGACATGGAATCCCTTAATGATATTACTGGATCTATTATTACTGCCCCTACCTTCTGCTTTATTATGAGCTTCAATTCTTCTGGAAGAAAGAATCTCTGTTCTATAGAGTCCAGATGGAGGCCCAGAAAAACCTGCAAGGTCGAAGGGACTAGGTTTGACTTTTTCATGTTCACTATCCACACCAGATGTTCAAAGGCTTTCATAACCTTGGTGAGCAAAGAACTGCATTGTGAAGCAGTTTTCCCTAATATGAAAAGGTCATCAAGGTATGGGATAATGAGTGCCCCTTTCTCTTAAATGAGCCATCACTTCTGCAATCACCTTGGTAAAGATGCGTGGATCCATGAAAAGACCAAAGTGCATTGCTGTAAACTGGAAATGTTTTATTTGGCCCTTTACTGCCACTTTCAGATACCTTTGATGGTCTTGAATAGGTAGATGATAATATGCATCTTTTAAATCCAAGACAGCCATGAAACACCCGGGAAATAGAAGTTTAATTGCGGATCTTACAGACTAGATCTTAAAAGCTCCAAATCTCAAGAACGTTTTTATCTTCCTCAAATTTAGGATGTCCTATAAGAACAACCTGATTTGGAGATCGGGAACAGAGGAGAATAGCATCCTTCATCCTCTTGTTGATTTGGAACCTCTACTATTACCTGTTTTAGTAACAGGTCAAGTATTTCAGACTCCAATGCCTGTTGATCAGGAATGTCATAACTCCAAATACTTTGATTACCTTTTGGGTATTCCTTCCCTCTTCCAAAATGGACTCCTTTGCTTCATCTGTCTGTCTTCTTGCCTTTACAAATCCCACTCCAGCTTCTAGTAATTTCTAGAGTATTCTGCCTGGTTTCCTGCTCCTAGTGGCTTCTCAAGTTCTCTACCTACTCCTGCAAATCCTGTGTGAATCTCCTGTTGCTGCTCATCAGAGGTTCTGCTACCTACACCTGTTTCCAGCGTTCATTCACCTTCTGGCTGCTTGTGCTATTCCCTCATCAGCGGCTCTTGCCTCACCTGCATTTGCTGACAAGTAAGCCGGTTGCTTTGTTAAGTGCTCTGTCGCTTCCTACGTTCCAATAGAAGTAGAGCATGAAACTGTTCATGACTTAGGAATTTGCTCTGCATCTGGTTCTGGACTTTCTAAAAGACTTTCTTTCCCAGGCCTCCCTGGATGATTTAATGTGTTATATAGACTTGCCTAAACATCTCCTTGTTTGGACTTACAATAGACTTTCCTTTTACAGCATCTCCAAGTGTAAACTGCGCTTTATGGACTGCTCCGCTAATTACATTGTCCTGTGAGATTTTTCAACAGACTTTTCATTGAGGCTTCATTCAATATCTACACTGCTTATGCACTGCACTTGTTGGAAATCAGTGTTAAAATATTGACTTTTTCACCTATAAACTGTGTTCAGTTGTGTCTTTGCTCCACAAAAAAAAATCCAGTTATCTATTATATAATCACGAATGGGTTTTTTGCCCCTTTTGAGTCCGCTCGCGCTGCGAGTCAGCGTGGTCATGTGGATACGACCGAAGCATTGGCCACGCAGCGGCCATTGCGAGCAGTTCTAAGGCGACTCGCTATGCCCGCGAAGCGGCCATTGCGAGTCAGAGACTCGCTCTTCTAGAATCCCGATGCATCTGCATCGGGCACCCAGCTAGTCCATTATAATTATGACAAGGAAATTTCCTAATCACAATTAGAATAAAGGAGTTTGGAGGAATCTTACAAAATTCCAGCTTCAGACCTGAAGATACTATATCTAGATCCAGGTGTTGGATGTTATATGGATCAATTCTTGATTGCAAAAGTGGAGTCTACCCTCTAGTGCGGGATCAAAGCTACTGGTATCTTCTCTTACCCTTTGATGATGAGCTGCCGAACAATGCGCCTTTTTGTATTCCTGGTCTCCCGTCTGTCTAGCGGTGTCAGAATATCCCTGTCCAAACAGCCAATTGCTGAACACCTTATTGTAATGTGGAGTAAGGCTGCTTCAACTTGCAGGGATCTGCAGCGTTTTGCAGATGCATCTGCAAGTGTGAGCATGCTGACCGCGCCCTATGTTTATAATAGGCGCACGCGGTGTGAAGCTTCATTCACTCTATATGTGTACTGTCAGCAGGCGTATGCCTGTGACAGATCACACATCCCCCCGCAGCATGGACGCTACATTAGCGTCCACAGTGCGGACGGAGTGTGTGATCTGTCAGCAGCATACGCTGCTGACAGTACACATATAGGAGTGAATGAGAGCTTTCACACCGCGTGCGCACCTATATAACATAGGGGCCGCGGTCAGCATGCTCACACTTGCAGATGCATCTGCAAAACGCTGCAATCATGCAAGTGTGAAGCCAGCCTAAAGGAGATAGGGAACCCTTCTATTTGTCACTGCTTTGGTCAGATTTAACTAATAGGTTCTCACATGAAGGTATAGAACAAATTAAGATTTGGCTTGTGTTATCACCTTCAACATTTCAACACAAAGCGCAGCGTGCAGCATCAGAGAAACCAGAACATCTGGCCGCCAGTGTTAAAGAATCAGCTGAGGCATCCACCAACAACAGAATTGTTTCCCAGATCTGGTTCCAGGGAACAAAGCATGCGCAGAACAGGAGCACTGCTCTGTACCCATAGTACATCTATGTAATATCACTTTCGCAGTGTATCTATATACACTGCTAAAGTGATATTAAATAAAGGGATAGTTAAAAATATAAAATAATAAATTCTCACCTTTCTGGCAACTCTCGATTGGCCGGCGCTGAATACATCTTCCGGCAGCTCAAGGATCTTGCATGAGGTCACCGGGAGGGGCAGGGCAACCCGATCACATGACCGTATCAGCGCACGGGGTTTAAATCTTCAAATCGCCCTTATGCGGTCATGTGTTTGGGTTGCCCCGCCCCTCCCGGTGACATCATGCAAGGTCCTTGAACTGCCGGGAGATGTATTCAGCGCGTGCCACTCGGGAGTCGCCGGAAAGGTCAGAATTTATGATTCTTTTTATTTGTAACCATCCCTTTATTTAATATCACTTTAGCAGTGTATAGAGATACACTGCTAGAGTGATATTACACAGCGCTGACAGCACTTGTCACAGGCTCGGCTCCCCACTGCACTTTGTGTCCGGATACCGGACCGGGCGCAAAAATGGCATCTGGAGTTGCCAATCAGGTGCTGTCCATTCCTGTTCATTGGATCCTGCAAAAAACAGCATCCAACGAACAGGAACAAAAATGTAGTGTGAAGCCAGCCTTAAGACCCCATTACACATAGCGATATCGTTAACGATATCACTGCAGCGTCACAGGTTTTTTGACGTTGCAGCGACCTCGCCAGCGAAGTCGCTGCATATGACATGTAGCAACAACCAGCGATGAGCTCGCTTATTGCTGATCATTGCGGAATGGCTGGGAGCATTTTTCCATCGTTGGTCTCCTGCTGCCCAGCATGCATCAGCATGTGTGACAGCGCTAAAGAACAACGATTCCCATGCTGTCCCTGGGACAGTGAGCGATCCCAGCGACCGTCTGGGAACGCAGCATTGGTAAGTTGATCGTCCAGTGTCACTGCTCACCAGTGATTACATAGCGATGTTCCAGCGATCCCAGCCACGTTGAATCGTTTGTGGGATCGCTGGAACATCGCTATGTGTAACGGGGCCTTTAGAGGTAGATGGTAGAAAACCCCTGCTGTCTTGCTTGCACCATTCTTTTTAATGATATCCTTGACCAGGTCATGAACAGACAGACTGGCAAACAACTTACTTTGCTGATTTTGACTCCTTTGTTTCTGAAATCTCCATTGTGGACCTGACCAATTTAACAAGCTTATCCACACTATCAATAGGAAAACGGGATCTACTCTATTCCTCAGTTGATGAGGACAAAAAGAAGGACTCCGAGGTCTCGGATTGACAGTCCTCTACAGAAGTATCTGAATCTCCCTTTCTAGCCCTCTTTTTCCTATGCTTACCAAGACCCTCAAGGGAATTCAGTATTTCAGCCTTAATGAGGGTTTTCAAGTCCATAGAAAGATTATGATACCTCTTCTACAGTCTCCTGTTAGTATAAGAATGTGGAAGGAGCTGATCAACAGGGCACTTTCTTTAAGATTTTCTTTAGATAACAAAAGAGGGGGAATCCAGCTTGCTGGTTTGACATACATGTAGTTCACTCACCATCTGAAGCTTGCAATAGTGGGTACCAGCTCTGGGAGGCGGAGATAATGCATGTTTGTTGGAGGTTATGGATCCAGCTGGACTACGTTTAGAGTGACTGCCGCTGCTGCATTTAGTTCCACACTGTTTACGCTGACTCAGGACCACCTCAGGTGGTGGTTGATCCTGCCCTGTATTTACAGGGGAACACAAGCTGGAACAACAATTCTCAGGCAATTGTGCTTCATTTCCATACTAAAGCAGGGGCCCACCGAAGTCCTCTGCAAATGCCTCCCCAGACCGTGCCCGGAACTGATCTGACCACTTCTGCATTCATGGACGTGTCACATGACCAGTGCACATGTTCAAGCACTTCCTGGACCCGGTCTGCAGTAAAAGAATGGCACCCTGCGCCCACACAGACCAGAATGGTGTATGCAGGAGCCTGGACTCGCTCTGCACCGCATCCTCGTGACTCATGGTGGCATTACCGGACCATGGCCTCACGCCAACACCCAGAGAAGAAAGGAGTCTGACAGGCAGTACTTCTGAGGCCGCTTGTGAAGCCCCAGGCTCTGTCGGCCACACAGTCACCACACAAAGGCTGCTTGGACCCAGGTGTAACATTTTCCATCTGCATATTCGCCAAGGTTAGGAAACAAACGGATGCGGGGAGAGGGACCGCTCTTTTTATCTGTATGTTTCCGGTCGTTGTGGGCAGATTCCATTTGTCATGTGGGTGCTGTTGTGGTGATAGGAATAAACGTAATATTGGCGTTTGGACTTTTTTCATTCATTCCGTAGCTTACAGATCTGATTAATGGATCTTATATTTAGATGTATCGGGCAGCATTTCTGAATGCAGCAATTCCAAATGTGTGTATTTCCAGATCCTATGCTCTCATTACAACGTATCAAAGCCCCAAGATCACATCAAAGGGCCGCCAATGTCAGCAGAGAACAGTGTGATCCCTGCCGCAGTGCTTTGGATTGCTTGGTCAGTGATTGACAGCAAAAGGTTACATTGCCGATTGGATTACTGAGCCGATCGGTGAGGTTAGCTACATGTCAGCTGACGTTTGGGGATGATGCAAGCTCCAGAGCCTGAGCTCAAATCAGAGGGAGGGAACACAGCCAAGGATGTATCAAGATACACACTTGGTTGTGAAGCAGTTTAAGGGGTTTTCCTATGAACAAAGTAAATTTTACAGTTCTTTTTGATCAATAGATCTTAGAATAATAATAATTTCCACAAATGGTGTGTGTACAAAAAAAAAATGTTCTTGTGCTTAGGCCCCTTTCACATCAGCGTTTTTTCAAAAAACGCATCTGCCGCGATTACCGCATACCGGCTGCACTTGCGGCAAGCCCCATACAATGTACAGGCGGGCTTGCGGCAGGTGCGATTTTGGCACTTGCGGCAGGTGCGGCCGCGAAAAAAAACCGCGGTCAGCCGCGGTTTTTTCGCGGCCGCACCTGCCGCAAGTTCCAAAACCGCACTTGTCGCACCTGCCGCAAGCCCGCCTATACATTGTATGGGGCTTGCCGCAACCGTGCCGCAAGTGCAGCCGGTATGCGGTAATCGCGGCAGATGCGTTTTTTTCACCGCATCTGCCGCGATTTGAAAAAAACGCTGATGTGAAAGGGGCCTTAGATACTCGAGTATATATGGTATTAAGCCAAGGCCCCTAATTTTACCCTCCAAAACTAGGGAAAATTATTGACTCAAGTATAAGCCTAGGGTGAGAAATGCAGCAGCCCCTCAGCACTGTATACAGCCCCTCTCATCATGGAAAATCGCCCCTATTACTGGTATAAAGCTCCTCCATCACTGGTATACATGCCCCTGTGCTACCGCGCATAACATAATAAACCACTGAACTCGCCCTCCGTTGCTGTTTTACAGGCTCCGTGGCGTCCTTCCTCCGCTTTTCCGACTTGTACCTGGCTTCTATTGATGTAACCAGCGCATCAGTGACGTCATCGCTGCAGCGCCGATCACACGATTACATACCAGGTACACGCATAAGACCAGAGGAAGGACGCCACAATGCATGCAGGGCAGCAATGGAGGGCGAGTTCAGTGGTTTATTAGTTTACGCGCGACAGCCAGGGGGCCTGTATACAGTGATTGGCGAGGACAACATCACTTGGTGTAATGTAATGTGCGCTGCTCCCCCCAGTGATCGACAGGGGAATGCAGTGCATATTACATTACACTAATGAGCAGGACCACAAGACCTCCTGCTCCTTATGCAGCCTCCTTCAGCCCCCGGAGACCATCCCCCAAACTGACCCTAAACACATAAGCTGAAGGGGGCACTTTTCAGCATAAAAATTGTGCTGAAAACTTGGCTTATACTTGAGTATATACGGTATGTGCCCCTGCTATGTCCTGTATAATGAATGTGAGTAAAAAAATCCCTGGTCTGTGGAGCGCTAGGACTCGAGATAAAATGGCACTAGGGTTATTTTTAGAAAAATATTTCTTTATTAACCTCTTACAGGCCACTACGCGTTTCTGCAGCAAAGCGCTGCCTTCATCAGGTGTGCCTCTTGCACTTGTGCACACCTGGCAAGAGCAGCTCTGGACAAGAGATACCATTAATCCTAGATCCTGAGCTCCATGACCTAGCAATACAACACGGTCACCGTTGAAGGACCTGTGGTGACATCAATCCGGTCACGTGACCGCGGCAGGAGCTGGAGCTCCCGGAGCAAATTTCTGTGCCTCCACTATACCTCCAAGCGGAGGTGGATTCACAGGCGTAAGACCGCAGTTGTGCAGGGTTGCACAACCACCTCTGGCGAGTGGCCACACAGCCCTGGGCCTAAATCCACTTCAAAAAACTTTCTTCACATGCGCTCCCACCCCCTCCCCCCTTTTGTCCTGTATAATGAATGTGTGACCGTACAGGAACATGGTCTGATCACACCACATCTCCTGGGTAGGGTAGGAAGTAAAAACGTATAAACACAAAACAGCATGGAATCACAGCCAATTCTTTTTAGTGAGGTAAAACTTTTCACTGTTTTTTTAAAAAAAAATGTTTCACCTCAAAGAAAGACTTCTGTGTACCCGTGATGTAATGTCTGTATATCCTTTTGCTTTCTCCCCTGCCCAGGAGCTGTGGTATGATAAAACAATGATCCTGTACGGTCAGACACTGTCATTACACAGAACATAGCAGGGGCACATATATAAGATTAAAAAAATGTTCCTGTGCTGAGTTAAACATACAATTGTGGAAATTATTATTACAAGATCTATTCATTAAAATGAATTGATCATTGACCTCCTCCCGCCCCAAAAAAAACAAAACCGCATAAGTTTCTTTTTTGCTATAAAACTGACCTAAGTATCATATTGCCAGATCATCGTTACTACAACATGAACGCTATAATCATGAGAACCAAGGTTTTTTTTTACTCCCCCACCGTTTAACTGCAACCCCCCCCAGTGCATTATATGATAAAGTGCTACAACTCTCCCTGCAAAAGTCCTCATATGACTGCTGACTACAATACAATATTATGAAAAGACAGAAAATCACCTAGTCATTCAGTAGAAAAAAACAGACTAAAAAAAAAAGTAAAGAGATAGAGTCAAACCTTCGTCTGCTAATGTTACTTTTTCCTTCTGTGGTTCTTGATCTTCTTGGGGTTCTTTATCCTTTTGGGGTTCTCTATCCTTTTGGGGTTCTCTATCCTCTTTAGCTTCAATGTCCTCTTGAGCTTCTATATCCTCTTGAGCTTCTGCAATCTCAGAGTATTCATCTGAAGGCTCCTGTGATTTTACATCCAATTCACAAGAAGATTTTTCAGTCTTTGTTTCTGTTACTGGTATGATTTCAAGTTCTTGGTTTTTATCTTTGATAATCCCTTCCACTTTAACAGTACGAGATGCCTTTGTCATACGGCTCTTACATTTGGCCAGCTTTCGCTTTCTTGAGAAGGCCAAGGTCTTGCGGAGCCTCCGCTTCACAGTTTGTGCCTTCCTTGCATACAGCATTGCCCTCACTGACTCAGAAGCCAACTCTTCAGGAGATCGTTTATATTTTTTTGTCTGTGTACTCCCTGTGCGTATCTGATCTTTGGATTTCTGAAATTCCCTGAACTTTTGTCGATAATATTTATACTCATGGCTTCCCTCATCAAACAAGAACCTGTATTAAAAAAAAAAAAAAAAAAAAACTGTTTAAAGAAGGAAGCTGATTTTTTCTGAATGACAAAACCATTCATAAAAACAAGATAATCAAACATGTCAGATCGCAGTGGCAAAGATTGATATTTAATAATTCCCTAAGTTTTATCACACCACACTTCATATAGGTCAGTGTTTCCCAACTCCAGTCCTCAAGGCACACCAACAGGTCATGTTTTCAGGATTTCCTTAGGATTGCATAGGTGATAATTTAATCACTTGCACAGGGGATAATTCCATCATCTGTCTAATGATAAGGGAATCCTGAAAACATGACCTGTTGGTGTGCCTTGAGGACTGGAGTTGGGAAACACTGATATAGGTAACTTCACTAACACAATATTATCTCATTATGAACTTTTAATTAGACAAATAAAACAAGGGGATGAGAAAAAAAAAAAAAAAACACTGCCTAGGAAAGTGTGGTAACTTCCAAGATACATGGGTTAACCAATTTGGTACAGTTCGCCGCAGTGGAGGCAGGGACTGTACTGCAAGCAGGTCCAAACTAAGGATCAGCATATCAATGTGCAGGACAGTCCAGCTGTGACTAAGAAGTGCTGTGACTAAGTTATATACCCACACAAGCCACAGGAAAAATCGTAGAATGCTACAGGTGGAAGAGACCTCCTGGGTCATCTGACCCATCCTCCTGCTCAAAGCAAGATTCACTAAATCATCCCAGACTATCTGTCCAGCCTCTGTTTGAAGACGTCCATTGAAGGAGAACTCGCCACCTCTCTTGAGAGCCTGTTCCACTCATTGATCACCCTCTCTAAGAGGTACCGTTACACAATAAGATATAGTGAACGATATCGTTTAAACGTCACTGCTTAGGAGTCCTTCAAACGACAGTCAGTATGTTGTTGTGTGTGACACCAAGTTTCAACTACGATAAATCGTTGGATCTTTGATTGCAGATGAGAACATGTTCTCAAATCAGACAATCCACGATCAGCCAACCTGCTGCATCGTTCTGTGTGACACCGCAGTAACGACGTCATTCATGACTTCGCCCATTCACATCAGTGAACAAGTATCGTTCGCTGGTTGTGCAAACAATGGCTGTTCACTGGATCGTTGGTGAGACGTGCACGATATCTAGGCGTGTGACATCTCACCAACAATCTAAATGATGTCCTAACGACAGCGCCCCCCCGAGATTGTTAGTGATATCGTTTCAACATTGAACCGTGTAACGGTACCTTTAGAAAGATTTTTTTGTCCAATATCTAATCTGTGTCTCCCGACATTCAGTTTCATCCCATTGCTTCTAGGCTGTCCCTCTACACTGACAGCCCTTGAGATATTTGTAAACAGCTATGAAGTCTGCTCTCTACCTTTGCTTTAGCTTGCAAAAGAAGATTGAGTCTTGAGAATCTCACTATGTCTTCAATTTCTTTTATATGCAAAAAAATAAGAAAAAAAACGGAGGTGGATTTAACAGTTTAAGCTTGCCTGCAGACAATCTTAAGGATAGTCTAACAAGAAGTTTTCATCAAGGAAAATTTTAATTGAGTGTATTCAAAACAAAAAGGACCAAAGTAGGGCTGTTACCCTAGTGGTAACTGTGTAGAGTGTCTGAACATTAGAAGAAAAACAGAGTTTCACATCAAGTGATGGTAAGGAAACTTTTAAAATCACACATTACATGCGACACTGAAGGTGAGGTTTAGAATGTGATCTGTCCATGTGGACTGATATATGTGGATTTGATAACCAGAAAACTAAAAGTGAGGATCCGAGAACATGTCTTGCACATTAGGAAGACCAAAGAAAAAGATATTCATTTCCTCAAACCAATCGCACGCCATTTTAATATCTATCACAATTGTGAGGTTTCACTGTTACAAGCATGGGGAATACATTGATGCCTGTTGAATAGAAGAGGAGGCAACCTTATGAAACAACTCTCAAAATTGGACTCTAAATGGATTTGGAGGTTGGGCACTATTAACCCTACTGGTTTAAATGAAATCCTGAGTTATATACCGTTTCAGAGAACCACATATTGTGTGTTCTTCTGTAATAATCGTCTTTTTCTTTCCTTTTTTAATCCTTCAGGAATTGAAAAATTAACTTGCCCAAGAATGATACCAGACATCCATGAAGCTCCCTACTAGAAATAAACCCTGTATCTCCGATTCACTAAATTTAAAGATGGCCTTAGGTCAATGTGCAATAGACAGTATATGACTAATTAACCACGTACATCAGTCTTTACCTTAAATGTTTTGGCCAAACTAATTTTGTTTTTTATATTAACCATGTGTACTTATTGATCTCTTTTAGTGATGGTCATTCTTAATTATCTTTATTTATGCCTCCTTGGGTAAGTATGTTCACAGTCAAGCGAGCACTATATGTACAATTCACCTGCACAAAGGTGAAATTCACTTCTATATCTACTGTATGTAATTACTGACCGGGGTAATCAGTTAATGGTGGCGAAGACCGCCACCAGCGATGGTGTCATTGATCACAATCTGCAGGCAGTCCATTGGATTTTGACAAGTACTAAACAGGGCTGAATCTGGTTTCAAAAAAGAGAATTTTGTTTACGTACCGTAAATTCTTTTTTCTTTAATCATCAATGGGAGACCCAGACAATGGGGTTTAGGGCTCCGCCCTCCGGAGGTCACACTAGGTACTACAAGTTTGTAGACACCGCCTCCTCCGCTTATAAACCCCCACCGTAGGAAACATCCTCAGTTTAGTCCATAAGCTGCGAGGAGAAAAATGAACCACACCCGAAACATCGGGAAGAATACCGTGCACAGACGGTTTGAACAACCCGGAAAAAACACTGTCTCAACAGAGAACAGATCAAATGCAAACATGCAACGGAACAACTGGGTGGGTGCTGGGTCTCCCATTGATGATTAAAGAAAAAAGAATTTACGGTACGTAAACAAAATTCTCTTTTTTCTGGTCATCATAATGGGAGACCCAGACAATGGGGATGTCCTAAAGCAATACCCCAGGGCGGGAAGAGTTCCTCAACAAGACGGATAATACACGGTCCCCCTTAAAGGTGGGCAACCGCCGCCTGGAGGACCCGCTTGCCCAAACTTGCGTCCGCAGAGGCATGGGCATGCACCATATAGTGCTTTGAGAAAGTGTGCAGGCTGGACCAGGTGGCCGCCTGACACACCTGTAGAGCAGATGCTCGATGTCGCAAGGCCCATGAGGCACCTACAGCTCTAGTAGAGTGTGCCTTCAAACCAACCGGGAGAGGCAAACCAGAAGACCGGTATGCCTCCTGAATGGGAGCCTTGATCCATCTGGCCAAGGTCGACTTCGAAGCCGCGGACCCCTTACAGCGACCCATCGTGAGGACAAATAAGGAATCCGAACTCCTAAAGGAGGCGGTCCTGGACACATAAATGCGTATAGCTCTCACGAGATCCAAAGTATGGAGGTCGTGCTCAACCTGATGAACGGGAGCGGGGCAAAATGATGGGAGAACAATCTCCTGGTTTAGGTGGAAAGTTGAAACCACCTTCGGCAAGAATTCAGGCCGCGGGCGCAACACCACCTTGTCTTGGTGAACCACCAGAAAGGGTGACTTGCACGAAAGTGCAGCCAATTCTGAGACCCTTCTCAGAGACGTAATTGCCACCAGAAAAACCACCTTCTGGGACAGACGAGAGAGAGAGATGTCTCTCAGTGGCTCAAACGGCGGTTTCTGCAGTGCCGCCAGGACCATGTTAAGGTCCCAAGGGTCCAGAGGTCGTCTGTAAGGCGGAACCACCCGAGACACCCCCTGCAGAAATTGACGAACCTTCGGGAGGAGCGCCAAGCGCCTGTCAAACAGCACTGAAAGTGCTGATACTTGACCTTTCAGAGAGCCAAGGGATAATCCCAACTCCAAACCCGACTGTAGGAAGGCCAACAATGTCGGGATGGACAGGGGCCACGGTGAGCGTCCGCCAGAGGCACACCAGGAGAAAAAGATTTTCCACGTTCTGTGGTATATCTTCCTGGAGACAGGTTTCCTTGCCCGATTCATCGTGGCAACCACCGTAGGAGAGAAGCCCCTGGATGTCAGCAACCAGGCCTCAAGAGCCATGCAGTCAATCTGAGGGCCCTGGAATTGAGGTGGAAGAATGGCCCTTGCGCGAGTAGATCTGCGCGTTCTGGAAGAGCCCACCGGTGTCCGCCTGACAGTTGCCAGAGGTCCGGGTACCAGGACCTCCGGGGCCAATCCGGAGCCACTAGAATGGCTACTCTGCATTCTGTCCTGATTTTCCACAGAACCCTGGGAATCAGAGTCAGAGGCGGGAACACATATGGCAGCTGGAAGCTGGACCAACTCAGGATCAGGGCATCCGCCCCCAGAGACTGAGGATCCCACGATCGTGCCATGTATTGGGGTACCTGATGATTCAACCGTGAGGCCATCAGGTCCACGTCCGGAGTGCCCCATTTGCTGCAGATGTCCCGGAAGACGTCTGGATGCAGGGACCACTCTCCGGCGTCCATCCCCTGTCGGCTCAGGTAGTCGGCCTCCCAGTTCTCGACCCCTGGGATGTGAACTGCGGAGATCAGGCAGCCGTTTTCCTCCACCCAGGCTAGAATGCGGTGGACTTCGGCGAGGGCCTGAGCACTTCTGGTCCCTCCCTGATGATTTATGTAGGCGACGGCCGTCGCATTGTCGGACTGAACCCGAATGGGTTGTCCTGACAGGAATTTCTGAAACGCCAGGAGCGCCAGATAGACCGCCTTGATCTCCAGCACGTTGATCTGTAATGCCGACTCCGCCTGGGTCCAGAGGCCTTGAGCCCTGTGGTGTAAGAACACCGCGCCCCAGCCCTTCAGACTGGCGTCGGTGGTCACCACTAACCATGACGGTTTTAGAAAGGACCGGCCCCGTGACAGATGATGTGGCAGGAGCCACCACTGTAGGGAGTCCCTGGTCGATTGTGACAGCGTCACCAGCCGATTCAGAGAAATCGTCCTTTTGTCCCATCGGCGAAGAATCTCCAACTGGAGAGGACGGAGGCGAAACTGTGCGAAAGGCACCGCCTCTATCGCCGCTACCATGCGTCCCACCAGCTTCATCAACTCCCGTAGGGAAGATTGTGGTGACAGGAGAACATTCTGCACTCCTGATTGGATCGCAAGCTGTTTGGCTTGAGGTAGGGACACCAGGGCTGAGTCCGTGTGGAAGTCCATGCCCAGATATGTCAAAGACTGGGTCGGAACCAGGGTCGACTTTGGAATGTTGAGAAGCCACCCGAACTGTTCCAGAGACTTCATGGTCACCTCCAGGCTCACCCGACAAAGGTCTTCCGATGGCGCCCTGACCAGCAGGTCGTCCAAATAGGGAATGACGGCGTGTCCCTGCACATGCAGGAGAGCCATCATTGAGGCCATCACCTTTGTGAACACTCGCGGTGCCGAGGCTAGCCCGAATGGCAGTGCCACAAATTGGAAGTGTTCTTCCCCCACTGCGAATCTCAACCAGCGCTGATGAGCCGGTGCAATGGGCACGTGAAGGTAGGCGTCTCGGATATCTATGGACGCCAGGAAGTCTCCCTGTGACACAGCCGCGATCACGGAGCGCAGGGATTCCATACGAAACTTCCGAACCAACACGTGGCGGTTGAACAACTTGAGGTCCAGAACCGGACGAAAAGAGCCGTCCTTCTTTGGGACAATAAAGAGGTTGGAGTAAAAACCCCTGAACCTCTCTCCCGTGGGTACTGGGACCACCACTCCGTCTCTGCGGAGTCCCTCCAACACCAGATGAAAAGCCTGAGCTTTGTCTAGGGATGGAACAGACCGATTGAATCGGTGTGCCGGCTGTGACGTCAGCTCTATCCTGTAGCCTTTTGAGACTACGTCTCGGACCCACTGGTCTTGGACGTGGAGAAGCCATCTGTCCTGGAAAAGAGACAGGCGGCCCCCCACCTGTGGGGAGACAGGATGAAGGAGCGAGTCATGCCGAAGCGGGTTTAGGGGTGGCAGCTGCAGCCCCTGCCGGCTTCTTTTGGCGACTTGTGTTGCGCCACTGAGTGGAGGGCTTGCCCCCACGGTCCGCACGAGCGGACGCCGCTGATGACTGCGAGCTGGGGCGAAAGGACCACTGTTTTGGGTTCCTTTTCACGGTATACCGTGGCTTAGGCTTATTCTGCGGTATCTTAGACTCAGCAGAATCCTTTATCAGCTTGTCCAGCTCGGTGCCGAAGAGCCTATCACCAGCAAACGGAAGATTTTGCAAAATCTTCTTAGACGTGGCATCTGAGTCCCAAAGACGCAGCCACAACAACCTGCGGATCGCTATAGCATTGGCCGAAGCCACAGCCGAGCGAGTGGCAGTTTCCAAAGTTGCCGTCCTGGCGTAATCCGCATAAGCCCTTGCCCTGTCGGAGAGTGCCAGGACCTCTGGGCTGGCCCTAGCTAGATCAGAGATACCATCCAAGCAGGAGGTAATCGCTTGTAGGGTCCAGACCGCGGCAAAATTAGGGGCAAATGAAGACCCCACAGCCTCATAGGAAGACTTGGCGAGTTGCTCGACCTGTCTATCAGTAGCATCCTTCAATGAGGAGCTATCAGAGGCAGAAAACAAGGAGCGTGCAGCAATCCTAGTCATGGAAGCGTCCACCTTAGGGGACTGTGACCATTCCAGAAGCACCTCCTGAGGAAAGGGGAAGCGATTGTCCTTAGGTTTACGGACATAACGCCGCCCAGGATGTAACCTGGGAGCTCTAATCACCCTTCCAAAATTAGTGTGGTCCATAAAGGACCCACTTGGTCTTGCCTCCGGCCGCAGCCATTGATAGACCTCCTTGGGGTGAACAGTCACCTCCTCAGGAGGAGTGACCAGACGTAATGTCTCATTGATGGAGGACACCAGATCCTCCACCCCATCTGGAGGTTCAGAGACAGACCCGAGAGTAGAACCCCCATCATCTTCCTCACCATCAGAGGAACGCTCCTCCTCAGAGAGAGCTTGGAGCTCTGGAGAGGCCTCACGAGCTCGCTTAGGGGGTCTCACAGAAGAAGTCAGAAGCACCCGGGGGTAACTGGGAGGAGTAGCTGGGTTTTCCAGCCTCCTATGAAGTGCCTCCAGGGATTGCGACATGGAGGACATCTGGGACAGCAGAGATTCATTTATCTTATTCTGTGCTTCCCATGTCCCTGGGATCACCCGAACCTCAGGGTACAGACCCGCAGATTCTGATCCAACAGTAACTGTCCGGGTCTCTGGGCGTCCGCAATTATTGCAGGACCCCTCCACCAGTGAACCGTTGCATGTAGCGCAGGTAATGGTGCCATCTGCCGTCTTAGCAGCATGCTTCCTTACTGAGGACATCGCCACAGTAGGGGGAAATAAGCCAAGTTGTAACAAACAAACCGGAGATCCCGGTGGCTTACCGACCGCAGTAAGCGGTAGGAGGAAGCGGTGTTCGTGTGTGACCTCCGCGAGTTCCGGTCTCCCCTGGAAAGTGCAGACACACGCTGCAGCCAGATCCCAGCCGGGAAGAGAGGGAGAAGATGGCCGCCGACAGTAAAGTCATAGGCGTGGCCAGGAACACGCGGGAGAACACAAAACACGCCCATCGGTGATGTCACCGTAAGAGCTGCTTCCTCCTCCTCCAAGCAGCCTCAGTAATGGAGGTGCCAGAGCCCGCAGCGCGGGAAAAGAGTGTGTAACAATGCACATACACACACCGACTGCATGTACAAAACAAACATCAGCAGTCTACAGCCTCAGCCCCTGAGACACACAGGGCGGTCAGCCAGAGTGACCCCAGCACAGGGTACACCGACAGAACCGCGGACCCGAGGGTAACCGCGCGGTCTGAGTGTCATGACACCAAGTGACAGACACTACCCCCAGGCACACAGGAGACACACCAGGTGCCTCAGTGCCGGTCCGGTCTGTAAGCACCTTTAGGGAGGCCTCGGATGGGGGTACAGCACCAGTCCGGAGTGTAAGCACCATTTAGGGAGGCCTCGGACTGGGCTGGCTCCGTCCGGTCTGTAAGCACCATTTAGGGAGGCCTCGGACGGAGCGGAGCTGTGCAAGGCTCCAGGCTCCCCCTCTCCAGAGCCTCCATGGAGGGATGGAAAGGAAGGAGCTCGACAGCGTACCGGGAGAACAGCAAGTGTCCAGGCTAAAAAGCCCTCCGGTACCTCCACCAGCGTGTTCCACAAAGGGTGAGCGGGGAGACTGTCGAGGGTCCCAACCGGGACCATTTACCTTGTCTTCATACGCCATCACGTAAGCTGTGAGAATGCAGTGAAGTGCAAGAAAAGCGTGATCCTCCGAGCACACTAAGTTTAAAACTGAGGATGTTTCCTACGGTGGGGGTTTATAAGCGGAGGAGGCGGTGTCTACAAACTTGTAGTACCTAGTGTGACCTCCGGAGGGCGGAGCCCTAAACCCCATTGTCTGGGTCTCCCATTATGATGACCAGAAAAACATTTTTATAATGAATAATGCTGCAATTAAAAAAAAAAAAAAAAAAAAGACCCATAATGGTTACTTTTGTAGACCAAGCAGTTGGGTAAAATTATGGAATCACTCAGTTCTGAGGTACAAATTATAGAATCATAACAAACAAAACACTCAAATCACTAGTATTTTGTTGTAACACCTATGGCTTTTATAACAGCTTGCAGTCTCTGAGGCATGGACTTAATGAGCGACAAACAGTACTCATCATCAATCTGGCTCCAACTTTCTTTGACTGCTGTTGCCAGATCAGCTTTGCAGGTTGGAGCCGTGTCATGGACCATTTTATTCAACTTCCACCAAAGATTTACAATTGGATTGAGATCCGGACTATATGCAGGCCATGACCATTGCTCTATGGCAGGATGCATTATCATCTTGATAAATTTTCATCATCCTCAAACATCCTTTCAATTGATGGGATAAGAAATGTGTCCAAAATATCAATGTAAACTTGGGTATTTATTGAAAATGTAATGACAGCCATCTCTCCAGTGCCTTTACCTGATATGCAGCCACATATCATCAATGACCGTGGAAATCTGCATGTTCTCTTCAGTCAGTCATCTTTATAAATCTCAATGGAACGACACCAAAAAAAAAAAAGTTCCAGATTGCAGATTCGCAATTCATCATTGAATATGACTTTCATCCAGTTATCCACAGTCCAGGATTACTTTTCCTTAGCCCATTGTAACCTTGTTTTTTTTTCTGTTTAGGTGTTAATGATGGCTTTTGCTTAGCTTTTCTGTATGGAAACCCCATTTCCTTTAGGCTAGTGGTTCTTAACCTTGTTTGAGGTACTGAACCCACCAGTTTCATATGCACATTCACCGAACCCTTCTTTAGTGATAAATCAAATATACCTATGTCTTGAATTTAGAAATACATCATATGTTTTTTACTGGTACACAAACTGAACTGTGCAGGACCCCTAGGGTTCGATCGAACTCCGGTTAAGAACCACTGCTTTAGGCGGTTTCTTACAGTTTGGTCACAGACATTGACTCCAGTTTCCTCCCATTTATTCCTCATTTGTTTTGTTGTGCATTTCCTGTTTTGGAGACATATTACTTTATGTTTCCGGTCTTGACGCTTTGATGTCTTCCTTGGTCTACCAGTATGTTTCCCTTTAACCACCTTCTCATGTTGTTTGTATTTGGACCAATTTTAGACTGAACAACCAACATCTTTTGCAACATTGCGTGTTGATTTACCCTCTTAGAGTTTGATAATCCTCCCCTTTGTTTCAATTGACATCTCTCGTGTTGGAGCCATGATTCATGTCAGTCCACTTGGTGCAACTGCTCTCCAAGGTGTGATCACTCCTTTTTAGATGCAAACTAACAAGCAGATCTTATTTGATGCAGGTGTTAGTTTTTGGAATGAAAATTTACAGGGCGATTCCAAAATTTTTTCCTCAGAATTGAGTGATTCCATAATCTTTCCCCCTGCTTGTTCTACAAAAGTAACCGTTACTGGCTAGCAAATTTTTTTTTTCAAGATTTCTTTTAGCGTTTCTACAAGGCAGAGTTGCCATTTGAAATGACTTTAGTTTTGTGCCATGTTTGTGATCTGCTTTTTTTCTACAACATTAAACTGAATGGACATCCTCAGTCAGGCGAGTCCATAATTTTTGCCAGGGGTTGTATAATAATAATATATTTTATATTATAGTATCCAAGGTCGGGGTAGTAATCTAGGCCTTATATAGAATTGATCTGTTTTATTATACAAATCATATACTGCATAATTGTTTTCACTTAAAGAATACTTAAGTGACACTTATGTAGGTCTCCTCCCTGTCTCCCAAGTGTCAGAAATTTTCGAGAAAATGTAATTCTGTATTACACAGCCTGTATTCTCATCTATCCATGCATTTAATCTACAGGTATGCAATGGGGCTAAATGAAAATTGCCTGAGTCAATTCACACCCGATTCCCACACTGCATCTCTTTGAACGCTGTACTAAATTTTTTAAGTTATGCTCTATGGTATAAGGCCCGTCTTCCCTGCTGTGTAATTAGTTGTGTCCTCTTTCCTGCTAGTTAATTCACCCTTGCTTGTTCTGTTTAACATATACCCCCCTCCTCTATGTTCAGCTGAACTAATTTTCTGGACTCTTAAAGCTGTATATAAATGATACGTGGACTTCTCCTTGACCGTAGGTCTCCTCCATGTCGCTTAAGTTTCACAAGTATTCCAGAAATAACCCATAGGGAACCAGCTATACCCATCTGCTGACCGTCTTTGATACTTTATTTTCCCACCAACACATCCACCATGCTTACTTATCATTTAACAGTAACTGCTCCACTAATACTTACCCTCTTTCACTACCCTCAAACCCAATTACTCCCAACACAAATATTTATCTCCTTATCCCTCTTACCTCCCACCTGAGCTTCTCTGCTGACCTGCTTTTCAATCTCGCACCTCTCCTGCAGAAACGCAAAAAACAATCCAGCCACTCTCATTCTCCCACTTGCTTGCTCTCTTTGCTTGTCTTATCAATCAGCTTCTACATATCTCCCAATCCTTAACCTCCACAGCTAACATTCCACACTATTTCTTCCTCCAACCACCCCATACCTGCAAGAAACAGCCGCAATCTTTTAAATATAAAACCCATTCCTCTGACCCCCTCTCTGGAATGCCCGTTCCATCTGTAATAAACTCCACTTCATTCACAACCTCTTTACTTCTCACAGACAATCCTTCCTGGGCCTCACAGAAACATGGCTGACATCCCCCGACACAGCCTCCCCTGCTGCGGTGTGTTATGGCGGGCTTCATTTCACCCATACACCTTGCACTGGCAACAAACATGGTGGAGTAGGGTGTCTTCTCCTTTCTAGCAACTGCACCTTCAATCCAATTTCTCCAACTCACTCACTTATCTTCTCATCCTTTGAAGTGCACTCTGTTTGTATCTAATCTCCCTCCAACCTCCAAGTGGCTGTCATTTATCGACTCCAGGGCCCAGCCACTGCCTTCAGTGACAATTTCTCCATCTGGCTTCTGTCCGTTCTCTGTTGGCATGCCCACCATCATCATGGGTGACTTCAACATCCCAATTGATACCAGTCAAATGCCTCCAAACTCCTGTCACTTGCTTCATCCTTTGGCCTCACTCAATGGTTGTCCACGGCCGCCACACAGACGGACATACACTTGACCTTATTTTCACCCGCCTCTACTCCACAACTACCCCACAACCTCCCCTCTCCTACCCTCGGACCACCATCTACTTACTTTCCCATCCTTGTCTTTCTCACCTGCCACCCATGTCCATCAACTCACACACCTTTGCAGACACCTCACACATGTTGACACTCTCATATTCGCTCTCTCTATTCTACTACTCTCCTCCATATCCTCACTCAATGACACAGATAACACCACCGCTTTCTACAACTCTACACTTGCATCAGCTATTGATGCAGTTGACCCTCTTGTTCATGGCAGAATGCGACATAGCAACAGACAACCCTGGCACACAGATACCACTAAAAAGCTGCCGCGAGCGTCTAGGGCTGCTGAGCGGCGCTGGAAGAAAACATTCACAGGAAGACTTTACAGCATTCAAACAAGCACTTCTCAAATTCAAGTCAGCACTCACCTCCACTAAACAGAATTACTTCATTACCCTCACATCCTCTTTGTCCCACAACCCCAGGCAGCTATTCACCACATTTAACTCCATCCTCCGCCCCCACTGTCCCCTCCTACTTTTTGTGTCTCTGCAGAAGACTTTGCAACACTTCACCAGCAAGATTGATCATAAAAGACAAGTCTTTGCTGCCCAACCACCACAACCCCTATGTATAACAGACCATTCCTCTCCCCCAACAACTCTCCTCCGCTCCATCACTGAAGGAGGATTGAACAAATCCTCTCCAGATCGCACCTCACCACTTGTTCATTGGACCTCATCCCATCCCACTTCGTCCCCAAACACACCACTGCACTTATCCCAGCCTAACCCATCTTTTCAACCTATCAATAACCTCCGGTACCTTTGCCTCCATTTTCAAACACGCAACAATTACACCTGTCTTAAAAAGAACCTGTCACCCCCTGGTGCTTTCCAAAGTGAAAGCATCACTGAATGCAGCATTCAGGGAAGGTGTGTACCATGTCTCTACCCCCCTGTAACCTTAAAAAAAAAAAAAAACACCACTTTGGAAAGTTTAGAGTTAAGCGGCCCAAGGGGCTTATCTGATTATGCTGTGCTCGCTGCCAGCCCGGACCTCCCCATCTCCAGTCTCTTTGCTCCGCCTCCTCGTGTGGGTCTGCCCTCCTCTTCGGTTCCATACACAGCGGGGAGGACCAGGCTGGCAGCGAGCAAAGCATTATCAGATAAGCCCCTCGGACCTCTTAACTCTAAACTTTCCAAAGTGTTTTCTTCCAGGTTACAGAGGGGTGTGGGAGGGTTTAGACATGGTACACACCTTCCCGAATGCAGCATACACACTGCATTCAGTGGTGCTTTCACTTTGGAAAGCAACAGGGGGGGGTTGGGGGGGCACAGGTTCTCTTTAAAGCCATCCCTCGAGCTGACCCTCTACATCCAGCTACCGGCCCATATCCCTGCTCCCGTTCGCCTCCAAATCTCTTCAAAAGCATGTCCACACTGTACTCATCCCACCTCTCATTTAACTCTCTTTGACAGCCTTCAATTTTGCTCCCGCCCCCACCTCTCCAGTGAAATCACCCAGACCAAAATTACTAACGACTTACTCACAGCCAAAGCTAACAGTTTTCCATCCTCCTCCTTCTAGACCTGTCCTCTGCATATTTTTCCAACTGCACATTTAGCATCCTCCACTCCCACACTACCTCCTGGCCCCATTCCCTCTCTGTTGGGGTCCCTCAAGGCTTTGTCCTGGGGCCCTCCTTTTTTCCATCTATACCCTTGGTCTAGAACAACTCATGAAGTCTCATGTTCCAGTATCACTTGTACGCTGATGACGCCCAGATCTACCTCTCTCTCTGGCCCAGAAGTGTATATTAGCCATATCCTCTCTTTTCTCCTCTTGCTTCCTAAAACTCAATGTAGACAAAACCAAACTAGTCATCTTTCCCCCATCTTGCGCACCTTCCTTACCAGATCTATCACAAATGACTTCACACTTTGCCCTGTACCTAAAGTCCACTGCCTCGGAGTAAGCCTTGACTATGCCCAGTCCTTCAACCCACACATCCAAGCTCTTGCCATCTCAAACTCAAAAATATTTCCAGAAACCGTCCCTTCCTCAACCCTCAATCTACAAAACTACTAGTGCATGTCCTCAATCGCTCATCTCGACTACTGCAACATCCTCCCCTGTGGCCTCCCTGCTAACACTCTTGCATCTCTCCAATCTGTCCTTAACTCTGCTGCCCGACTAATCCATCTCTTTCCTCGCTATTCCTCCACTGGCTCTCAATTCCCCAGCGTATCCAATTCAAACTACTAACACTGACTTACAAAGCCGTCCACAATCTGTCCCCCCCCCATACATCTAAACTAATCTCTTGATATCATCCAACTCGTAATCTTCGATCTTGCCAAGACCTCCTACTTTCCTCCACACTTGCAGGTGGATACATAAGGAATGTACAAGACTTCACCTGAGCATCCCCCAGTCATCTGGAATTCTGCACCCCACAATGTCTGACTGTCTCCTATACGCTGAACATTGAAGCGGAACCTTAAAACCCATCATCTTTTCAGAACAGCCTGCAATGACCACAGTGCCACCCTAGCACCACTGACCCGGCGCTCAACCACCACTAGAGCAGACCCATCCTACTGTGTCTCTCCTTATTGCCCTGTGGAATGTAAGCCCGCAAGGGTAGGGTCCTCTCTCCCTCTGTATCAGTCAGTCACTGTTCGTTGTATTTTTAACTTGTTTGAATGTAACCCTTTCTCATGTACAGCACCATGCGGTCAATGGTGCACTATAAAAAAATAATAATAATTAGAGAACAGTAATGGCACAAATCGGTTAAGAAAACCATATATGGAAGGAAACCGTTAATAATAATGTCTCCAATATAGAAATACATGTTTGTCCATTGTAAATATGTGGTATACAGCTGAAACGCACAATTAGATCTCTAATGAGATAAACATCTTACTCCCTCCCTCAATAGACCATGAAGCACACAACGGGCATATGCGCAAATCCGGGTATGATGTCAGTGTAAACAGCTGGTCATATGATCGGAATCCCACATAACTGTTCTAAATCACGAGAGCCTGGAAGTAATAGTCACGTGATCAGAATGAGAAGGAGGGCACTCTAACGGAAGTGATATTTTTGGTAGATTTGGGTGGCCATGTTACATGGGGCAGACTCATGATAGAACTGGATGTTAGTGTTTCCCTATCATTTCCATATGGGCCACTTTCCGGGACAAACAGGCACGGCAATTGTGTTTAATATTTAGCACCTGTCTGAATGTGAGGTAAAAAGCAATATATGTCAAACATGGTTCACTCTTTCTGAAGGTTGATAACGAAACGTGTTGGTGTACCTTTACACATCGCAACATTGCATGCAATTTCACTTGCAACTTACTGGTTGCAGTGTAATCATGTACACATTGTTACATTTGTACACGGCAACAAAATGGAACAATGTGTCCATGATTTCACTGCAACCAGTAAGTTGCAAGTGAAATTGTATGCAATGTTGCGACGTGTAAAGGTACCCTTGGAGTGAAGTACTTGCCACAAATGGGTAAACACAAAATAGTTTTTTTGCTAAAGATGCTGGTAATTTCATATAAGCTTAGTACATCCTTCCTAGTGAGACATTAGAGTTGGGAAAGCCATCAACAGGCTGGCTACTGCGCATAGTGCTGTACGTCAGGGATAGTATAGTGGTAGGTTCCATCTATGTGATTTCTCTAGTTGCTAGATAATAAATGATGCATTGATCTACTTGTAATTAACACTACATACCTGCCTAACCACGTATACTGTGTCATTGTATAGCATACTATTGCCATTGTCCTGGCCAAATAACTCAGGCAAACTCTGTTTTGACACCTTTTTCTGGAACACCATTTAGTTCTGTGAATAACAAAGTTTATAGCAGCCGCAACTGTGATTGCAGTCCCTAGAATACAGAACTACAAATGCATCTGTATTAATTAATTATACAATAACTTGTATCTACCGGATATCCTCGAGTATAAGCCAAGGCCCCTAATTTTACCTCCAAAAACTGGAGAAAATTACTGACTCTATTATAAGCCTAGGGTGGGAAATGCCACAGCCCCCCAACCTGGTATATAACTGCTCATCACTGGTATATAGCCCCCCCCATCACATTATATAGCCCCCATTCTGTTATATAGTCACCCCATCACTGTATATAGCCTACCCCATCCTGATATATAGCCACTCATCCCTGTATATGTTCCCAATCACAGTATATAGCTCCTTATTGTATATAGCCCCCTCATTCTGGTATATGCCCACCATCATTGTATATAGCCCCCCATGCTGGCATATATCCCCCATCTTGTTTATGCCCATGTGGCACTATCCCTCATTATCTTAGCTCCCCATGCTGGCAACATGACCCCCCGTCCTAGTATCTGGCCCCATGCTGCGGCACACGTTAAAACAACAAACTATTTATATTACCTGTCTGGCGAATCCCTGCAGACACCGCCGCATCCTCCGGTCTTCCCGCTTCTGCCAGCATCATGTGAACAGCGCAGCAGTGACGTCATCGCTGCGCCGGTCACATGATGCCGGCAGAAGCAGGAAGATCGGGAGGACGCGGCAGTGCCTGCAGGGATTCGCCAGACAGGTAATGTAAATAATTTGTTGCCACAGCATGGGGGCCAGATACTATGATGGGTCGGGGAACGAGTACACTTAGGGTTGTGCAGTATGATCCGCTGCCACTGATGGACAGGGGGATGCAGTGCATATTCATTACACTAATGAGCGGCCCCAGGTGACCTCCTGTTGTCACTGCAGCCCCCTCCAGCTCACCGCCTTCCCCCACAGCAAATACTGAGTGACTCGAGCATAAGTCGAGGGGGGCACTTTCAGCGCAAACATTGTGCTGAAAAACTCGGCTTATACGCTAGTATATACAGTATATATCTCAATAAAATGAAGCCGCACAAAAATATGGGAAACAATATTTTCAAATTAATTTATTTTCCACTATTTTGTTAAGTGAATCTCAAACCTTAAGTAATACTGTAAATGAGTTGTCTATTTTGAACATGCATGCCATAACTGTGGAGAAAGGCATGGATCAAAACTGCTGCCATCCCCATTTCCTTAAAGGGAATCTGTCAGCACGCTTTTCTACGTCATCTGAGAGCAGCATGTTGAAGGCAATGAGATTCTGAAACTAACAATGATTAACTTCGATGCCTGTCTCCAGCCATTCTGTCACAATCAAAGCATTTAGTGTCACAATACAACAGGGCCAGGAGAGCTGCCCCAGCCCACACCAGACTCTCGATAGAGATTGTATATTGACTGTAAAGCCCGTCACACATAGCGAGATCGCTAGCGAGATTGCGGTACGTCACAGGTTTTGTGACGCAACAGCACCAGCGATCTCACTATGTTTGACACGTAGCAGCGACCGGGCCCCCGCTGCGACATCGCTGATCATGCTGGAATGGCCTGAACCATTTTTTGATCACTGGGTTCCCTCTGGGCAGCATGCGTCGGTGTGTTTGACGCCTTAACAACGACCTCGTTGGCGACTCAGAACTCAGCTACGTAGGTCTGAGTCGTCAGACTAGCTGCTGCGTGACAGGATCCCAACGACCACCGAGGTTGTTATACACGGGTCGCCGTATCATTGCTGTGACGTTCAGTAGATCTGACTGTTTGACATCTCACCAGCGACCACGAAGCGACGTTACAGCGATCCTTAGCAAGTCGTATCGTTGTCGGAATTGCTGGAACGTCGCCAAGTGTGACGGGACCCTAAGGTGTCAATCACAACAGGGAACGTGATAAAGTGGTCAAAAAAAATTGTAATCACCAGGTAAAACGCCTTTAGTGTATGTAAACAATAGCACATAACCTGATGAGAGGCATAGTTGATTTTCGTTTTTTAACGTCAAAACATGCAGTGCTCAATTTACATAGCTAAAAACCTCCAACTGTAGCCAGGTTCTTGCCACATGATCTGCCAGCACGATAAGACCCTGATTTCAGTGAGGTCTGCTTTGTGTAGTTGTAATAATAACTTTAATAAAGACACTTAGCAGGAGATCATCATTAGATGGCCACTTGTCCTGCTGTCATGTTGTCCTCCATATTCATGAGCTCTTCATAACCATGCCCCAACTATTGTCAGCTTTCTGTGTACACTGGCAAAGAGTTGTCTAGTAGTAGTGTGAGCAGAGTTATACAAAGCACTGTATTCGGAGAGCTGTAGTAGATAAACAGCGATTTTATCAAAACTGCAGAAAACATCTCCTGTAAGTGATAGATCACTGGAATTAGGGGCTTTGTCCTTACCTTATCGTGCTTCAAGCTGGGTTAGCAAAAACCTGGTAACTGGGCCCCTTTAAATTGAAGCTGCGCATCTGTTCCTGTGTTCTGCAGTGTTAAATCATGTCAATCCCCCCCAATGACCATCAAGTAATGACATTTCTTAGTGATATGCCATCAACCCACTGAATACATTTAACTTTGCTTTGTATGGACATGATGGATCCTTACCAAAATGGAGACTTTTTACCGTCAGCTTGATTTCCTTTCTTTGCATTTTCTAGAAGTGTATCAATAGTAGCAATAACTTTCGGATCACCAGCTTTCGCTTTTTCTATCCAAGAGAGAAATATTTAGGTGCTTCCAACTCATAAGTGGACAATAAGACAGCTTTCATCACACCACATAGACAAACAAATATTAAAAGCAATTTGCAATTTGAGACCATTCTTTTTCTCCCGTATAAGACTTTACACAAGGCTCTTTGTAGTCGGTAACCATAAGGTGCATAGCTCCGCATACAAAAAAAAAAAAAAAAAACCTTCAGCCATTTTTTTTTTTGTTTCATTTGTCTCTGATGGTTACTTTGGAAAAATTACAATTCTGGAAACATACAAAGATCGATCTTTTAAATATTAGATGATAAAACCTAAATTGAGTAGTTACTTCACATTCTATTGCTTAGTGTAGTTATGCAAGGATTCACTATTTTAACTGCGCATGATACTGTTATTTTTATTTTGTGAACATTTGTTGGGTAGATATGTAGAGCAAAACCCACAAACCCTTTTTCTGAAACATACATTTTCTAAAATGGAACCAGTCATTACTGTACGAATTAGGGATTGTGACAGTGCAAGTTATTAAGCAGTATAGGGAACCTGTCATGTCCTTTTTGCTTTTAAACCACCCCCAATGATATTTAGATCATACAGTATGCATCACTGACCTGGTTTAAAAAGAAAAATACATATTTATCATACTCTATAATTGCCGTAGGCACTTCCGTGTCGGACCCCGAGTAGACCGTGGTTATGACACACTGTGACGTCACCACGGCGAAGCATTGGCCGCGTAGCGGCCAATGCGAGTCGCTGGCCTGCGCGAGCAATGGCCGCGAGGCCATTGCTCGCGCAGGCTGAGTACGAGCAATGGCCGCGAAGCGGCCATTGCGAGTCGCTGGCTGAAAATCGAACCAGAGGCTCGGCCTCAATGTTAAAGGGAACCAACCACCTCAGATGACCTCTATAAGCGGTTAATACATGTCCCTGGAGGCTACCTACATCATTGCAGCTATCTTTTTGCTAAGAAAATTGATAACTGCAAACCGAAATAAACAGTTAGTAAACTTACATGACTCCAGTACGAGAGGGCGTCTCCCTTTGGCTCCAGAACGAGAGGGCTGTGTCTCCAGCAGCTTGAGTGACTTCCTCCCCCCTCCCTCTCACTTTGCAGCTTGTCACTGAGGGGCGTTATATTATGTTATTGTGGGCGGGCACGCAAGCCAGCTCCCGTCCGTGCACGTCATCGCAGGGAGACAGGGTCACGTGCACTAGCATCTTCACTCCCTGCGATGACGTGCACGGACGGGAGCTGGCTTGCGTGCCCGCCCACAATAACATAATATAACGCCCCTCAGTGACAAGCTGCAAAGTGAGAGGGAGGGGGAGGAAAGTCACTCAAGCTGCTGGAGACACAGCCCTCTCGTTCTGGAGCCAAAGGGAGACGCCCTCTCGTACTGGAGTCATGTAAGTTTACTAACTGTTTATTTCGGTTTGCAGTTATCAATTTTCTTAGCAAAAAGATAGCTGCAATGATGTAGGTAGCCTCCAGGGACATGTATTAACCGCTTATAGAGGTCATCTGAGGTGGTTGGTTCCCTTTAACGATTTACCGGTCAGGTAGCGCGAGCAATGGCCGCGAGGCCATTGCGAGTCGCTGCCTGAGCCGCCCGCGCTTGCGGTAATCCCCATACAAAGTATAGGGGGACTTGCGGCAGGTGCGGCAGCGAGTCGCTGGCTGAGTGCGAGCACTTGCGGCGCGGTTGCGGTAATCCCCATAAGGATTACCTCAACCGCGCCGCATTGCGAGTCGCTGGCTGAGTGCGAGCACTTGCGGCGCGGTTGCGGTAATCCCCATAAGGATTACCGCAACCGCGCCGCATTGCGAGTCGCTGGCTGAGTGCGAGCACTTGCGGCGCGGTTGCGGTAATCCCCATAAGGATTACCGCAACCGTGCCGCATTGCGAGTCGCTGGCTGAGTGCGAGCACTTGCGGCGCGGTAATCCCCATAAGGATTACCGCAACCGCGCCGCAAGTTGCGGCGTGGTTGCGGTAATCCCCATAGAAAGTATAGGGGGACTTGCGGCAGGTGCGGCAAGTGCGGTTTTGCCGCACCTGCCGCAAGTCCCCCTATACTTTGTATGGGGATTACCGCAACCGCGCCGCAGATGCGGTTTTTAAATAAAATAAAATAATTTTAATACAAATAAATTCACTTAAAATAACAAATAATAAATAAATTTAATAATAATAAAAATAGTAAAAAAACAAAACAAAATAAATAATAGAATAAAAAATAGCTATCTACTATAATCAAATTAATGCACGTTCTAGAATCCCGATGCATTTGCATCGGGCTCACAGCTAGTTTATCATAAAACAGCACTTTAGATGCTTAGGTGTATGCATTATGTACCTTCCCGTTCAGTCATCAGGGTAATGCTTTAGTTGGCATCAATACATCAATCCATTCAGTCATGGCACTTTTTAAACTTAGTCACGGCCCCTCCTCCTGCATTGCAATATATTGCCGAAGGTGAAGAATGGGGGTAAGGATCTGTGGTAATGTCATGACTAAATGATTGTAATCGGCAAGGCTAAGTAGTCCTGAAGTGATTGACTTGTTGGCTTTGCTCTGCCCATAACGGTCACATGATTGTGACATCACCACAAAGCCTTGCCTCAATTCTTTTATACATAGAACCTGTGTGTGACTACGTTTAAAAGATGCCATAACTGAATTGAATTGAATTGACATTACTGATACCAGCTGAAGTATCCAACCCAATGACTGAACTACACAGATAGCATTTGTATATATAATAGTAAATGGGGCCATTCATATGTCCAAAATTTTCTGCTGACCATATAGTTGCAGAGACATGCCCGATCAAAATCAGCAATGCAAGTCTGTGGATCTGTAATATTTATTAAAAAAATAAATAAATAAAAAATTGGACAGCACTCGGGTACGATCCAAGTGCAGTCGGATTTTTACAGACTTCTAGATAGGAAAAGAATAGAGAATTTACTGAAATGTTATTTTTTCATGTACGGGAAAAACTGATGTACTGTATATACTCGCGTATAAGCCGAGTTTTTCAGCCCAAAAATTGGGCTGAAAAGTTCCCCCCTCGGCTAATACGTGAGTCACTGTATATACAGTGTATACAGTATACGGGCCTGCCCCCATCAGTATACAGGACCCCCCTTGCAGCACAAACCTGTAAAGGAAGAGATTAGTATACTTATCACTGTCCCGTTGCCGCTGTCCCGCCGCCGTCATCGCGCTCCTCCGTCTTCTTCCGGCTTCCTCCGGTCAGCGCAGGCAATGACGTCATTGTCTGCGCGCCAGAGGAAGTCGGAAGACGCTGAATGAAGACGGAGGAGCGCGATTACGGCGGCGGGACAGTGATAAGTATACTAATCTCTTCCTTTACAGGATTGTGCACCAACGGGGGCCCTGTATACTGATGGGGGGGGGCTGTATACACCTCTGGGGCTGCGTGTATACTACCTCTGGGGCTGCTGTATACTACCTCTGGGGCTGCTGTATACTACCTCTGGGGCTGCTGTATACTACCTCTGGGGCTGCTGTATACTACCTCTGGGGCTGCTGTATACTACCACTGGGGCTCTGTATACTACCACTGGGGCTGTATACACCTCTGGGGCTGCTGTATACTACCACTGGGGCTGCTGTATACTACCACTGGGGCTGCTGTATACTACCACTGGGCTGCTGTATACTACCACTGGGGCTGCTGTATACTACCACTGGGGCTGCTGTATACTACCACTGGGCTGCTGTATACTACCACTGGGGCTGCTGTATACTACCACTGGGGCTGCTGTATACTACCACTGGGGCTGCTGTATATACCTCTGGGGCTGCTGTATACTACCACTGGGGCTGCTGTATATTACCTCTGGGGCTGCTGTATACTACCACTGGGGCTGCTGTATACTACCACTGGGGCTGCTGTATACTACCACTGGGGCTGTATATACCTCTGGGGCTGGTATATACCTCTGGGGCTGCTGTATACTACCACTGGGTGCTGTATATACCACTGGGCTGCTGTATATACCTCTGGGGCTGTTATATACCTCTGGGGCTGCTGTATACTACCACTGGGGCTGCTGTATACTACCACTGGGGCTGTATATACCTTGGGGCTGTATATACCTCTGGGGCTGCTGTATACTACCTCTGGGCTGCTGTATACTACCTCTGGGGCTGCTGTATACTACCACTGGGCTGCTGTATACTACCACTGGGCTGCTGTATACTACCACTGGGCGCTGTATATACCTCTGGGGCTGCTGTATACTACCACTGGGGACTGCTGTATACTACCACTGGGGCTGTTATATACCTCTGGGCTGCTGTATACTACCACTGGGGCTGTATACACCTCTGGGGGCTGCTGTATACTACTACCACTGGGGCTGCTGTATACTACCTCTGGGGCTGCTGTATACTACCACTGGGGCTGCTGTATACTACCACTGGGGTGCTGTATACTACCATTTGGGGCTGCTGTATACTACCTCTGGGGCTGCTGTATACTACCACTGGGGCTGCTGTATACTACCACTGGGGCTGCTGTATACTACCACTGGGGCTGCTGTATACTACCTCTGGGGCTGCTGTATACTACCTCTGGGGCTGCTGTATACTACCACTGGGGCTGCTGTATACTACCTCTGGGGCTGCTGTATACTACCACTGGGGCTGCTGTATACTACCACTGGGGCTGCTGTATACTACCACTGGGGCTTGTATACTACCTCTGGGGCTGCTGTATACTACCACTGGGGCTGTATATACCTCTGGGACTGCTGTATACTACCACTGGGGCTGTATATACCTCTGGGGCTGCTGTATACTACCACTGGGGCTGCTGTATACTACCACTGGGGCTGCTGTATACTACCACTGGGGCTGCTGTATACTACCACTGGGGCTGCTGTATACTACCACTGGGGCTGCTGTATACTACCACTGGGGCTGCTGTATACTACCACTGGGGCTGCTGTATACTACCACTGGGGCTGTATATACCTCTGGGGCTGCTGTATACTACCACTGGGGCTGCTGTATACTACCACTGGGGCTGCTGTATACTACCACTGGGGCTGCTGTATACTACCACTGGGGCTGTAATACTCTGGATGCTGTAACTACCACTGGGGCTGTTATACTACCACTGGGGCTGCTGTATACTACCACTGGGGCTGCTGTATACTACCACTGGGGCTGCTGTATACTACCACTGGGGCTGCTGTATACTACCACTGGGGCTGCTGTATACTACCACTGGGGCTGCTGTATACTACCACTGGGGCTGCTGTATACTACCACTGGGGCTGCTGTATATACCACTGGGGCTGCTGTATACTACCACTGGGGCTGCTGTATACTACCACTGGGGCTGCTGTATACTACCACTGGGGCTGCTGTATACTACCACTGGGGCTGCTGTATACTACCACTGGGGCTGCTGTATACTACCACTGGGGCTGCTGTATACTACCACTGGGGCTGCTGTATACTACCACTGGGGCTGCTGTATACTACCACTGGGGCTGCTGTATACTACCACTGGGGCTGCTGTATACTACCACTGGGGCTGCTGTATACACCTCTGGGGCTGCTGTATATACCACTGGGGCTGCTGTATATACCTCTGGGGCTGCTGTATACCACACTGCTGGGGGATGTATACCTGTGCTGGGGTCCACCCTCGGCTTATACATGAGTCAATAGGTTTTCCCAGGTTTTGGGGGCAAAAGTAGGGGGGTCGGCTTATACACGGGTCGGCTTATACATGAGTATATACGGTAATTGGTTTGGTCCAAGTGTCATTTGGATGAAACCCTGCGTGAAAAAAAAGGATGTCTGTATGCAAGAATAAGGGATGTCTAAATGAGGTGCAAGTCTGTTAGTCAATAGCAATTTCAGACAATAGTCCATATTTACTATAGCATGTATTATTAAGGCACTAACCTTGAATTGCTGCATCAGTCTTTACTTCTTTTGCCTTTACAACTTTTACAGTGTTATCTGCAGGCTTAGGTAGGGATTTTAAGGTTATTTTGTGGTTTTTGCTTTTGAGCCACATTTTTAATTCTGTCATGAATTCACTACCAAAAAGAAGAGAGTTCTTGAAATTTGGATATGCTGCAGGCTTCAGACGTGAATCACAGACACCCAGTGCTTCTAGGACATTTTCCTGTCTGGCAGAAGAAATCATTGCAAATGTCTGACCTATTAGGACGATAGACTTCTGGCACATTGACACAGTGCTCCTCAGGGCTTTATATAGCTCTCTTGGGTCTGTGAGGGAAGAATACTTTAATTCAAACATATTAGAGGCAAGCAGCAAAGGTGTTGCACTTCTTAGCAAACGCTGCTGGATCATCATCATCTCCTTGTCAAATGGTTTGATCACTTCAAAAAAATCATTCTTGCGGCTCACAGCTTTTGTTGCAATCAACAAATCCAACAATTCATTGTCAATTTTGGGAGACTTCAAGGCAGAATGAACTATAGCACTTACACTGTAAAAGCACTTCTGTCTGTAATAGGAGCTCATGAAGCCTTTAAAACACTCCACCATCATCCTACATGATTCAGTATTCACTTTGAACAGAGCATTGCGTTGTTTCACGAGCTCCACATCAACACTCTCTGTAAAGTTGGCCCATTTAATAATGCGCAAGTTAAATTCTACGGCTTTGCTTCTTAACTCATCATTATCTTCTGTCTTTTCAGTGCTAACTGATTTACTACCTAACCCCTGGGCCTTTCTTTCAGGGCCTTGTTTAACTCGGCGCTTTATGGGCATGAGCTCCATAGGTCCTTGTGACTGGAATACACCCCCACTCTGAGAAGAGCGTACATCCCTAAACATTTCTGACTCATGAAGAGGACGCTCAAGATCCCAACTTCTACGCTCAAGTCTTGCCTCCCTAGATAAGAATTCTCCTCTGTCCAAAGACCTTAGGTTTTCTAATTCACCAATACGGCGAATTGCAAGACTTGGTTCTTCTCGATATAACCGCTCCTTTCCAACTGGTTCTACATATCTGTCCAAAAAATTCAAGTTTCTTCCACCCGAAGATAACCTTTCTAAATCATGAGCCTGGTCTTCAAGACTTCTCATCTCCAAATCCGAGATTCTGTCTGCAGAACGTGGAGGAAGATCACGCATGGAAAACCTTCGCTTATCTCTGTAAGCGGGGTCAACATCATCCATTGATCTTCTTGCTGTAGATGGGCCTGATTGAAAGAAAAGATTATGAATTCACACCATTGCAAAAAAACATGGCCAACATGGGCCATGTAAGAACACCAACTTCGGAATGCATAAACATCAGATATAACAGCACTATATTTAAGAAGTGTGTTAACTGTTTAAGTGTTTCAGAAATGTGAGTTACTTGAAGATGGATTTTCATTTTTGCATGTTTACAATTTTAATCCATATGTTTTGGATATATAACATGTTAAAGAAACGCTCATTTAATTATCACAATCCCAGGATTACAAACATTCCATATGAAGAGATCGTGTACTATATGAGCCATATATAGGCCCTTTTCGGACACCAATCTGGTTTATAGAAACCTTGAATTGCCAACATATAGCAGACTTCTAGGAACATAAAGATGCCACAATTTTGCATTACTGCATTCTGTGACATATTGTTTAATTCTTCTGTTAACATTGCTGTAAAAGTCATGTTTTTTGCATCAAAAGTTTGTCTTAATGGCACCAATTTTGAGGAACCCAGAATGCATATAAAATGTAACGCTTGTATGGTTAGAGCGGAGGCGACTTTTTTTTTGTTTACATAAATTGACATTATTTCCAGGTATTAAGTGCTTTTTGATTGTATAGTTATATTTTGGAAAAAAATTCACTGCAGCAAAACAGAAAAAAAAACAGAAAAACTAAAAAACTGAAAAAAACTAAATGTGGAGTTGCTGGCTCCATAGCTACACTTAGTACTATCAGCGAACCCAGGTGGTCTGAGGTTGAGATGGTGTCCACCCACTTAGAAGTGGGATAGGGAGGACAAGGAGGACAGGGATGTCAGCGTAGGACTCATCAGATCTGGGGTCACCGTGGAGTGGTTGATGAGCAAATAGATATTGGCCAATATATGTACCAAGAACCCCAGCAAATAAAAAGATAAGAATATTGAGTTTTTTTTATAAAAACGTACATTTTTAAATTTTCTCCTCATATATAAACCGTTTATTAGCATGTATACATTTTTGGTAATAACTGAGTGCTGCAGTGAATTTTTTCTGGAATATATATATATATTACACACACACACACGTAGAATTAGACAAACTTGGGCAGCACTAAAAAAAAAGAGAATTTTATTTACTTACCGTAAATTCTTTTTCCTTTAGTCCTTAAATCTGGGAGACCCTGACATTGGGTGTTATATGCTGCCCCCTGGAGGACACACCAATTATAGGAGAGATTTCTCCTCCTTCTCCTCTGCAGCATATACGCCCTCTACAAGAAATACTGTCAGTTTGGTATATAAGCAGTAGGAGGAAAACATTGCACTGTAAAACCAATCCCAGCCAACCAGCCGAAAGGAAAAGTATAAGGCCAGAACAATGGCCAACAGCGAAAACCAAGTGCTGTACTAGAGACACAGGTACGCCCGAAGGGCAAAGCTGAGGGTGCTGGGTCTCCCAGATTTAAGGACTAAAGGAAAAAGAATTTACGGTAAGTAAACAAAATTCTCTTTCCTTGTCGTCCAAATCTGGGAGACCCTGACATTGGGACATCCAAAAGCAGTCCCTGGGTGGGAAAAAACACTGCACCCTGAAGGGCAACTCAGACACTTACAGGTGGGCAACAGCCGCCTGGAGAACGCGTGTGCCCAGATCTGCATCCGCTGAGGCATGACATGTACCTGGTACTGTTTAGAAATTGTGTGTAGGCTTGACCAAGTGGCGGCCTGACACACCTGTTGGGCTGAGGCTGAGAGCCACAACACCCAGGAAGCGCCCACGGCCCTAGTGGAATGCGTCTTGAGTCCCGTCAGGAGCGACGTGTGCGGGACCGAATAGGCCTGTAATATGGCCGTCCTGATCCAACATGACCGTCCTAATCCAACGGTCAAACATGGCCTAGGCGACGGAAGAGCCCTTGCCGCGACTGGCCGAGAGAACAAAGATAGAGTCAGTCCGACGCAGCGGAGCTGTGAGACACAAATACCCTCACAGGGCCCTGACCAAGTTCAAGTTGTGTAGGGCCTTTGCAACCCTGAAAATGAAAATCGGGTTTGGACAAACGGAAGAAAAGGAAATGTCCTGGTTGAGGCGGAAAGGAGAGACCACCTTAGGGAGAAAGGAAGGGGCGGGACGCAGGACCACCCTGTTTGAAGAACCACCAAGAAGGGAGGCTTGCAAGACAATGCCGCCAAATCTCACACCTGCCAAATTGAGGTGACAGCCACTAAGAATGCCACCCTTGCGAAAGGGTGGACAAGGGATATCCGTTAATAGTTCAAATGGAGGCTTCTGGAGAGCCGAAAGAACCAAATTAAGATCCCACGGTCCTAGAGAATGCCTGTGGAGGCCTCTGGAGAACCGAGAGAACGAACTCGAGATCCCACGTTTCGAGAGGACGCATGTAGGGTGGGACAATGTGAGCCACCCCTTGCATAAATGTGCTAACCTGTGGGAGCCTAGTCAGACTCTTGGAATAACGAACAGAAAGAGCTGAAATCTGTCCTTTCAGAGAGCTTAGGGAAAGACCAGAGTCTAGACCCGACTGAAGACACAAGAGTAATGTAGGCAAGGAGAAGGGCCACTGAGAATGGCCGTTATCAGAACACCAGGAGAGAGAAATTCTCCACGACCGGTGAAAACAGTTCAGTGAAGCAGGCCTATGAGCCTGTGTTATGGAGTCCTGAACTTCGCGGAGAAAAAAGCCGAGAAAGTCAGAACCCAGGATTCAAAGGCCAAACCGTGAACCTGAGTGCCGCAGAATTGTGGCGGAAGAATGGACCCTGAGAGAGGAGGTCTGAAAGATCCGACAGACCCCAAAGTTCGCCGACAGCAGATCCGGGAACCAGGCTGTCCTGGCCATAGGGGTGTGATTAAAATCATATCTTGCAGGGCACCCGAGGTAACCGGGCCAGAGGTGGTATCACGTATGGCGAGTGAAACTGGGACCAATTCTGGACCAGGTCGACCGCTGCCAGAGCCCAGAGGTCGTGAGCCCTGGCTATACATGCTGGAACCTCGTCGTTAAAGAATAACGCCATCAGTTGACATCCGGAGTCCCCCACCGACTGTAAATGGCTTGGAATACTTTTAGGTCCAGAGACCAATCACCCGAGCCCATCCTAGACGGCTGAGACAGAACGCTTTCCAATTGCCCACACCCGGGCTGTGGACCGCAGAGGTGGAAGATCCTGTGGCCTCCGCCCAGGATAGTGTTTTGTGGACGTCTAGCATCGCCAAGGTGTTGTGAGCGCTACTCTGAAGATCGATGTAAGCGACGGCTCACGTCATCCGAATGGATCTTCACCTGGCGGCCGCTTAGGAGGACTAAAACACCAGAAATGCCGGATAAGCCGCCCTGAGGTCCCGAGAATTGAGGGAGGGAGGACTCTACCGGAGACCATGTACCCTTAGCCCTGTGGGAGAAAAGGACCCCGCTCCCCAGCCGGGGAGGCCGGGGTCCGCGGTGACGAACGACCAGTACGGTGGAATAAGAGATCGACCCCGAGACGGGGACAGATCTGACAGCCACCGCCGGAGGAGTCCCTCGTTTCGGGGGACATTGAGATCGTTCGATCCCAGGGCCTTGGATATTTCGACTCAGACTTGAAGGATGTCCAGCTGACCATGGAAGAAAGAGAGTACTCCCGGGTAGAGGGAGGCGGACTTCGCGTGAGGCAGTCGCGCCAGAGCAGCTGAAGAGTCGAATTGCATCCTCAGATACTGAGCTGGGACGATGGAGATGCGCCGGAGTGCATCTGTGAAGTCTATGGATGCTAAGACTTCCCCTTGAGACATCGAGGCTATCCCTGAGCGCAGTGAATACCTGTGAAAAGGTCTCACTTTGACATGCTTGTGGAGGAGCTTGAGCACCCGAACGGGGCGAACGGACCCGTCATTTTTTGGGCACCATGAAGAGAACCTCTAGAACTGCTAGAGGACTCTGGTGAATGTGTCCTTTGGACCCTTTTGCGTCCTGGCATGGATGTAGATGGCCCAAGCTCAGCAGTCCGTCCATGATCCGTGCTTTCATCCTGAGTGGGTTGTAAAGGTTGGGCATTGGTGCAGGGTGAAGAGCGATTTTGCAAAGCCTGGAGTAAAGCAGAGGACAACTTCTCTATAGACTAAAATAGATTAGGACATTATGACTGCCCATTCAGGCGCAGTATTAGGAGCACTCGTCTGTACAAGATCTATGGGGGGGGGGTTCTGGCAAATTAGTAGGGGTGCAATCCTGGCAGTGTGGGGTAGTGCATCCACTAGGCAGAGGGGCCTTGCAAGCTGTACAGGTGGCATAGTAGGAGTTAAAAGCTCTGGTAGGCCTATTGCTCCTTAAGCATGGCATGATGTTAGGCTTATCTGTGCCTGAATTGCTCTTGTGGGAATATATGGAGAGGGAAGCAGAGAAAAGCAAAAAGCTGCAGCAGAGACAGGGTCACTGCTGGCTTCTTACCACCTTTGTGCACCCCAGTCGCAGCCCAGCGATCCTGTGTCCACCAGGGAGACTGGCCAAAGAGAATGCTGATGCCCTTGAGCGCTGGCTTCCCGTCAGATGCTCTGTGCCTCCACGTGCAGTAATGGCACTGCCGTAATTAAGAAATGAGGAGGCGGTGCCAGGAGAAAAAGCGTGCATGAAAACTCGCGATATGCGAGAAGTGCCCAGAAACCTTGTCCCGCCCTCCTTTCTGGCGTCATCCAGATGGCGGGAATAGACAATGACGTCAACGCAAGGCCTGAAGCTGGGTCCCGGCAACTGAAGGGGCCCGGCGCGGAGGTCCAGAATTAGGCCGGATCCCCGAATAGGACCCGGAGGCTCGGTCCATAGTGGACTGAGTCTCAGGGAATTCCTGGCATGTTGTTCCCATCATGCCATAGGCTGCGTTGCACTGGGCAAGACGGAAGCTGCATTTTAAGAGGAGGTCTGTAGAGTCTTGCATCTGAAAGGCCGGATGGCACCTGGATGTGGTGTCTCAACCCAATGTCCCATGTAGGTGAATTGGGGAGGTTGTCCTGATCCTGCAATCCAGAATGCTCTTGCTTGGGTCCGGGAGGGAGGGCGATGCTGGTAGATCTCAACTTCGACCCGAGTTCCCAACTGTGGGGAGCCAAGGAAGATGGAAAGGCATGTGTTGGGATATCTCAACTTCGACCCAGCACCCCAACTGTGGGGAGCCGAGGAAGGAGCATGCCAGGGGTCTTGTTCTTGCAGAGACCCTCACTTAATTCCTTTTCTGAGTAAAGGGAATCCTCTTCATTGAAAAATACGTCAAACATTTAGTAAAGTACTAAAAAAATACAGAACAATAAAAAAAGAAGATGTGGGCCTAAAGACACTAAGCAAAAACTGGGGAGGCAAGTGCCTGCTCCAGGGGTGTATACTGCAGAGGAGGAGCTACTGTAAATCTTTTGCAGCTCTTACTTAGTGTCGCCTCCTAGTGGAGAGCAGCATAACACTGTCCTGTGTCCCCCAATGAGGAGAAGGAGAAAAGGAGTGATCAAACCTTGGAGAGCTGTAGCACCAAGTGGACTGACATGAATCATGGCTCCAACACGAGAGATGTCAATTGAAACAAAGGAGAGGATTATCAAACTCTTAAAAGAGGGTAAATCAACGCGCAATTTTGCAAAAGATGTTGGCTGTTCAGTCAGCTGTGTCTGAAATCTGGTCCAAGTACAAACAACATGGGAAGGTTGTTAAAGGGAAACATACTGGTAGACCAAGGAAGACATCAAATCGTCAAGACTGGACACTTAAAGCAATACGTCTCCAAAACAGGAAATGCACAACAAAACAAATGAGGAATTATGGGAGTAAACTGGAGTCAATGTCATCTTTGGTGGAAGTTGACGAAAATGGTCCATGACAAGGCTCCAACCTGCAAAGCTCATCTGGCAACAGCAACCAGAGAAAGTTAGAGCCAGATTGATGAGGAGTAGTTTGTCACTCATTAAGTCAATGCCTCAGAGATTGCAAGCTGTTATAAAAGTCAGAGGTGGTGCAACAAAAATAGAATTAGACTTACCGGTAATTCCATTTCTAGGAACCTTCCACGACAGCAGAACGGAGGTTGCCTCCCCGCCCTAACAGGGGACAGGAAACACAAAGAGGTTAAAAACCCCTCCCCTTCCTGCACACACCAGTGTTTTGACTGTACACACCCGCATGAAAGCGATCACCAAGTGCAGGAACAACAATCATAATAAGAAGACAAGAAATAGGGAGGGAAATTAATGCTGTCGTGGAAGGTTCCTAGAAATGGAATTACCGGTAAGTCTAATTCTATTTTCTCTAGTCACCTTCCACGACAGCAGAACGGAGGAATACCAACGAATATACCTTAGGGTGGGATAACAGCCTGCAGGACTCTCCTGCCAAACGTGAGATCCCGATTGAAGTCCAGCCGGTAATGACGGGTGAAAGTATGGACCGAGGACCAAGTAGCAGCTCTGCAGATCTGCTCAACGGAAGCATCACCCCGCTCAGCCCAGGAAGCAGCGACGGATCTAGTAGAGTGAGCCTTGAACTTTTCAGGAGGTGAATGACCCATCTGAACGTAGGCCGTGCAGACGGCTTGCTTGATCCAACCAGCGATCGTACCCTTGGAGGCCTTGAGTCCTTTCCGGCGACCGAAGAGCTGGACAAATAAATTCTGGTCGACGCGAAAAAGGTGCCGTCTGCTGGAGATAGAAGAGCACCGTGCGACGAACATCCAGGTATGAAGACACTCCTCCTTCGGATTAGAAGGGGAAGCACAAAACGAAGGCAAAACAATGTCCTGCGACCGATGGAAGTCAGAGACCACCTTAGGCAAAAAAGAAGGGTCAAGGCGAAACACCAGACTATCCTCCAGGATCCGAAGGTAGGGCTCACGGATGGAAAGAGCCTGGAGTTCACCCACACGCCTAGCCGACGTGACCGCCACCAGGAAGGCGGTCTTGTGGGACAGCACCCGGAGATCCGAGGAGGACAGCGGCTCAAAGGGTGACTTCGTGAGACCAGAGAGGACAAGATTCAGGTCCCAAGGAGGGACAAGGGACCGCAGCCGAGGCCGCAGCCGCCCGGCGGAAGTCATAAACCGACGGACCCAAGGGTGAGCGGCTATACCCTGATCAAAAAAGGAACTGAGAGCCGAGATCTGCACCTTGAGAGTACTGGGGGAGAGACCCAACTCCAGACCGGCCTGCAAAAAATCCAAAATGCGAGCAATATTTGGACGAAGGGGATCAGGAGGATCAGCCGCACACCAAGACACAAACTTCTTCCAGATCTTCCCATAAATAGCATTGGTGACCGACTTCCTACTTTTCTGCAAAGTCGAGATCACCCCATCAGAAAGACCTTTAGCCCTCAGCAAGTTGGCTTCAATAACCAGGCCGCTAGGTTCAACTTGGGAAGGTCGGGATGAAGAATGGGCCCCTGGTGAAGGAGATCGGGCCTCCGTGGAAGAAGAACGGGACCGTCCGATGCCAGACTCAGCAGGGCGCTGAACCAACTGCGACCCGGCCAGAGGGGAGCCACCAGGATTGTAGGAACCCCGTCCAGCCGGATCTTCTGAAGCGTCCGCGGAATGAGAGGAATTGGAGGAAACGCATAGGCCAGGGAGAACCCCCAGGGATGAGAGAACGCGTCCACCCCCAGCAGGCGACCGGACGGAGACAGGGCGAAGAACGACTCCACCTGGGCATTGTGAAGGGTTGCAAACAGATCCACTTCGGGAAGACCCCACCGAGAGACCAGGTAGGCGAAGACCTCCCGATGGAGACACCATTCGCCCGGATGTATGTCCCTCCGGCTGAGGAAGTCTGCCTGGACGTTGTCGGACCCTCGTAAATGAACCGCCGATAAGGACAGGACATGCCGTTCTGCCCAGGAAAAAATCCTTGCAGAAAGAGGCGTAAGACTGGCAAACCGAGTACCCCCTTGGTGACGGACATGTGCCACCGCCGTGACGTTGTCCGAGAACACCCGGACGTGACAGCCGTGGAGAAGAGCCCCCGCAGCTCGGAGGGCCAGCTCCACCGCCATCAGTTCCCGAAAATTGGAAGACCTGGCACTGACCTGAGGAGACCACCGGCCCTGGAAGTGGTGGCCCGCAACCGTGGCCCCCCACCCCCGCTGGCTGGCGTCCGTTGTGAGGGACACCAACGGAGACTGGACCCAAGACACCCCCTTCCGGAGGTTCCGAGGAGTCAGCCACCAGGCCAGAGAGGAACGGACGCGACCTGGGAGGGACACCCTCCGAGAGAGGGAGGTGGAGGACCTGTCCCAGGAAGACAGGAGAAATTCCTGCAGAACCCTGGAATGAGCCTGCGCCCAGGGAACCGCCGGGATACAGGCCGTCAGAGAACCCAACGCCGACATGACCTCCTCAAGGAAGGACGACGGGAACCCCGGAAGCGAGCGAGCTTCCGCACGAGATCCACCCTCTTGTCCGGCGGCAGAAAAGATGTCTGCCGGGAAGAATCCCCAGGAATTGCTTCCGCGTGGACGGAGTCAGGTCGGACTTCGCCAAATTTGGAAGCCAGCCCAGGGAGCGGAAAACCTGAAGGGTGGCGGAAACCGAGAGGGACAGCTGGTGAGACGAGGGAGCCAGGATCAGAAAATCGTCGAGGTAGGGGACAATAAAAATCCCCTGACCCCGGAGAAAGGAAATGACCTCCGATATGATCTTGGAAAACACCCGAGGGGCCGAGGAGAGCCCGAATGGAAGGGCATTGAACTGGAAATGAACAACTTCCTGATTGCGCGTGACCGCAACCCGAAGGAACTGACGATGATCCGGATGTATCGGGACATGGTAATATGCATCCGTGAGGTCGAGAGTGGCCATCACCCAATCCTGACCAATCAAGGGAATGGTGGACCGAATGGATTCCATCTTGAACCGATGGTAAACCACGAATCGATTCAGAGGCTTCAGGTTGACAATAATCCTGTAGGCCCCTGAAGGCTTTTTTACCATGAAGAGCCGAGAGTAATGACCCCTGCCGACCTCCTGAAGGGGAACCAAAGAAATCACGCCAGAATCCAACAAGGTCTGAAGACCCTGCCACAAGGCGCTCTGAAGAGTGCGAGAGGGAAGCGTAGTGACCCGAAGGCACTGGGGGGGCCTTGAGATGAATTCTATGTGCAAGCCGGATTGGACGACCCGGAGCACCCAAGGATTGGAGGAGACCTCCTGCCACCTTGGAAAAAATTGCGAGAGCCGACCCCCTACCCTGGCACAGTCACTGCTTGTCAGGGTGGGAGTGGGACGGGGGACCAAAGAAGCCCCGACCCCTACCCCCTTTCGGGTAACTCCACCGCCCCGACTTCCCCTTACCACGAGAGGAAGGGACCGGATCACGGGACGGACGAAAAAAAACCGTTTCCGCGCCGACCGCTGTTCAGGAAGAGACTTCTTCCTGTCCGTGGCCTGCTCCAGAATCTCATCAAGAGCCGGGCCAAACACCAACTCCCCCCTGAAGGGGAGAGAGCAAAGCTTAACCTTGGACGTCACATCCCCAGTCCAAAGTTTTAACCAAAGAGCTCGTCGGGCGGAGTTAGACAGGGCCGCCGCACGTGCGGCCACCCGGACAGACTCCCCAGAGGCATCAGCAAGGAATCCCGTAGCCTTATGAAGCAGGGAGAGAGAGTTAACAATATCCTCCCGGGAAGTACCGTGAGAGACATGGTCCTCCAACTGGACAAGCCAACGAGCGAGGGACCGAGCCACGCAGGTAGCAGCAATATTAGATTGCAATAGGTAGGAAGAAGAATCCCAGGTCTTCCGGAGAAGACCTTCAACCTTCCGATCCATGGGATCCTTCAACTGCGAGGAGTCCTCGAAGGGGAGGGCAGTTTTCCTCGCAACCCTGGACACCTGGACATCTACCTTGGGAAGCTCCCATTTTGAACAATCTCCAGTGAGGGGAAACCTATGCTTCATCTCGGAAGAAACAGAAAGACGTTTTTCCGGACATTCCCATTCCTGCATAACCAAATATAAGAGGTTGTCATGAACAGGAAACCCCTTACGGGCCCTAGCCTTTAAGCCCCCAAACATGACATCCTGCACGGAAGGAGCCGGCTCCACCTCCTCTACCCCCATAGTGGAGCGAACCATATCAAGAAGTTCCTCCATATTATCTGAAGAAAAAAGAAACCGCTTCCTATCCGAGCCTGCGGAATCCAGAGGCTCTTCAGAACCTCCCAATCCCTCAGGGTCAGACGAAAGCAATTCCCCGGACTCAGAGGACAAATCCTCATGTACCAGTTTACGTTTCTTAGCCGGAGGGACCAACACAGGGGCAGGAGGTGTAGCAAAAACCGACAAGGAAGACTGGACTTCCTGCTGAATAAGGGTTTTAATACTGTCCAGAAGTGACGGCTGTTCCGCCCGAAGGACATCATCAGTGCAGGGCTGGCATAGCTTCTTCTTATGGGAAGAGGGCAATTTGACGGAGCAGACCCCACATTTACGGGACACAGGTTTATCTTTGTCCTTCCGAGATCCGGAAGCCTTCTCTCCCTAAAACAGAGAGAGAGAGGGACCCCATAAGGACACAGAACCAGTCATACCCATGCAATGGTGAACCCCATCCAGCTACTTACAGTAGGGGGATGAACGCTGGGCTCTGCAGATGCAGGCACAAGGGCTTTCTCAGACTCCATAAGCACAGCCAGTACTAACCAGGCCCACCCTGCTAAGCGACTGAGAGCAAGAGATCAGAGGCACTCAGGGGGGATGGTCACAGACCTGACACCTGGACTTCCTAGCCGCACTGACCCACAGGCCTTACCTGGAGAAGAAGCCGACCGGGCTTTATGCAGCCGGGTCCTCAGCGCAGATGACCTCCTCCTCCGGATCCCGCAGTGCCATTCGTCCGGCCGCCTCTGTCACCAGAAACGACCGCCCCGCACGCCATGCAGCCGGCGTTCCCGCCCGGGAACGCCCACCGGAAGTGACGCGATAACTCCGCGACGTCACTTCCGGTCGCGGGCTCCGCTACGTCACTTCCGGTCGCGGCCCACAGCGGCGGCCGCGCCTGGTGGAGGAGGAGGACGCCGGGGAGCTCAGAGAGGCCCCCGGCCTGAAAGCACACCTGCCCCGCTTTACCCCCCAAGGGAGCGCAGGAGGGGCAGCACTGTCCCGAATCGCCACAGGGGGAGACGGGAGCGACCCCAGGGGAGAGACCCGAAGGCCTGACCCCAGCCGCCCGGTAAGAAAAGAGTAGGAGCTGCTTAGTCACCGGCCACCAGCAGCTCAGAGTAACCTCTTCATGCCCCATAGAGGACAGGAAAAACACTGGTGTGTGCAGGAAGGGGAGGGGTTTTTAACCTCTTTGTGTTTCCTGTCCCCTATTAGGGCGGGGAGGCAACCTCCGTTCTGCTGTCGTGGAAGGTGACTAGAGAAATACTAGTAATGTAGTAGAGTGTTTTGTTTGTCATGATTCCATAATTTTTCCCCCTGCTTGGTCTACAAAAGTAACGGTTACTGGCTAGCATGTTTCTTCAAGGCAGAGTTGCAATTTGAAATTACTTTAGTTTTGTGCCATGTCCGTGATCTGCTTTTTTTTCTACAAAATTAAACAACTGAATGAACATCCGCCGAGCCAGGTGATTCTAAAATGTTTGCCAGAGGTTGTATAAGAAAAACAGCCCTGATCGCCTGACCTACCCCACTGTATGAGTCTATGTGGGGAGAGGGGCAGCACAGCTGAATTTAGCTGTGATACATTACATACCTTTTGATCAGCTTTCTTGATTACCAAGTGTGTCATTATCACAATTATGTGAAAGAAAGAATGCGCATATAGGGTCTTATCTCAATAACACACTTTCACTTGTCGATGTGGAATTGCTCACCTTTAGCAGTTGTGAAACCCACAACTGGTAGAATAGCGTACAGGCAGCTGCTGCAGGGACCGCACTCTCAACAGTGACCGTGGTCGTGATGTAGATTCTTGGACAAAGTGCTTCGGTGTCCGCGTTGCTGCTCCGAGACCAAAGAAACACAGACACGGGAATGTCTGGTACAGCTATAGCCTTTATTTTCCGACGCGTTTCGGAGCCTACTTCCGAGCTCCTTCCTCAGGGAACATCATGAGCTGTACCAGACATTCCCGTGTCTGTGTTTCTTTGGTCTCGGAGCAGCAGCGCGGACACCGAAGCACTTTGTCCAAGAATCTATTATCACAATTATGTCTGATGTGCTTAACTTTTAATCTCTTTGTAGAACAGCGCATTCATTTTTATCTCACATAGGAGCAGCCTGTTCTGGCCTCCTGTCATTAATTGGGTAGGCTCACCTTTTCTTCCCTCCCAATGCTCCAAACATAAGGTCTTGCATGGTTTCTTGATCCCTTGTCTCCACCAGACCCATAGTAGATCTTACAGCTTTAAAGTGAACCGGTCACCTGGATAAAGCACCCCAGGCTATCACTACCTGTCCCTGCACCTTCCTATTAGTATTCTACCTATCCCTCTCTGTCCTAAATGCGAGGTGTGGCTGTGTTATCAATTTTTATACCTTACTGGCTAGTAGGTTAAGGAAGTGGGGGCTACCGTTACTAGCCCCATCGGGGCATGATAAAGACACAAGGAGGAGACGAAAAGGAGAGAAAGACGACGCCCAGGGGGCTAGTAATGGTAGCCCCTGCTTCATTAACATACCAGCCAGTAAGGTATAAAAACATTTTAAAACACAGTCACACCTAACATTTAGGATAGAGAGGGAGAGTTAGAATGCTAATAGGAAGGTGCATGGACAGGTAGTGATAGCCTGAAGTGCTTTATCTAGGCGACAGGTTCACTTTAACTAATTGATTAATATCTGCAGAGTAGAAAAAGGGCCTAGCACCTGCACTACTCATCTGAAGAGGAAATGGTGAAATAACAGGATGTGTAGGCACCAGACTCATGTCCAGACCTACATACTTTATCAGAGCCTTAAGAGGAAATTTTGTGCCTTTTAACACTTCTTCCCTCTAGATAAGAGATATTAGGCAATCATTCACTTCTGCCTTAATAATGCTTTAAAGATTAGATGCGAATTCAGGAGCTTCCTCAGAAATCGTCTGCTGTATGCAGGGAATACAGAGATCCTTTTGAGAAGTCTGAAAACATCTGGGCTTTAAGTGCCTGCAGCCTGCCTCCTCCGACTTCCGGAACACTGTCTCCTCTCGGTCTCCGACTACAGGGCGCCATCTTGGATGGGCACTGTGCGCATAAGCAGAGTGGTCACTTCCAAGCTGTGTATTGAAGCACCTGCATCATCACAGGGCGCCACTTCCGGATCTTCATCCCGGCGTGCGCACAGCAGGGACTACCACCAGGTGGGCGCACAGCCGAGCCCCCACTCCAGGCCCGCACCTCGCCGTCACATCAGTCAAGCTGTGGGGAGACGCTTCAGAGCCAAGTAACAGAGGCTGCAGTGAGTACCGCTCTTCCTACGTTGGCCCCAGCCCAGGGAAAAATTTAGCGATCCATGCGTAGGTCTCCTCTCCTCCAGGACAGGAAACTAAATGATGCAGAGGAGAGGTAACATCCTTTTATTTTAGTGAGTTTCCTGTTCTGAAGGGGCAGAACCTCTCTCTCACATGTGGTGCTGTCATGGGCGAGTGGGAAAAACAAACAATGAACATTCATCAAACAGCTGACAAAAAAGTGCAAGAAAGTGTGATCAAAAAGAAATAGTCATTTATAAATAAAAACGGTACAGATAAAAACGCAAGGTAAACAGTACTCACCCTCCAACTCTCGAAGAGTATCCGACATGGCTTGGTCCATGCTTAAACGGTATCTTTTCATTCTCTCTTGTACTACGGCATCAAAAGCTTCACGGGTCATCCGTTGGCCTGCCATAATTTTCAGCCTGTAAGACAATAAGATATCATTATGAAATATTTGGACAATTGAACAATTTGGATAATTGTTCAGCAAATTAGTGCTACTGAAAAGAAAGGAGGCACAGTACTTCTCTTATTTGCAGGTTTTTTATACTAATAACCATACTTTTCTATATATAAAATCATAGCATTAACATATTCAGCACGATTACAATGATGTATATTGCTATCTTAAAGGGAACCTGTCATGTTATTTTGTGATATTAAACAGATCCCAATGTGTTTTAAATCATGTGTTGTAATTGACTGACATCACTGCAGGACCTGTGGTAATGTCATGACCATATGACCATATGACCATAATGGGAAGTGCTAAGCAATCCTGAAGTGAAAAACCCTTTGGGCTTAGCTCCGCACATTGCAATCACATGGTCGCGACATCTCCACAGGTCCTGCATGCAGGGAACATGACAAAATTCTAAAAACATCAAAAATGAAGTTGCGTGAGAGTAAACCAGAGCGCCTCCCCTATGACTGAAGACAAGTATGTGTGTGCAGTCACCCCTGCATATAGGGGTCATTCCATGCCAAGTGATCCAAAAATGAACGTTTTTTTTTACCTGACGTCTTTAGATCTTTAATTTTTTTTTTCTATTTGAAGTACTATTTTAGTTAATTGCAAATTAAAAGTTTTTACATTTTTTTTCTTAATCAGTTAATTTTTTATAGATATTTAAAGGGAGCCAACCACCCCAAATGACCCCCCGGACTGTTAATATGTGTCCCTACACCCAGTACACACATTTGGGGCAATCGGTTTTGCTAAAAAAACAGTTTAGTAGAAGCTAAGATATAGCTTTATAAAGTTTAAAAAATGTTGCCGACTGGGTGTTACCTAGCTTGTCCTCCTGCAGTGTTCATGTGCTTGTCAGCCTCCTCTCCCCCCCCTCCCTTCAGTAAAGCCCTGCCCTTTCAGCCTCTCAGGTTTCAGCCTTTCAGGTTTGCCTTCTGTTATCATAAACAATGAGACGCAGCAGCCTGTGACGAGGCTGAAAGGGCAGGGCTTACTGAAGGGAGGGGGGGAGAGGAGGCTGACAGGCACATGAACACTGCAGGAGGACAAGCTAGGTAACACCCAGTCGGCAACATTTTTTAAACTTCATAAAGCTATATCTTAGCTTCTACTAAACAGTTTTTTTTTTTAGCAAAAACAATTGCCCCAAATGTGTGTGCTGGGTGTAGGGACACATATTAACAGTCTGGGGGGGGGTGATTTGGGGTGGTTGGTTCCCTTTAAAGTTTTTAAAAAATGCGAATTTTGGCCTGGTATTGTTTCCATTTTTTTTAATCTCGGGCTAGAAATAAGATAATGAAGTGGGAGAGGCATCATTTTACTCAGAACAGTAACAGCTTTCATTTGATATGTCACAAGACTGTTTTTTTATATTTTGTTTGGGAAAAATCAAATTCAAAATTTTGATGCGCAGTTGTGAAATAAATGTTAGTTTGAAAATTGTGAAAAAATGCCTGTGTGTTACTTGTGTTCTTGGTAATATTTGTGCAGAGATTCAACTTGGGACCTGTCAAATTTATATACAGTATTTTATGGTTGTATGAGTTATTACCGTATATACTCGTGTATAAGCCGAGTTTTTCAGCCCAAAATTTGGGCTGAAAAGTCTCCCCCTCGGCTTATACACGGGTCAATACGGTAGGCTGCGTGGTGGGGGCTGTGTCCGGGGCTTTGGAGGCTGCTGTATGAGCGGCCCCGTCAAGTGGGGCCGCTCATTATATATGCACTGCTTCACCCTGTCAATCAGCGGCAGGGGGAAGCAGTGCATATATGCCCCAAATGCTGGCACTCTCCCCCCTTGTAAGGGCTCCCCCCGCTGCGTATCTTACCATCCCGGTCTTCTGCACAGCGCCGCTCCTCGGTGCTCCGTTCTTCATGCTCCCGTCCTGCTACATCCGGGATCCCCGGCCGTCGCAGGTATATGACGTCATCGTGCGACGGGCCGTGATCACGATGCACGAGACGGAGCATGGAGAATGTATGCACAGTAGCGCCTGTGGAGACCAGGTGGTAGATACAGCCGTGGGGGCCTTCAGGCGGCGAGTGCCAGCTTTGGGGCTGCTGCTGTATACTACCTCTGGGGCTGCTGCTGTATACTACCTCTGGGGCTGCTGCTGTATACTACCTCTGGGGCTGCTGCTGTATACTACCTCTGGGGCTGCTGCTGTATACTACCTCTGGGGCTGCTGCTGATACTACCTCTGGGGCTGCTGCTGTATACTACCTCTGGGGCTGCTGCTGTATACTACCTCTGGGGCTGCTGCTGTATACTACCTCTGGGGCTGCTGTATACCACACTGCTGGGGGCTGTATACCTGTGCTGGGGTCCACCCTCGGCTTATACACGAGCCAATAGGTTTTCCCAGGTTTTGGGGGCAAAAGTAGGGTGGTCGGCTTATACACAGGTCGGCTTATACACGAGTATATACGGTACAACTTATTGAATAAAACATTTATATGCAACAAAAAACAAACAAAAAACAAATCCCGTGTCAGGATAAATATATCTTAATCATCAGAACACAACTTGCTCAGCATTTTCAACCTGAATGCATTGAACAAACCAAAAGAAAAAAGGCGAATCATATCCTCAAGTTTGATTAAACAAGATTAAAAGAAACAAAAAAGTGTAAACCCCCATTTATACATGTAAATTTGTTTTACATACAACACAGAAGAAAGAAACGTGTATATATGACCGGGATCAGGGAAGAAATATATTCAACACTTGATAAAGTGAAAAATAGTTTTTATTACAATAAACTCGTGTGTACAAGGTAAAACAAAAGCACAAAACATTTAAAACCATTTAAAATATGTGCAACACCGCACAGATAGCATCAGATATACATGCCTCCTATAGTTTTAACAATAATAGTCCTGCAAAGCTGACCTGGTGACAAAACACAACAGTGAATAAATATTTGCACTAGTTCCCATGATAAGAAGACCAACAAAAAACAGGAGCGGAAAAAAGACCCCAGAGTATTGGAACTGTAGAAATCTATTGCAACCTGAGCTCAGCTCAATAAGGCAGAGGGGAAAAAAAAAAAAAAAAAAAAAAAAAACAGGCCTTGATTAAATGTCTGATACTCTATAAAGTGAGTCAAAGGCTGCCTAGTTGATGATAGGACCTGAACAGACTACAAAGCAAAGAGAGACAATACTCTGGGTGAACCGCATACCTGTGAATAAAGACAAATTTGTGCAGATTAGTCACCAGTCACTTTAGACCTGCAGGCAAGGAGGCATAGGAAGCGTGGCTCTGGACTCTGGTCTAAAGTGACTGGTGACTAATCTGCACAAATTTGTCTTTATTCACAGGTATGCGGTTCACCCAGAGTATTGTCTCTCTTTGCTTTGTAGTCTGTTCAGGTCCTATCATCAACTAGGCAGCCTTTGACTCACTTTATAGAGTATCAGACATTTAATCAAGGCCTGTTTTTTTTTTTTTTTTCTTTCCCCCTCTGCCTTATTGAGCTGAGCTCAGGTTGCAATAGATTTCTACAGTTCCAATACTCTGGGGTCTTTTTTCCGCTCCTGTTTTTTGTTGGTCTTCTTATCATGGGAACTAGTGCAAATATTTATTCACTGTTGTGTTTTTCACTTTATCAAGTGTTGAATATATTTCTTCCCTGATCCCGGTCATATATACACGTTTCTTTCTTCTGTATTGATTATGGTCAAACGTGTGACTGGTGGATCCTGTGTTAGTGCCACTCTACCTTTTTCTTTTTTTAATTTGTTTTACATTACATCACTAAACATGTAATTTATGAAGTGTTTATAATAAGAATAGTACAGTAGTTAAATCATCGTTCTATAAAATATGAACTAATCAAACATTTAGTAGTACGTTTTTAAAGTGGCATTTTATCATCAATTTGTCCCTTTTAAGTGGGTGAAATGTAATCTTGTCCATAAGCGCTTACTAGCAATGGCCATTTCCTTTTGTGTCAAAGAGTATGTCCGGCCTGTCACTGTGTTTGGCTCCACCTTAGTTATCTGAATTTTGTGCACTTTTTAAAATGTCTGGCTTTCTTGGATACACAAAGGATGGCGCTGGACCAGAAGGATGCAATAAAGTCAATTCTACTTCTTCATTTTCACAATCTTTGGAGAGTACAGTAGCCAGCCACCAGCGCCAATCATATTCACAGGTCACATAGCCAGTTATGTCATCCATTGCCAATCTTGTGCCGCCTTTTACCACTTCATGGACTTCACTGTCTTTGCTGAATGAAAAAATCCTTGTTGTTATTTCTGTTTCATTACATGGAATGAAAGTGTGGGATTGCCAAGTCCCTTTGATGGGTTCTGCTTCCTGTAACCGATGTTTTAACAAACTATCCCCTCCTCTTCGTAGTCCTGGTTTGTACAATACATGAACTAAATGTTAAGAATATTTCTCACTCCATTTGAAAAGTTGCATGGATGTTAAGATTTTGTCTGAATATGGCCTCTGGAGGCTAGCTCGAGCTGCAAGGTGTTTCACGGTGCATCCTAAACTATCACATAAACCTTTACAATGATCAATGGCAAAAATGTGCCATTCAGCTTCCACTCCAAAATCTTTCTTGTGATGACATACATTTATAACATTTTTCCTGTTTTTATACTGTGCAGAAGAGCCATCCGAGAAGTAGTAGTCCTTGTTCAAACTTGGTAGGTTATCTGTTTTTATCACTGAAATCAAATTTTTTTTTGAACAAATGAACAGCTACCGTATTGAATCATGAAGCAAACACTCATATCATAACTACACTTTTGTACTTTATTTCTCCATTCTCATTTTAATAGATTGCAAAAGGGTGCACAGTTGCTTGTTCATTGTTCCAGTGAAATGACTGTGCTTCATCCTGAACAACAAAGGAATAGTTCTCTGAAAAGTCTAAAGGTACTGTCACACGCGGCAATTTCGCTTGCAATTTCACTGGCAATTTGCTGGTTGCTGTGAAATCATGGAAACATTGTTACATTTGTACACGGCAACAAAATAGAACAATGTGTCCATGATTTCACTGCAACAAGCAACTTGCCAGTGAAATTGCTAGCAATATTGCCGCGTGTGACGGTACCTTAAGCTTATTACTGCCTCATTCTGTTTGATGCTTTCTTTGAGGTGATTGTAGTAGCCAGACTGTTGGCGAGCTATAAATGCATTGTTTCTTAAGGACTATCAGCCGTTCACAAAAACATTCTAGAAAATCTTCTGCACTTTTAAAAACAAAAGTACATTTGTCAACAGATATCTACTGTTTTTAAGTTATTTTATCTACCATAGTCTCTTCAAAATAATGTAGTATTTTACTACAGTGATTTACTCACACTGAGTGTTTCAAAAAACACTGCATGTGTTTATCCCCATAGAAATCAATGGGGGCTGTTTTTCTGAACGATGATCACTAAGAATAGCACTGTGTGTTTATTAGCCCTTAATAAGAAAAGCATTAAACTATTAATATACCGTAGATTTACTCAATCTTTAACCACACTCACCCATATTGTAGTATACAGAGTCCCTAGATGTCTTTGTACAAACTATTGTTTTTCAGGAGTGAAGATGTCCAGACATGTCAGGATATGAAAGGTCTGAAGCTCTGTCTTACTTCCTGACTGCAGTGGGCAAATACTCAACATGATTGACAGAACTGCTGGCCTGTCATCTGCTCTGCATTCACTGTCTACCCCCGTTCATTCTCAGGTTGAGCCCTAACAAAGCTTTCGCCTATATGTCCTCTCCTGCTTCTAAGCTGCAACATATCAAAATAATACAGAAATGTCTAAAAATCATGGATTATTTGGTGAATATAGACCCCACACTTTTACACCACAGGCTGAACATATCTGAACTCAAATTTTTGAATTGACACTATAATTGTTAAATATTTTAAAATATGATCCCATCGCAATCCCAACTTGAAATTTAGTACAGATGTGGCTAAGAACACAGCAAACACATGGGCAGTTTTGGAAAATTTTAAATTATGCCGATTTTCCGGAAATGCGTTTTAAAAATTTGCATTTGCATTTCCACGGGTAAAAAATTAACAAAGATACTCTTGTTACATATCTGGTGAAAGCCTGGACAGTTCTGAATAGAATGGTGTTTATTTTGTTTTTTTATATTATTTCTAGCCCGAGATATGATAGAAAATGTAAAGCCAGACCAGGCCAAACTACGCGCTTTTTTAAAACTTTAAAAATTTGTAAAAAATTAACTGATAAAGAAAAAAAAAAAATTCAAAACTTTTCTTTTGTAATTAACTAAATTTGTACTTCATATAGGCACAGCGGCCATTGCGAGTCTCCCGCCCCGGCGACGACCGACGAGAGCCGAGCGCCGTGGCCGAAAATAGAACCAAGGGCCTGGCCATGCACAGCTCTAAAGACCGCTATGTATCTCAATAGGAAGTGAGGCACTATGCTCATTGGTCGGCGCCAGCACACAGCGACCAATGAGCTTTGCGCCTCACTTACAGCGCTAAATTTGAAACTCAAAGTCCTCCATGTATCTCAATGGGAAGTGAGGCGCTATTCTCATTGGTCGGCGCCAGCACACAGCGACCAATGAGCTTCGCGCCTCACTTCCTATGGAGATACATTGAGGACCTTGAGTTTCAAATTTACTCAAAGTCAAACTCCTCCATGTATCTCAATGGCCAGTGAGGCGCTTCTCTCATTGTACTCATGACAGTAGCAACATTAACCCCTTACATTCCGTTTTATCTGTAATTTCTATAACAGTGTGTAGTTGTACTGCCACTGCGAAGTTAACCCCTTATATACCATTTCTGCCTTAACTCCATACTTTGTAGTCTCTATTACTACTGCCAGTAGGAACATTAACCCCTTATATTCCATTATTGTTGTTATTTCTATTACACAGTGTATAGTTGTAATGACACTGCTACATTAACCCATTATATACCAGTTCAGCATTAACTGCATATTTGGTAGTGTTTATAACTACTGCCACTGCTACATTAACCCCTTGAACACCATTTTGGATATAATTTACAGCGCTGAGTCTGTCGTGGGAGTGCCTGTGGGACATTAACTCCTTCAATAACATTTTTGATATCATTATAAGTTCCTACTCTGTTATAGTCCTGTTAGTCGGACATTAACTCTTTCTACACCTCCACTATATTGCTACCCTCACAGTTCTGCCTACATCGCCTACTTAGTCATATATCTGGTGTTTAAGTCTATTATTTAAAACTCTTAAAAAAATTATATACAGATTCTAGACTCCCGATTCTTTAGAATCGGGCTCACAGCTAGACTACTATATAATTGTCTAAGGGTTGTTTGAGTCTGTCTGTAACCAAAATCACGAGCCACACAGAGGCAGCTCACTGGCCGCCGCCAAAGGGTTCCCATGGCACCTGAAGCATACATCTTGGTTCTCCCATCGCCCCCTATAGTGTACTGATGGGTTCCCATGGCACCTGGGGCATACATCTTGGTTCTCCCATTGCCCCTACAGTGTACTGAAGGGTTCCCATGGTACCTGGGGCCTACATCTTGGTTCTCCCACTGCCCCCTATAGTGTACTGAAGGGTTCCCATGGCACCTGGAGCATACATCTTGGTTCTCCCACTGCCCCCTACAGTGTACTGATGGGTTCTCATGGCACCTGGGGCATACATCTTGGTTCTCCCATTGCCCCTACAGTGTACTGAAGGGTTCCCATGGCACCTGGGGCCTACATCTTGGTTCTCCCATTGCCCCCTATAGTGTACTGATGGGTTCCCATGGCACCTGGGGCCTACATCTTGGTTCTCCCATTGCCCCCTACAGTGTACTGAAGGGTTCCCATGGCACCTGGGGCCTACATCTTGGTTCTCCCATCGCCCCCTATAGTGTACTGAAGGGTTCTCATGGCACCTGGGGCCTACATCTTGGTTCTCCCATTGCCCCCTATAGTGTACTGAAGGGTTCCCATGGCACCTGGGGCCTACATCTTGGTTCTCCCATTGCCCCCTACAGTGTACTGAAGGGTTCCCATGGCACCTGGGGCCTACATCTTGGTTCTCCCATTGCCCCCTATAGTGTACTGAAGGGTTCTCATGGCACCTGGAGCATACATCTTGGTTCTCCCATTGCCCCCTATAGTGTATTGATGGGTTCTCATGGCACCTGGGGCATACATCTTGGTTCTCCCATCGCCCCCTATAGTGTATTGATGGGGTCCCATGGCACCTGGGGGCCTACATCTTGGTTCTCCCATTGCCCCCTACAGTGTACTGAAGGGTTCCCATGGCACCTGGGGCCTACATCTTGGTTCTCCCATTGCCCCCTATAGTGTACTGAAGGGTTCTCATGGCACCTGGAGCATACATCTTGGTTCTCCCATTGCCCCCTATAGTGTATTGATGGGTTCTCATGGCACCTGGGGCATACATCTTGGTTCTCCCATCGCCCCCTATAGTGTATTGATGGGGTCCCATGGCACCTGGGGGCCTACATCTTGGTTCTCCCATTGCCCCCTATAGTGTATTGATGGGGTCCCATGGCACCTGGGGCCTACATCTTGGTTCTCCCATTGCCCCCTATAGTGTACTGATGGGTTCCCATGGCACCTGGGGCCTACATCTTGGTTCTACCATTGCCCCCTATAGTGTATTGATGGGGTCCCATGGCACCTGGGGCCTACATCTTGGTTCTCCTGTGCAGCCCAGTCTATGATCTGTAATAATAACTGCAATGTAAGTATAGATAGAGCCATGGGGGTTGGTTTTACCTACCAACATAAACTTAAAAAAAATTAAGGAGTCTCTGAAAACGGGAATAAAACCATTCTTGTTAATAATAACAAAGTTCTGATTATTTTAAGCCTGAAACAATAATGATAAAGACTATCCCAGATTGCTACGGCCATAATGGCAGGGATCTGACGAATGATATCGTCGGCTCATTTTTGGCGCTAAATGAAAGTGATGTGTGGTAAAATACCCATCATCTTGTGTGGTAATAATGTGGCCGTGCGGGCCCACGATGCTACACGGCGCCCCAATATATAGAGCGGCGAGGCCTACACAAAGCCTTACCTGCAGCTCCTCACTCCGCCGCGCCGTTTCCGAAACGAGTCGACCACTTCCCAGTGAACACTGACGTATTACTGCGCCGACGTCATGACGTAGCACGTAGTTCTGGGTAGAGACATGTTTAAAAAGGGCAAGTTTGTGAAAACAGCACATATGGCACCAAATCTCATGAATCTGTATAAAACATTCCTCCCGCGATGGCTGACATAGATGTAGAGCTAGTTCTATCTGTAAAACGTGTTATACACTTAACGGCTGGCGGTGACGTCACTTCCGCCCCATGCCGACTGTGTTGTGTGGACCCTGGAGACAGCACTGGGAGCTCGGTGCCGTGCAGTGTGTCTGTGGCCAGTGTACAGAGCTGGGCATGACTCGCTATATCCAGTACTGTACGTATCAAACAGGCCGCCGAGCGGATGAATGAGTGAATGAATGGGCACATACACTACTGAAGGGAGGAACTCTGCATGCGGATGAGGAAGGGGGAAGCAGGGAGGAACTCTGCCTGGGGATGAGGATGGAGGCAGGGAGGAACTCTGCCTGGGGATGAGGATGGAGGCAGGAAGGAACTCTGCCTGGGGATGAGGATGGAGGCAGGAAGGAACTCTGCCTGGGGATGAGGATGGAGGCAGGGAGGAACTCTGCCTGGGGATGAGGATGGAGGCAGGGAGGAACTCTGCCTGGGGATGAGGATGGAGGCAGGGAGGAACTCTGCCTGGGGATGAGGATGGAGGCAGGAAGGAACTCTGCCTGGGGATGAGGATGGAGGCAGGGAGGAACTCTGCCTGGGGATGAGAATGGAGGCAGGGAGAAACTCTGCCTGAGGGTGAGGGTGGAGGCAGGGAGAAACTCTGCCTGAGGGTGAGGGTGGAGGCAGGGAGAAACTCTGCCTGAGGGTGAGGGTGGAGGCAGGGTAGAACTCTGCCTGTGGATGAGGATGGAGGCAGGGTGGAACTTTGCCTGGGGATGAGGATGGAGGCAGGGAGGAACTCTGCCTGGGGATGAGGATGGAGGCAGGGTGGAACTTTGCCTGGGGATGAGGATGGAGGCAGGGAGGAACTCTGCCTGGGGATGAGGATGGAGGCAGGGTGGAACTCTGCCTGGGGATGAGGATGGAGGCAGGGAGGAACTCTGTCTGGGGATGAGGATGGAGGCAGGGAGGAACTCTGCCTGGGGATGAGGATGGAGGCAGGGAGGAACTCTGCCTGGGGATGAGGATGGAGGCAGGGAGGAACTCTGCCTGGGGATGAATATGGAGGCAGGGAGGAACTCTGCCTGGGGATGAATATGGAGGCAGGGTGGAACTCTGCCTGGGGATGAGCATGGAGGCAGGGTGGAACTTTCCCTGGGGATGAGGATGGAGGCAGGGAGGAACTCTGCCTGGGGTTGAGGATGGAGGCAGGGAGGAACTCTGCCTGGGGATGAGGATGGAGGCAGGCAGGAACTCTGCCTGGGGATGAGGATGGAGGCAGGAAGGAACTCTGCCTGGGGATGAGGATGGAGGCAGGGAGGAACTCTGCCTGGGGATGAGCATGGAGGCAGGGAGGAACTCTGACTGGGAATGAGTATGGAGGCAGGGTAGGACTCTGCCAGGGAATGAGTATGGAGGCAGGGAGGAACTCTGCCTGAGGATGGAGGCAGGGAGGAACTCTGCCTGGGGATGAGGGTAGAGGCAGGGAGGGACTCTGCCAGGGGATGAGTGTGGAGGCAGGGTGGAACTCTGCCTAGGGATGAGTATGGAGGCAGGGAGGAACTCTGCCTGGGGATGAGCATGGAGGCAGGATGGAACTCTGCCTGGGGATGAGCATGGAAGCAGGGAGGAACTCTGCCTGGAGATGAGCATAGAGGCAGGGTGGAACTCTGCCTGGGGATGAGCGTGGTGGCAGTGAGGAACTCTGTCTGGAGAGGAGTATGGAGGCAGGGAGGAACTCTGCCTGGGGATGAGGGTGGAGGCAGGGATGTACTGTCAGACTGATATGGCAGATAACAGGAAACAATAGACTGTAGCCCGCTGTGCTGTAAATGGGAAGTATAAGGGTATGTGCACATTGGACGGTTCTGCATCATTGCAGACTGTCAGAAAACCTTAGCAGTGTCCCTCGTTTTGTTAGCGATTTTCTAGCGATTTTTTAGATATTTCCTAGCGATTTTCAGTATTTATACAGCGTTTTCTCAGCGATTTTCTTGGCGACTGGTTTTTGTGCTAGACACGCTGGAAAAACGCTAATAAGAAGTCACATGCTCTATTCTTGACAAACGGTGGAAAACCGGTGAAAAAAGTGGAAAGGAGAAAAAAAAAAAGTTCTAATGTGCACAGCGTTTTCTGAAATCCATTGACCAGCATGTTAATCCAACCGGTGGTTAGGATTAACATAAAACTCAGCGGAAAACGCTAAAAAACAGCTAACAAAACTCCCAGTGTGCACATACCCTAATGGTTTTCACATGAGAATATTCACTGTTGGTGCAAAAGTTTTCATAAAATGTGACATTGAAGTTGCGGAGATGTTCTGCTTGGAATCTAGGCTGCATTCATATTAAAGGGAATCTGTCAGGTCAAAAATGTATATGATATAATTTTCTACAGGTGGCTTTACACGTGCGTTAGCCTGCGCTGTGCATTACGGCAGGAGAACGCAAGGCGAGCACAAGCACCCCCCATCCCTATGTTTAACATGGGGACGCATGGTGTATGCGCTCGGGTGCGGATGGCCGTGCGTACTCATTGCTCCCCATGTGTGATTTGTACGCATGCGGATGCGTACAAATCGTACAATCTCGTCCGCACTATGTACACAACATGTTGCGTTCATGGTGCGGATGAGAATGTATGATTTGTACGCAAGCATCCGCGGTCAATGGGTGCGCACGGCCATCCGCACCCGAGTGCATACACCGTGCGTCCCCATGTTAAACATGGGGATGGGTGGTGCTTGCTCTCGGCTTGCGTTCGCCCACCGTAATGCGCAGCGCAGGCGAACGCAAGTGTGAAGCCACTCTAATTCCTCTATCTAAGCTCTTTCTATTCATGTATTTACAACCCCTGGCAAAAATTTTGGAATCACCGTGCTCGGAGGATGTTCATTCAGTTGTTTAATGTTGTAGAAGAAAAGCAGATCACAGACATGGCACAAAACTAAAGTCATTTCAAATGGCAACTCTCTGCCTTGAAGAAACACTAAAAGAAATCTTGAAAATAAAATTATGCTAGGCCGTAACGGTTAAGGCATTATTACACACAGAAATATCTCTGGAGACATTGCTTGCAACTCACTGGTTGCAGTGAAATCTCATGGAGACATTGTTACATTTGTACACGGCAACAAAATAGAACAATGTGTCCATGATTTTACTGCAACCAGTGAGTTGCAAGCAATGTCTCTAGAGATATCTCCGTGTGTAACGGTACCTTTACTTTTGTAGACCAAGCAGAATGGAAAAAGTATGGAATCACTCAATTCTGAGGTAAAAATTATGGAATCATAACAAACAAACAAAACAACACTCAAATACATCACTAGTATTTTGTTGCACCACCTCTGGCTTTTATAACAGCTTGCAGTCTCTGAGGCATGGACTCAATGAGTGACGAACAGTACTCATCATCAATCTGGCTCGACTTTCTCTGATTGCTGTTGCCAGATCAGCTTTGCAGGTTGGAGCCTTGTCATGGATCGTTTTCTTCAACTTCCACCAAAGATTTTCAATTGGATTGAGATCTGGACTATTTGCAGGCCATGACATTGACCTTATATGTCTTCTTTCAAGGAATTTTTTCACAGTTTTTGTTCTATGGCAGAATGCATTATCATCTTGATAAATAATTTCATCATCCCCAAACATCCTTTCAGTTGATGGGATAAAAATAGTTTCCAAAATATCAATGTTAACTTGGGCATTTATTGAAGATGTAATGACAGTCATCTCCACAGTGCCTTTACCTGACGTGCAGCCCCATATCATCAATGACTGTGGAAATTTGCATGTTCTCTTCAGGCAGTCATCTTTATAAATCTCATTGGAACGGCACCAAACAAAAGTTCCAGCATCATCACCTTGTCCAATGCAGAATCGCGATTCATCACTGAATATGACTTTCATCCAGTCATCCAAGGTTCACAATTGCTTTTCCTTAGCCCATTGTAACCTTGTTTTTTTCTGTTTAAGTGATGGTTTTTGTTTAGCTTTTCTGTATGTAAATCCCTTTTCCTTTAGGTGGTTTCTTACTGTTCGGTCACAGACATTGATTCCAGTTTCCTCCCATTCGTTGCTCATTTGTTTTGTTGTGCATTTCCTGTTTTGGAGACATATTGCTTTAAGTTTCCGGTCTTGACGCTTTGATGTCTTCTTTGGTCTACCAGTATGTTTCCCTTTAACAACCTTCCCATGTTGTTTGTATTTGGACCGATTTCAGACACAGCTGGCTGTGAACAATCAACATCTTTTGCAACATTGTGTGATGATTTATCCTCTTTTAAGAGTTTGATGATCCTCTCCTTTGTTTCAATTGACATCTCTCGTGTTGGAGCCATGATTCATGTCAGACCACTTGGTGCAACAGCTCTCCAAGGTGTGATCACTCCTGCAGACTAACGAGCAGATCTAATTTGATGCAGGTGTTAGTTTTGGGAATGAAAATTTACAGGGTGTTTTCATAATTTGTTCCTCAGAATTGAGTGATTCCATAATTTTCCCCACTGCTTGGTCTACAAAAGTAACCGTTACTGGCTAGCACATTTTTTTTCAAGATTTCTTTTAGTGTTTCTTCAAGGCAGAGAGTTACCATTTGAAATGACTTTAGTTTTGTGCCATGTCTGTGATCTGCTTTTTTTTCTACAAAATTAAACAACTGAATGGACATCCTCCGAGCCCGATGATTCCATAATTTTTGCCAGGGGTTGTACATTATTTATTCTTCCCTCTTATCCTGTGTAAACGTTCAAAATAAAAGGTTCATTCCATCTGTCAATCACAGTGAATGATCACTTGCTTTTCTGCTGCCTACTTCTCAAGGAATGAATATTCATGCTTCTCTGACCTTCCCTCCTCTGGCCTGTATCCTGTGGGTGCGGCTTGCGCTCATTGCACACAGAGGAGAAAGGGGTGAGGAGGTCTGTGCTCTTACCAGATGCAGCTCTGAGATCTTCATTGTGTGTATCTGAGGCATGTGTGTAGTGTGTGCTGTCTGAGATATTTCTTTGTATTCATAGGAACATTTGATTTGCTCAGCAGATACACACATTACATGTATGCAGAAAAATCAATGTTCATATGAACAGAAATCTCTCACAGGCAGTACAGGCTTGTGATGTTACTACAAGAGATGTAGTACAAAACACCTCTCCCTCTCAACACCCTCCCCAGCAGTCTACAGAAGCCTGAGATTCAGTGTAACTTCAGCACAGACCGGAGGGAGAGAATACCCGCTTGGATAGACGTGGTTATTTAAATAACATTTACATACTGTGACTCTCAAGGTACCGTCACACGCGGCAATTTTGCTTGCAATTTCACTGGCAATTTGCTGATTGCAGTGAAATCATGGACACATTGTTCCATTTGTACAAGCAACAAAATAGAACAATGTGTCTATGATTTCACTGCAATCAGCAAATTGCCAGTGAAATTGCTAGCAAAATTGCCACGTGTGACGGTACCTTTAGGAGTCAGGCCAATTACTTTTACAGCTGCCTGCAGGATCTGCGGGTGCTTATAGCAAGAGAACTGCAAAGAGTACATTAATGATTTTTACATATTCCGAAAGGTCTGCCCAGGCACTATTCAAAGATACTATCAGTAACGTGTGGAAAATGACGTGGAGGAGTCCCTTAAAGCGAACCTGTCACCCCCTTCCCCACAGGCATCTAAAGATAAAATAGCCACCGTCTGCAGCACTAACTAAGGCTGCATTCTGACAAGGTGTCTATAGTATTTATGCTCCCTTGATTCACTGAAATAAAGACTTTCATAAAATCTGTGCCAAACCTGACCCAAGACCGGGAGGCGGGCTTTTCAAGCGTCTATCTCCCTCCTCTGTGGTGTCAGTCATCCCTCTCTGCTCTCCCTGCATAAGAGACAAGGAAGAGGAGGCGGTGCACTGGGAGAGCAGAGAGGGATGACTGACACCAGAGAGGCTAGAGATAGACACTTGAAAAGCCCACCTCCCTGTCTTGGGTCAGGTTTGGCACATATTTTATATAAGTCTTTATTTCAGTGAATCAAGGGAGCATAAATACTATAGACACCTTGTCAGAATGCAGCCCTAGTGCTGCAGAAGGTGGCTAGGTTATCTTTAGATGCCTGTGGGGGGGAATGACAGGTTCGCTTTAAAGGCAGCATGACACATTGAGGACTGACTTGTGCTAGATTGTCCCCTAGTGACTCATGGATTGCCCGAGATGCATAGCAAAATCTGCAGGTACAGATTACAGGGGCTGATTGGGGCATTTCTGGAATCTGACGTGGAGTCCTAACAGTGTGTAATGTACTCACCAATAGGGCTATTGGACAAGTGAAATGTGAGAAAAAAATCCAACGTAGGTCTGTGGGGCAGTTCTGATCTGCGTTTTTTTTCTCAGCTTTGATTGGACTGAGAAAGCAAGCACTGGGAATCACAGCAAGCAGTGAATCTTGGCTCCCTCACACCCAGACAAGTCTGTGGCTGTGAGTGAAACATCGTACTGATCTCAGATGACATCAGAGTGCAACGCGATGTAAGCCAAGGCCAACAATGAAGGAGATTGGTAGATTAATCTCTCCTCCTTCTCCTTACATGTGCTACATGTGCTATGATTCTTACATGCAAGATAATCTCAGCACAGTATGAGCCTGAGCCGAGTGTCATTAGCATATCATATATGATAATATACAGTAGTGATGAAGAGAGGGTGCTTAAATATCCTCTCTTCATCCCTATTGCCAAGTGGAGTGCAGCCACTGTATTCCAAGCACCTGTGTTCTTTGTGGGATCTCTGTGAGACACTATTTCTCTCATTCCCTTTTACTATTGCACACTATACAGTAGTGTGAGCGCACCCTTAGGCCTTGTGCCCACGCTGTGTATTTGGTGCAGAACATTCTGCATCAAATCTGCATCCATTTTGGAGAGAAAAAAACGCATCTAAGACTTAATTCATTTTTGATGCGTATTTGGTGCATATTTTTTCAGTCGTGTATTTTATAATTAAGTGAATGGCTGAAAATGCAGCAAAAAAATCACTAATTGACATGGTACAGATTTTTCTGTATCCATAATTTGCTCCAAATACACAAGGAAAAAAACGGAGTGCTGGCCAGCACTTCTGCATTCTAAGACTGCAGGCTTCAGGACATGCATGCAGATTTAAAGGGACACTGTCAGGTCATTTTTCAGTATGATACTAATATTGCCATTGAATAGGACCTGGGCAGACCTTTTAAAAACATGTAAAATCATTATTGTACCATTGTAGTTTCCATGTTATCAGCATCTTCACACCCTGCAGAGATCTGCTGCATTAGTCCTCTCCATTATAAGCAGAGACGATTAGTCCTGGCTGTGTTAAACTGAAATGTAATTATGCACTCCCTCTCAGCAGATCTCCCCTCCCTCTGCTCTCAGTGCTGTGTGGTTTCACTTTCGGAAGCTACTGTTCTGTTCAGGAGATGGAGGAAGAAAGCTACAGGTCTGCCTTATCTGATCTAGACTCCATTTGTTTCTGTAAAAAGGAATCCCTGCTGGGCTGTGACAGATCCAGTGTTAATCTGATCTCTTGGTTTTACTGCAAAGAGAGTAGAGAGGAGGATACAGCCCTCCCACTGATCTCCTGTGGTGTAATGTGACCTGCATAATCATCCTATGGGGAGTGGACAGCAGAGAATTAAGTGGATCATTCACTGTGATTGACAGATGGAAATATGATTCTCTTCTCTTTATTTGAAGTTTACAGAGGATAGGAGGGGAATATAAATAGTAGAAATACATAAATAGAGCTTAGAACAAGGAATTAGAAAATGATAGCAGTTATATATGGATTTTTGACCTGACCGTTTTCTTTTAATGCAGAATTCTCAGCAACAAATACACAGTGTGGACACAAGGCCTTACTCACCTGAAAAAGCATTAAAAAAAGAAACCAAAAAGAATGAAAATATGCATTAAAGCATTTTCTGCTTGAAAACAATGCGGGTGTGCAGGCGTCTGAATGATATGCTCATACCCTTAGGATTCTGATGTTTAGTCGAGAGAGAAGTTGGAAGGAAAGCTATCGGCACATGATTAGGCATATGCCAATTACATAGAGGATCCATTTCACTAGCACAGAAAGTGAGGAAACGGCGCAATCCTAAAAGTGAGTACATTAAAGGGAAGGCTTCATCAGAAAATCACTTCTTGTTAAAGGGAATGGGTATTATATTGCTTCACTTTGAAATGCTAAAGCATGCAAACCATGAATGTAAGAGTATAGACATACATTACTGCCAAGGAAATATATGAAAGATTGAGATACCTAGCATACAAAAATGGCCATTTCTATATCTGCCCAGAAGCAACGTCACAGCATATATCATTACTGGGTTCCTCCACTAAGGGGAAGCCTCTCTGTGGCTTTAAACCCTCCATTTGTATAGGCAGATAAAACATTGTTGTAGAGAATTATATACGGTATGTAATATTATGATATCTTAATACATAAACGCAAGACATGTCAACCTAAATTTACCAAAAACACAAAGTAAAATATGTCACAAAAAACATTCACAAAATCCCTGGGATCCATTGAAGCGTTCCAAAGTTTTTAGATCATAAAATGACACTGGTCAGATTTTCACAATTTGGCCTGGTTACTCAAGGGTAAAAAATATCATTTTCTGATGACGTTTCTTTTCATGAATGATTATATCTAGCATTAAAGGAAGCAGCAGCATCAGTACTCTTGCTGTCACCTCATCTTGGTAATGTATGTTTCCAGCCTATTGAGCCTTTTTCCCATTTGTTGCTGGGAGAAACGCCATGAACCTGTGACAGTTTTAGGCTAAATTCCCACGTCCAGCAATCATCCATTAGAACAAATCCCACAGAGATCCGCTGGGAAAAAAGTTATACAGACACAACTTCTATGTCTGTTTTTAAAAAACTGATTTTAGCTGGATCTGTTATATTAACATTAAAGACTATGGAAGACAGATCCAAATCTTTCATTTGAAATCATCAAGTAAACAAAATATGAATCCTTTACACATTGCAGAAAAATGGATGGCACATTATCAGATCCTTTTTCCATAGGCTCCAGTGTTAAAAAAAAATGAATCCAGCCAAAATCAGTGTTTTAAAAAATGGACAGAAAAGGTATCTGCACAACATTTTTCCAACAGATTGCTGCTGGATCTGTTCTAATAGATGATTACTGGACAGGAGATCTTGGCTTTACCCAGGTTGTATATTTTAACCCTTATATTGAACGTGTAAGTGATAAACTTTCATTTTTTACAGAAACGAAAAAGTGGAAAGTTTTAAAAAGCATTTCCAAGATGGCCTGCAAGTGGATATCTCAGGAGACCTTTGATGCTGTCATACAAGAAAATATTGCAGAGTTTGATATGGACCCAGAGGAGGCTCTGAATGAAGCAATTCAACAGTTTGAGTCCCAAGGTACCGAACTGAGATTTAGTAACAAACGGCAAACGGTTCAGTTGAAACATTCCATTTAAGTAACGGTGTCACCTAATGACAGGTATATGGCCCAATCTTAGAGACATATGGAGCCATGATTGTAAAATGTACTAGTACTATAAGACTCTGCTAAAAATCCTACTAGGCCAGTGATGGTCAACCTTTTGAGCTCGGTGTGTCAAAATTCACCGAAAAAACAAGTATAACTCACGTGGTGTGTCACTTTGAGAAAAACACATAATTTTGTAATATTTGTAGCTGCAATAACAAAAAGGTATCCTGGATATGGCCCCCATTCTGGTATATAGCCCCTTATCCAGGATATAGCCCCCACATTGGGATATAGCACCCCCCCATCCTGATACATTACCCCCCCCATTCTGGATATGGCCCTATTTTCTTGTATATAGCCTCTGATCCTGAATATAGCCTCCACACTGGAATATAGCACCCTCCCATCCTGGTACATTACCCCCCATCCTGGATATGGCCCCCACAGATATATAGCCCCTTATCCAGGATATAGCCCCACATTGGGATAGAGCAGCCCCCCCTCCATCCTGGTACATTACCCCCCATCCTGGATATGGCCCCCATTCTGTTATATAGTCCCTTATGCTGGATATAGCCCCCATCCTGGTACATTACAATCCATCCTGGATATGGCCCCCACCCTGGTATATAGCCCCTATGCTGGGATATAGCACCCCCTATCCTGGTATATAGCCCCTTTTCCTGGATATAGCCCCCCATACTGGGATATAGCACCCCCCCCCCCCTTATCCTGGTACATTACCCCCATCCTGGATATGGCCCTTATTCTGGTGCACACACAAAAATAATAAACAATATAACTCACCTATCCTCGTTCCTCTTCATGCTCTGCTACATTACCATGCCGCCATTGTCTCACCTTCAAATGCTGTGCTGAAACTGTGATTGCATGCAGACAGTGTCAATCACAGCACCAGCATCCAGAGACAGGACATGGGCGGCACAGAATGAAGATGGCAATCAAAGTGTCATCATCCCGCCTCCGTATGCTGATGCTGTGATTGACACTGACTGTATGCAATCACAGTGTCAGCATCTGAAGGCGGAATAAGGCGGCACAGTAATGCAGCAGAGTGAATTATGTTATCGGCGGCGGGTGGAGGGGAAACTGAGCCATGACATGTGTGTCAGCAGAAACGCCTTGACGTGTCACTGCTGACACGCGTGTCATAGGTTAGCCATCACTGTACTAGGCTATTGTATGAGTCGACTATATTCATGTGGATGGTACTGATCTTGCCTGTATCGTCATGAGGCTTTGGCTACTGGGTGACGTATTGAGGTGTATTTAGAAAGGTCAATTATTGACAAATGAGAACTTTTGAGAACCCTCATTCAGCCATGAAAAACATCCCAGCGATTGCTCAACAAGAGAACTTTCGCACCCAGTTAAAAAAATGTATCACCCATGGAAATGTTTGAATACAGAGGAATGGCACTATGTCTTAGGGCAAGATGCTGAAAGGTTTTGGGTACTAGCACTTCTTTCTGCTTCTTTAGGAGTTGACTTGACAAACATAATCAAGGCTGTGCGGACACAAAGCGAAGAGAGTGAGGCTGCTCCAAACCATGATGTCTTGTTGGTATGTATTGGTATAGGGACACGGATGTGAACATATTACCATCATTTTCTTACTGATTTCTTAGCCAACAAAGGTGCACAGCACAGGTCTGCTCTAATTAATCCAAAAGAATCTGAAATTGGGAAACTTGCCTTGCACCATATTGATGTGTTTTATGCAATTTTTGCTACTCATCCACTACTTTTTGTTGCTTAGCAGTAAGAAATACAACATCTTGCTCCAAAATTGTACCAAATCGTTGTAGGAAAATATTGTCATTAACCCCTTCCCGACCTATGACGTTGTGGGACGTCATAGAAATCTGTGCCTTCCCGACCTGTGACGTCCCACAACGTCATGGCGGGATCCCGGTCTTGTAGCCCGGTGAGCGGCGTCGGCGATATCTCACCGGGGCTACAGCAAGCAGGGGACCTTAGGCTGACTACAGGGGGGGTGGCTTCGCCACCCCTCGTCTGTGATCACTGTGATTGGCTGCTGGAACTTCCAGCAGCCAATCACAGTAATTATGCGGCTATGCCCCTTCCTCCCATCATGGCCGCTCCGATCATGTTTCCTCCGGTCCTACCTTCTGTGCCCTGCTGTGCCCACTCTCCCCACTCTCCTCCGGGAGCGGGAGGACCGGAGGAAACCGGCCACAGGTGTGGAGGACCGGAGGAGAGCGGCCACAGATCGGGGACCGGAGAAGAGCGGCCAGAGATGCGGGGACCGGAGGAGTGCAGCACAGAGATGCGGGGACTGGAGCAGAGTGGCACCGATCCGGGGACCGGAGGAGTGCAGCACAGACATGCGGGGACTGGAGGAGAGCGGCACAGATCCGGGGACCGGAGGAGACTCAGGAGCGGAGGTCCGTAAGAGACAGGAGCGCGGGCACAGGAGCGGCGATGATGGGAGTGATCAATCTCATCAAATCACTCCCAGATCACTCCCATCATCACTGGATCATACCTGCCCCCCTCCAGTGATGATGGAAGTGATCTGATGGGATTGATCACTCCCATCATGCCTGCTTCACACTGCGTCCATTATCAGGGTCTGCACCCCTGCAGTACTGCACCCCATGTACCCCTGTGCCCCGCACCCCATGTACCCCTGTGCCCCGCACCCCATGTACCCTGCAGCCCCTGCTCCCTGCGCCCCTGCACCCTTGTGCCCTGCAATCTGCGTCCCTGCAGCCTTGCACCCTTCGGCCACCTGTGCCCTGCAGCCCCACACACCCTTCACCCCCCTGTGCCCTGCACGCCTTCGCCTGCCCCCTGTTCCCTGCACACCGCACCCCTGTGCCCTGTGTCCCTGGACCCGTGCCCTGCAGCACTGCACCCTTTCACCCACCCATGCCCTGCAGCCCCACACCCCTTTGACTCCCTGTGCCCTGCAGCCCCGCACCGCTGTGTTCCAAGAACCCATGTGTCCCTGCACTCCTGTGCCCTGTGTCCCTGGACCCCTGTGCCCTGCACCCCTTCACCCCTCTGTGCCCTGCAGCCCATACCCCTGTGCCCTGTGTCCCTGGACCCCTGTGCCCTGCAGCCCCGCACCCCTTCAACCCCCTGTGCCCTGCAGCCCCGCACCCCTTTGCCCCCCTGTGCCCTGCAGCCCACACCCCTGTGCCCTGTGTCCCTGGACCCCTGTGCCCTTCAACCCCCTGTGCCCTGCAGCCCCGCACCCCTTTGCCCCCCTGTGCCCTGCAGCCCACAGCCCTATGCCCTGTCCTGTACCCCTGTGCCCTGCAGCCCCGCACCCCTTCAACCCCCTGTGCCCTGCAGCCCCGCACCGCTTCAACCCCCTGTGCCTTGCAGCCCCGCACCCCTTCAACCCCCTGTGCCCTGCAGCCCCGCACCCCTTCAACCCCCTGTGCCCTGCAGCCCCTGCACCCCTTCAACCCCCATGTGCCCTACAGCCCCGCACCCCTTCACCTCCCTGTGCCCTGCAGCCTGCACACATGTGCCCTGTGTCCCTGCACCATGCACCCCAGTGCCCTGCACGCCACACCCATGTACCCTGCATCCCTGCAGGTTGCACCTCTGTGCTCTGCGTCCATGGACCCCTGAAGCTCGCAATCCTGCACCCATGTGCCCTGCAGCCCTGCGTCCGTACACTCCTGTGCCCTGCAGCCTGCATCCTTGAACCCTGCAGGCCTGCATTCCTGCAGTCTTGTATCCCTGCACCTATGCGTCGCGCACCCCTGCATCCCCGCACCCCTGCGATCTTTGCTCCTGCACTCCTGTGCCATTCGCCCTGTGTCCCTGCATCGCTGTGCCCTATACCCCTGCGCTTCCGTGTCCCTGTGCTCCTGTGCCCTTCGCTCTGCACCCGTGCCTTGCTGCACCTGTGCCTGCGCCCCTACACTCTTGTGTCCCTACACCCTGCGTCCTTGTGCCCCTGTGCCCTGAACCCTGCACTCCTGCAACCTTGTGTCCCTGCGCTCCTATACCCTCTTCCTCCTCCTGTCACCCCTTCCCCTCCTGTGCCCCCCTGCCGCCTGTGCCAGCATTCTCTGCAGTGTCATCTCCCTGCATGGAGATGACGTTGCAGAGGAGCGATGTGACAGCCAGGCACATCGATATGTGTTATCGCTGTGCCGTGGCTGTGTGTCACCCCCTAAGTACGGTGATCTTACCGGTCACAGCACTTAGGGTCCAGGGAGAGGGAGCAGAGTCTCGTACCTCTCCCCACGGTGATCGGCTCATTACATATCTAGATGCATAGTGAGCACTTTGAACCCCCAGGTGCTCCACAAATTGATCCGTAAAAATGAAAAAAAAATTTGTGAAAGAAAAAAGTACTTTCAATTTTACGGATCAATGAAGCACCTGGTGGGTTCAAAGTGCTCACTATGTTTCTAGATAAATTCCTTGGGGGGGGTCTAGTTTCCAGAATGGGGTAATTTGTGGGGGAGCTCCAATGTTTAGGCACACAGGGGCTCACCATACACAACATGGTGTCCGCTAACAACTGGAGCTAATTTTCTATTCAAATCGTTAGCGGACACCATGTCGCGTTTGGAGAGCCCCTGTATGCCTAAACATTGGAGCTCCCCCACAAGTGACCCCATTTTGGAAACTAGACCCTCCAGGGAACTTATCTAGATGCATAGTAAGCAATGTGAACCCCCAGGTGCTTCACAAATTGATCCATAAAAATGAAAAAAGAACATTTTTGTGGGAAAAAAAAGTACTTTTTCATTTTTATGGATCAATTTGTGAAGCACCTGGGGGTTCACAATGCTCACAATGCATGCAGATAAGTTACTTGGAGGGTATAGTTTCCAAAATAGGGTCCCCTTGTGGGGGAGCTCCAATGTTTAGGCACACAGGGGCTCTTCAAACACGACATGGTGTCCGCTAACAATTTGAATGGAAAATTAGCTCCAATTGTTAGCGGACACCATGTCGCGTTTGGAGAGCCCCTGTGTGCCTAAACATTGGAGCTCCCCACAAGTGACCCCATTTTGGAAACTAGACCCCCCCAAGGAACGTATTTAGATGCATAGTGAGCACTTTGAACCCACAAGTGCTTCACAAATTGATCCATAAAAATAAAAAAAGTACTTTTTTTCCACAAAAAATGTATTTATTTTTTCATTTTACGGATAAATTTGTGAAGCACCTGGGGGTTCAAAGTGCTCACTATGCATCTAGATACATTCCTTGGGGGGGTCTAGCTTCCAAAATGGGGTCACTTGTGGGGGAGCTCTAATGTTTAGTCACACAGAGGCTCTCCATACGCAACATGGTGTCCGCTAACAATTCCATATGTTAGTGGACACCATGTCGCGTATGGAGAGCCCCTGTGTGCCTAAACATTGGAGCTCCCCTACAAGTGACCCAATTTTGGAAACTAGACCCCCCAGGGAACATATCTAGATGGGTAGTGAGCATATTGAACCCCCAGGTGCTTCACAAATTAATGAAAAAAAAAACATTTCTCCTTCGCCTCATTGGGGGACACAGACCGTGGGTGTTATGCTGCTGTCCACTAGGAGGCGACACTAGGCAAAATCTGCAAAAGAGTTAAGTGGCTCCTCCTATGCAGTTATACACCCCTAGAACAGGAAGTGCTTCTCCAGTTTTTGCTTAGTGTCTAGGAGGCACACACAGATTTTTTTTTAGTGCTCCTAAAAAACGTTTCTTTTTGAATTTTTTTCTTCAAGAAGAAGAAAAGTGGGTCTCTGACGAGACTCCCGGCATGGTCCCTCCTCGGCCCCCCCACTGTTGGGGGCGCCTGGTTGAGGTCGACTGGTCCCCCTAACATGCCGCTCCCTCCTCGGCCCCCCAATGTTGGGGACGCTGGGTTAAGGTTGAGACAACGACCCTCCCTCCCCATTTCCCCACTGTTGGGGTTACTGGGTTGAGGTCGAGGCGAAAGACAAGGCACCTGACGGTGGAGCAGCATCCCTCCCTAAATACCCCTTTGGGGTTCATTTAGGTCGAGACACCGCAGGTAGAGCCTCTGGTGCAGCAGCTCGGACCTGCTCTAGGCACCCAGGAGTCCCCAGCTTTGCTGAAGACTCCTTACCCCTCAGCGGCAGCCTGCTCGCCGCAGTACCAGGGCACACAGCTCTGCTGTGTACCTCCTGAAGGGGCCGGGGGACCAACAACGGGGCAACCAGCACTAGCAGGGACACAGCTTGCCTGTGTCCCTGCAGCAGCCAGCACTAAGGGCTGCATCCTGGTGGTTACAGAGGACCCAGTACTCTGGGTCCTCTGCGGGGGCTATTATAGCAGAGGGAGATCTTCCCTAGCAGGGACACAGCTTACCTGTGTCCCTGCAGCAGCCAGCAGGGCTGCACTTTGATGATCCCAGAGGACCCAGCACGCTGGGTTCTCTGTGGGGGCCAACATCCCGCCACCGCTGTCTGCCCAGGGGGTCCGGCGGGGTCCGGTTTAGTTCCGGACCCCCCCGCACCTCCGTGCCGCCCTGGCGACATTTGCGGCCGCCCCCCTCCCTCCTCACTCACATATCTCCGGGGGGCACAGGATGAGGATGACCCCTCTCCTATAAGCAGCGGCGGCCATTAAAGGACACAGGCACTGCTCCTGTCACCGCAGCTGCCAGCCTTGAGCCACTGCACACAGCAGCCACATATACAGGCTAGCCTGTGTGCGGGCACTGTGCACACACTACACAGACAGCTGACACATGTCATGAATCACACATGTAGGTCAGCTGTCCTGTGTGCGGACAGTTACGTGCCCACACCTTGCTGGCATGGCGGCACATATGCACAGCCAGCAGGGGGTACAACGAGCACTAGGCCCCCCACAAACACTGGGAGCCCAACAGTGCTTCCTCCCTGCCGTGCCCTTCACGGCACACCAGTGCAGCCGGGGCCTTGGTTTTAGGTGTCCTACAGTGCCTGCAACAAAGGGAAGAGGGACATACGGCAGAGCCTGCCATGCCACAGAGCTACGGCCGGTCTGCAATGCCCCCCCATCATTCTCTGGCTTCTCCAAAAGCCATGGCTCAGCATCCGCTATGCAGGGGTACAGCGAGTACAGCACGGCGGGGGGCACACTCTGGAGAGTACAATGCGCAGCTTCGCTGTGCGGCAGTTTCCAACGAAAACGGCAGGACAATCAGCAGCGATATATCCTGCTCCAGTTTGTGTCCCCCCCTCAGGACAATACTACGAGGAGCAGTGTAACTGCCTCTACTGTAGTAATCAGCGCACGGGCCAACGCACGTATTGTTTTTTTCCTAACACCGTGCCAGATGCAGGTACCTGTTGGTACACTTGTCCAACCTTATGGCTTTGCCCTGGGGGAGCTGGGTTGAAGCGAGACGAAAATGCCTATTCCTTGGTCCCTCAACGTTGGCGGAGCCCAGTTACTATTCCAACGGCTCAAAATACTCGTCCATCAGACCCCTCCCCAGGCCCCCACACAGTTGAGAGGACTAGGGTGGTGGAATTACTAAGAGTTTGACTCTCACGTTTTACTTGGCCCTCCATTGTTGGAGTGCCCAGTGGAAGTTGATGTACTCTACATTTACCTGACAATGGCAAGGGTCCCAGGACCGTTTGCCAATTCTCTCCAAATCCCACAGCTGGAGTTCTGGTAGGCGGTGATGACAGTCAAGTCTCACAAGGCTCAGGCTGACACACCGTGACCCGCAACTGCACGAGTAATTTAGCTACGGGTCTCTGGACCTAAGACCCATAGCACACTCCCTCCTCAGCTCCCCACAGTTGGAGGCGCTGGGTCGTGGCCGAGATTACTATAAACCATACTCCTTCCTCGACTTCCCACTGTGGGGGACTCGGGTTGAAGCTGTGACGGCCCAAGGCCTGGCCGGCCTCCGTCCTCAAACTACAAAAACGAAACTCGGGGTCGCGGAACGTGGAATACGAGCCCTGTCGCCAATCTCCTCCCTATACCTATATTAGGTACTTGGGTTGAGATGACACGTGCGAGCACTCTGCACAGCCCGCTTCAAAGCTGGACTTTGCAGACCCCCGACCGCATTAACCAATGGAGGGCCCTTTTGGACCCCGTATGACCGTGGCCCGAACACTCTTCCACGCAATCTGTCCCTTCTCGACTCGGGAGTCAAAAGAGGATACTTACGGTGGGATAGCGCTCGCTGTGTGCTGCGCAGGACACTGGCGACTGAACTATCGCGAGCACAGCCTCCGGTTTCGGCCAGCGCTGCTCATGACTTCCGGCTCCGCGCCGGCCTCTGCCTTTTCCGGGTCCCGCGAATAACGCGAGGCCCTGCCTTCGGCCTAGATGTGACATCACTGGCTTGCCCACCCTCTGTCCGCCCTTCGCCCGCCACGCCCACCCCCTCCTGACGTCGGAGCCTCCGAAGCGCCAGCACAAGGAGTGGGCCAAGGCCAAAAAGGACTGAAGCGCAAAGACTACAAGGCTTTTTTTCCCAGCCTGAAGTTGGCAATGTCTATTCTACATTTTCTGGTCATCATAATGGGAGACCCAGACAATGGGGTTTAGGGCACTGCCCTCCGGAGGTCACACTAGGTACTACAAGTTTGTAGACACCGCCTCCTCCGCTTATAAACCCCTACCGCAGGGAACATCCTCAGTTTTAAACTTAGTGTGCTCGGAGGATCACGCTTTGCTTGCACTTCACTGCATTCTCACTACTTACGTGATGGCGTCTGAAGACAAGGTAATATGGTCCTGGTCGGGACCTGCGACAGCCTCCCCGCTCACCCTTGTGGCACACGCAGGTGGAGGTACCGGAGGGCCTAGAGCCTGGACACTTTGTGTTCTCCCGGTACGCTGTCGCGCTCCTTTCCATCCCTCTCTGGGGGGCTCTGGAGAGTGGGAGATGGGAGCCTTGCACAGCTCCGCTCCGTCCGAGGCCTCCCTAAATGGTGCTTACAGACCGGACTGGAGCCAGCCCAGTCCGAGGCCTCCCTAAATGGTGCTTACACTCCGGACTGGGCTGAACCCCCGTCCGAGGCCTCCCTAAATGGTGCTTACAGACCGGACCGGCACTGAGGCACTCTGTGTCTCCTGTGTGCCTGGGGGTAGTGTCTGTCACTATTGTGTCCTGACACTCAGACCGCGCGTTACCCTCGGGTCCGCGGATCTGCGGGTGTTCCCTGTGCTGGGGTCACCCTGGCTGACCGCCCTGTGTGTCACAGGGGCTGAGGCCGTAGACTGCTAATCTTTGGATGTAATTGCAGTCTGTGTGTGTGTACTGCGTTTTACACTATTTCCCGTGCTGCGGGCTCCAGCACCTCCATTATGGGGCTGCCTGGAGGAGAGAAGGCAGCCCTTGCGGTGACGTCACCGGGGGGCGTGTGTGTGTGCTTCCCGCGTGTTCTCGGCGCCGCCCACGACTTTACTGGCGGCGGCCATCTTCTCCCTCACTTCCCGGCTGGGTTCTACGGCAGCGCGTGTCTGCACTTCAGAGGGAGACCGGAACTCGCGGAGGTCACACACACACACCGCTTCCTCCCACCGCTTTACTGCGGTCGGTAAGCCACCGGGACTCCCGGTTTGTTTGTCTGTACGACTTGGCTTAAACATCCCCTACTGTGGCTATGTCCTCAGTTAGGAAGCTTGCTGCTAAGGCGGCGGATGCTGCCATTACCTGTGCTACATGCAATGGTACACTGGTGGAGGGGTCCTGCAATAACTGCGGACGCCCAGAAGCCCGGACTGGCACTGCTGAGGCAGCAGCTCCGGTGCTGTACCCTGAGGTTCAGGTGATCCCAGGACCATGGGAAACGCAGAATAGGATCAATGAATCCCTGCTGTCCCAGATGTCCTCCATGTCGCAGTCACTGGAGGCACTTCATAGGAGACTGGAAAACCCAGCTACTCCTCCCAGTTACCCCCGGGCGTCTCTCCCTTCTACTGTGAGACCCCTTAAGCGAGCTCGTCGTGAGGAGTCACCCGAGCTCCAGGCTCTCTCTGAGGAGGAGCCTTCCTCTGATGGAGAGGAAGATGATGGGGGTTCTACTCTCGGGTCTGTGTCTGAACCTCCAGATGGGGTGGAGGATCTGGTGTCCTCCATCAATGAGACCTTACGTCTCGTGACTCCCCCTGAAGAGGTTATCGTGCACCCGAAGGAGGTCTATCAATGGCTACGGCCAGAGGCTAGACCAAGTGGCTCTTTCATGGACCACACTAATTTTGGAAGGGTGGTTAGAGCACCCAGGTTACATCCTGGGCGGCGCTATGTCCGCAAACCTAAGGACAATCGCTTCCCCTTCTCCCAGGAGGTGCTTCAGGAATGGTCGCAGTCTCCAAAGGTGGACGCTTCCATGACTAGAATTGCTGCACGCTCCCTGTTTTCTGCCTCTGATAGCTCCTCATTGAAGGATGCGACTGATAGACAGGTCGAGCAACTCGCCAAGTCTTCCTATGAGGCTGTGGGGTCTTCATTTGCCCCTAATTTTGCCACGGTCTGGACCTTACAAGCGATTACTACCTGCTTGGATGGTATCACGGACCTGGCAAGGTCCAGTCCAGAGGTCCTGGCGCTTACCGGGAGAGCAAGGGCCTATGCGGACTATGCCAGGACGGCATCTTTGGAAACTGCCACTCGCTCAGCTGTGGCTTCGGCCAATGCGATAGCGATCCGCAGGTTGTTGTGGCTACGTCTTTGGGACTCAGATGCCACATCTAAGAAGATTTTGCAGAATCTTCCATTCGCCGGTGACAGGCTTTTTGACACCGAGCTGGACAAGCTGATAAAGGATTCTGCTGAGTCTAAGATACCGCAGAATAAGCCTAAGCCACGGTATACCGTTAAAAGGAACCCAAAACAGTGGTCCTTTCGCTCCAGCTCGCAGTCATCCACGACGTCCGCTCGCGCGGACCGAGGGGGCAAGCCTGCTACTCAGTGGCGCTCCAAGAGTCGTCAGAAGAAGCCGGCGGGGGCAGCGGCTGCCACCCCCAAGCCCGCCTCGACATGACTCGCTCTCTCATCCTGCCTCCCCACAGGTGGGGGGCCGCCTGTCTCGCTTTCAGGACACGTGGCTCCTTCACGTTCAAGATCAGTGGGTTCGAGACGTAGTCTCGCGAGGTTACAGGATAGAGCTGACGTCAAGACCGTTATCCCGATTCCATCGGTCTGTGCCATCCCCAGAAAAGGCTCAGGCTTTTCACCTGGTGTTGGAGGGACTCCGCAGAGACGGAGTAGTGGTCCCAGTGCCCACGGCAGAGAGGTTCGGGGGTTTTTACTCCAACCTCTTTATTGTCCCGAAAAAGGACGGTTCCTTTCGTCCGGTCCTGGACCTCAAATTGTTCAACCGTCACGTGTTGGTTCGGAAGTTCCGCATGGAATCCCTACGCTCCGTTATCGCGGCTGTGTCGCAGGGAGACTTCCTAGCGTCCATCGATATCAAGGACGCTTACCTTCACGTGCCCATTGCACCGGCTCATCAGCGCTGGTTGCGATTCGCAGTGGGGGACGAACACTTCCAATTTGTGGCCCTTCCCTTCGGGTTGGCCTCGGCACCACGGGTGTTCACGAAGGTGATGGCCTCTATGATGGCTCTCCTGCATGTGCAGGGGCACGCCGTCATACCCTATCTGGACGACCTATTGGTCAGGGCGCCTTCGGAAGACCTTTGTCGGGTGAGCCTGGAGGTGACCATGAGGTCTCTGGAACAGTTCGGGTGGCTCCTCAATACTCAGAAGTCGACCCTGGTTCCGACCCAGTCATTGACATATCTGGGCATGGACTTCCACACGGACTCAGCCCTGGTGTCTCTACCTCAAGCCAAGCAACTGGCGATCCACTTAGGTGTACAGAATGTTCTCCTGTCACCTCACTCATCCCTTCGGGCGTTGATGAGACTAGTGGGACGCATGGTAGCGGCGATAGAGGCGGTGCCCTTTGCACTGTTTCGTCTCCGTTCCCTCCAGCTGGAGATTCTTCGCCGATGGGACAAGAGAGCGATCTCTCTGAATCGGTTGGTGGCACTGTCACAACCGACCAGGGACTCCCTGCAGTGGTGGGCTCCAGCCACGTCACTTGTCACGGGGCCGGTCATTCCTCAAACCGTCATGGTTAGTGGTGACCACCGACGCCAGTCTGAAGGGCTGGGGGGCGGTGTTCTTACACCACAGGGCTCAAGGCCTCTGGACTCAGTCGGAGTCGGCGTTGCAGATCAACGTGCTGGAGATCAAGGCGGTCTATCTGGCGCTCCTGGCGTTTCAGAACTTTCTGACAGGACAACCCATTCGGGTACAGTCCGACAATGCGACGGCCGTCGCCTACATAAATCATCAGGGAGGGACCAGAAGTGCTCAGGCCCTCGCCGAAGTCCACCGCATTCTAGCTTGGGTGGAGGAAAACGACTGCCTGATCTCCGCAGTTCACATCCCAGGGGTCGAGAACTGGGAGGCCGACTACCTGAGCCGGCAGGGGATGGACGCCGGAGAGTGGTCTCTACATCCAGACGTCTTCCGGGACATCTGCGGCAGATGGGGCACTCCGGACGTGGATCTGATGGCCTCACGGCTGAATCATCAGGTGCCCCAGTACGTGGCGAGATCGTGGGATCCTCAGTCTCTGGGGGCGGATGCCCTGATCCTGAGTTGGTCCAGATTCCAGCTGCCATATGTGTTCCCGCCTCTGGCTCTGATTCCCAGGGTTCTGTGGAAAATCAGGTCGGAGTGCAGAGTAGCCATTCTAGTGGCTCCGGATTGGCCCAGGAGGTCCTGGTATCCGGACCTGTGGCAACTGTCAGGCGGACACAAGTGGGCTCTTCCAGAACGCGCAGATTTACTCGCGCAAGGCCCATTCTTCCACCTCAATTCCAAGGCCCTCAGATTGACTGCATGGCTCTTGAGGCCTGGCTGCTGACGTCCAGGGGTTTCTCCCCTACAGTGGTAGCCACTATGAATCGGGCTAGGAAGCCCGTTTCCAGGAAGATGTACCACAGGACATGGAAAATCTTTTTTACCTGGTGTGCCTCTGGTGGACGGTCCCCGTGGCCCTTGTCCATCCCGACGTTGTTGGCCTTCCTACAGTCAGGTTTGGAGTTGGGATTATCCCTTGGCTCTTTGAAAGGTCAAGTATCAGCACTTTCTGTGCTGTTTGACAGGCGATTGGCGCTCCTCCCGAAGGTCCGTCAATTTCTGCAGGGGGTGTCGTGGATGGTTCCGCCCTACAGGAGACCTCTGGACCCTTGGGACCTTAACATGGTCCTGGCGGCATTGCAGAAACCGCCGTTTGAGCCTCTGAGGGAGGTTTCTCTATCTCGTCTATCCCAGAAAGTGACCTTTCTGGTGGCGATTACATCTCTGAGGAGGGTCTCAGAATTGGCTGCACTATCGTGCAAGTCACCCTTTCTGGTGGTTCACCAAGACAAGGTGGTGTTGCGCCCACGGCCAGAATTCTTGCCGAAGGTGGTTTCAACTTTTCACCTGAACCAGGAGATTGTTCTCCCATCATTTTGCCCCGCTCCCGTTCATCAGGTTGAGCGCGACCTCCATACTTTGGATCTTGTGAGAGCTATACGCATTTATGTGTCCAGGACCGCCTCCTTTAGGAGTTCGGATTCCTTATTTGTTCTTACAACAGGTCGCTGTAAGGGGTCCGCGGCTTCGAAGTCAACCTTGGCCAGATGGATTAAGGCCTCCATTCAAGAGGCTTACCGGTCTTCTGGTTTGCCTCTCCCGGTGGGATTGAAGGCTCACTCTACCAGAGCCGTAGGTGCCTCCTGGGCCTTGCGACATCGAGCGTCTGCTCTGCAGGTGTGTCAGGCGGCCACTTGGTCCAGCCTGCACACTTTCTCTAAGCACTATATGGTGCATGCCCATGCCTCTGCGGATGCAAGTTTGGGCAGGCGGGTTCTCCAGGCGGCGGTTGCCCACCTCTAAAGGGAACCATGTGTTATCCGTCTTGTTGAGGAACTCTTCCCGCCCTGGGGTATTGCTTTAGGACATCCCCATTGTCTGGGTCTCCCATTATGATGACCAGAAAAAAGAGAATTTTGTTTACGTACCGTAAATTCTTTTTTCTTTAATCATCAATGGGAGACCCAGCACCCACCCAGTTGTTCCGTTGCATGTTTTTGCAGTTGATCTGTTCCCTGTTGGGACAGTGTTTGCCGGGTTATTGAACCGTCTGTGCACGGCATTTTTCCCGATGTTTCGGGTGTGGTTTATTTCCTCCTCGCAGCTTATGGACCAAACTGAGGATGTTCCCTGCGGTAGGGGTTTATAAGCGGAGGAGGCGGTGTCTACAAACTTGTAGTACCTAGTGTGACCTCCGGAGGGCAGTGCCCTAAACCCCATTGTCTGGGTCTCCCATTGATGATTAAAGAAAAAAGAATTTACGGTACGTAAACAAAATTCTCTTTTTCAGCAGTCTCCCATATCTGGATGACCCTTTATCAATGCATGACTTTCAAGGTCTGCGAACAGTGGCATCTACACCGTGCTCGTTGAGAAGACTTGGTAGGATCGACCTCCACAGGTCTACCGCAATTCCAAGGCACATACTGCAGCACAGCACACGCATTCCAGGAGCCCCAGCCCTACTGCATACTCCTGACGGCCACATGCTACAGCATCACGTATGGAGTCTCAGCCGTATTGGATGCACAGCATCGCATGAACACGGCGGCCTTTGGTTGCACATCCACAGCTATAGTCAAATTTCCCCAGACAGGACACGTATTCTTCGTCTGGGAACCCACAGCCTCAGTCAGAGGTCTCTCCAATCCTTCACAACTGCTATAAGAGTCCTAGACCGCATAGAAGCAGCTTGGAAGTCGGTTCCATTGGTTCAGCTGAATCGCCGGTCTTTCCAATTATCCATGCTTAGGTGTTGCACGAGAACAGGATGGGGTGCGATGTACCCCCATCACAATGCACATGGCAGTAGCCTTGCCCTGTCTCGAAGATGCCCCTCAATCTACGAACATTCGTGCAGTATCTCTAGTACTGAAATCATTCTCCTTCTGGCATTCGAACATGTCCGGATACAGTCGGACAATGCCACAACTGTGGCATATGTCAACCACCAGGGTGGAACCTGTAGTCTCTAAGCGATGACAAGTTCACCACATCCTTTACTAGGTGGAAACCTTGGAACACTGTACTGCCAGTTGTTCTCATACCAGGTGTACACGTCTGGGAGGCTGATTCTCTAATCCACCAAGGGATGGACCCAGGGGATTGGCCCCTTTCTCTAGAAGTCCTCTGTTAAAACGCCAACGCCAGGACACCACAGATATGGACCTGATGGAGTCACGCCTCAATGCCAGGATCTCAGGATCCACAGTCAGTGGGACAGACGCACTAGTCCAAGGCTGGACCGGTGTCTGTCTCTCCTATATTCTTTCCCCACTAACAGTCTGGAATATCAAACGGGAATGTCGCGGGATCGTCTTCGTGGTCTCAGATTGCCCACACGCGCTTGCTGCGCAGACTTGTCCAATTTATAGCAGCAGTACCAGGACGTCTAACAGACAGTCCAGACCTGCTCGATCACGGCCAGTTCTCCCTCAAAATTCCTCTCATCCAAGGTTACTAGCGTAGCCTTTGAGACCTAGAATTTAACCCAAGAGGTTTTTTCACCAGGATATTGTGACAACCGTAGTCACAGAGAGGACACCAGCTTTATCAGCGATATCCGATCACACGCGTAATCGTTTTTAGTTTGTTGCCTGGGGCACCTCTAGGGGTCTTTCCCCTTGGCCCTACTTCATGCCAGGGACTCTCCGTTTCTTCCACTCAGACCTGGACTTGGGTCTGTCCTTAGGGTCTCTTACACAGCAGGTTTTCAGCTGTTTTTCACTCTCTTACAAACACGTCTTGCCACCAGACGTCTATGAACTCCTTCGTTCAAAGGGTCTGCTAGTTAAGATCCATGCAACAAGACTACACCCGTGGGGACCATGAACTTGGTCCTCACGGCACTACAGGAACCACCTTTTTTCAGCCTCGATGGGATATTACCTTTAGCATCCTCATCCAAATAGTAGTATGGTTCGGTGGCATTTATTTGTCTCTGCTGAAGTGTCAGTACTTGCAGCGGTCTCATGTAATCTCTTTTTTTCTAGTCTTCCATCTGGACATGCTTGTCCTATGGCTGGTTCCATTATTCTTTCTAGGGTAGGCTTACTCCTTCCACCTACATGAAGACATCTCTCTGCCATCACCGCGCCCGACTCCGGTCTGTCCGGTTGCGAAGGACCTACATATGCGGGACCTTGTCAGGGCCCTACGCGTCTAGGTGCCCAACACAGTGCCCTACTAAGAAGTCGGATTCTCCTTTTATCCTTCTTCCAATGGGCCGACGTAAAGGCACATCAGCCTCTGCGGCTCCCCTAACCAGGTGGTTTTTCTGTAACCATCCAAGACGCTTATACCTTCGAAAACTCACCCCTTCCGGCAGGTCACGGCACATTCTACTATAGCCGTGGAAGCCTCCTGGACAGTTCGGTAAGAGGTATCGGCGAAACTGGTGTTTTAGGCAGCCAAAAGGTCAGCCTACACCCATACCCAAGCCACTATAGTGCTTGCACTCAGTCCTCGACACGGTACCTGGGAACAGCATAAGAAACTCTGGACCCCTTGGTAATTCTACCGAGAGGGTCCCTCACTTGCACGCCTCTTGCGGGACTCTTGATCTGACCTGGACGTGTTGGTCGTCATTCCCCTTCCCCTACCCTATTCCTTCCCACCTTTACCTCCCCGTATTACCCCACCTCAGATCCTTCCCTCCCGTCTCTACTTCTTTCTTGGCCTTACTTTTTTCCTTAACTCTCTCTGGATACTCTTACCTAACTTACTCAAGAGGGTTACGTTGCTTATGTGTTGGGCTTCCTGACTGCATAGTGCTGCATTACGTTTATTGATATACGAGAATGGTTTCAATGGATGCCAATTTCCTTTAAACGTTCCTTATTCTGGAGTGACCCTGCTGTTAATTTTTGCCTATTTACCATTATTGTATTATTGCACCTGTAGCAATACTTGTTTCTTCCTGTTTTGTTTCCTTTGAAAACTAATAAACTATTTTCTGAAAAAAAAAAAAAAAAAACTGGTGTTTTAGGCAGCCAAAAGGTCAGCCTACACCCATACCCAAGCCACTATAGTGCTTGCACTCAGTCCTCGACAAATGCAGGTCTGGGTACACGTGCCCTCCAGGCGGCAGCAGCCCGCCTATCGGTGCATCGTTTTTCACTGTCTATGTTCAGTGTCTCTAGTTCCATTGCTATTTCCCACCCAGGGACTGCTTTGGGACGTCCCACGGTCTGTGTCCCCCAATGAGGCGAAGGAGAAAAGGAGATTTTTGTGTACTCACCGTAAAATCCTTTTTCTGATCATCATAATGGGAGACCCAGACAATGGGGTTTAGGGCGCTGCCCTCCGGAGGTCACACTAGGTACTACAAATTTGTAGCACCGCCTCCTCCGCTTATAAACCCCCACCGTAGGAGACATCCTCAGTTTTAAACTTAGTGTGCTCGGAGGATCACGCTTTGCTTGCACTTCACTGCATTCTCACAGCTTACGTGATGGCGTATGAAGACAAGGTAAAATGGTCCCATTCGGGATCCTCGACAGCCTCCCCGCTCACCCTTGTGGAACACGCTGGTGGAGGTACCGGAGGGCTTTTAGCCTAGACACTTTAGTGTTCTCCCGGTACGCTGTCGCGCTCCTTTCCTTTCCATCCCTCCATGGAGGCTCTGGATAGGGGGAGCCTGGAGCCTTGCACAGCTCCGCTCCGTCCGAGGCCTCCCTAAATGGTGCTTACAGACCGGACGGAGCCAGCCCAGTCCGAGGCCTCCCTAAATGGTGCTTACACTCCGGACTGGTGCTGTACCCCCGTCCGAGGCCTCCCTAAAGGTGCTTACAGACCGGACCGGCACTGAGGCACCTGGTGTGTCTCCTGTGTGCCTGGGGGTAGTGTCTGTCACTGTGGTGTCATGACACTCAGACCGCGCGTTTACCGTCGGGTCCGCGGTTCTGGCGGTGACCCTGTGCTGGGGTCACCCTGGCTGACCGCCCTGTGTTTCACAGGGGCTGAGGCTGTAGACTGCGGGTGTTTTTATGTGTACAAGCAGTCTGAGAGTGTGTGTGGTGATATTCACTCTCGTTTCCCGCGCTGCGGGCTCCGGCACCTCCATTGCTGAGGCAGTCTGGAGGAGGAGGAGGCAGCCCTTATGGTGACATCACCGCTGGGCGTGTTGTGTGTTCTTCCCGCGTGTTCCTGGCTCCGCCCACATCTTCACGGTCGGCGGCCATCTTCTCCCTCACTTCCCGGCTGGGATCTGAACGGCAGCGCGTGTCTGCACTTGCAAGGGAGACCGGAACTCGCGGAGGTCACACACACACACCGCTTCCTCCTACCGCTTTACTGCGGTCGGTAAGCCACCGGGATTCCCGGTTTGTTTGTGACTTTGGCTTATATTCCCCTCACTGTGGAGATGTCCTCAGCTGGGAAGCATGCTGCTAAGGCGGCGGTGGCCACCATTGTCTGTACTACATGCAACGGGACACTGGTGGAGGGGTCCTGCAATAACTGCGGACGCCCAGAGGCCCGATCTGCTACTATTGAGTCTGCAAATCCGGGATTATACCCTGAGGTTCAGGTGATCCCAGGGCCATGGGAAACGCAGAATAAGATCAATGAATCTCTGCTGTCCCAGATGTCCTCCATGTCGCAAACCCTGGAGGCACTGCATAGGAGACTGGAGAACCCAGCTACTCCTCCTAGTTACCCCCGGGTGTCTCTTACTTCTGCTGTAAGACCCCCTAAGCGAGCCCGTGAGGCTTCTCCTGAGCTCCAGACTCTCTCTGAGGAGGAGCGTTCCTCTGATGGTGAGGAAGATGATGGGGGTTCTACTCTTGGGTCTATGTCTGAACCTCCAGATGGGGTGGAGGATCTGGTGTCCTCCATCAATGAGACATTGCGTCTTGTCACTCCTCCTGAGGAGGTGACTGTACACCCCAAGGAGATCTATCAATGGCTGCGGCCAGAGGCTAGACCAAGTGGCTCCTTCATGGACCACACTAATTTCGGAAGGGTGATTAAAGCTCCCAGGTTGCATCCTGGGCGGCGTTATGTCCGTAAAACTAAGGACAATCGCTTTCCCTTTCCCCAGGAGGCGCTCCAGGAATGGTCGCAGTCTCCCAAGGTGGATGCTTCCATGACTAGGATTGCTGCGCGCTCCTTGTTTTCTGCCTCTGATAGCTCCTCGTTGAAGGATGCTACTGATAGACAGGTCGAGCAACTCGCCAAGTCTTCCTATGAGGCTGTGGGGTCTTCATTTGCCCCTAATTTTGCCGCAGTCTGGACCCTACAAGCGATCACTATCTGTTTGGATGGTATCACTGATCTAGCTAGGTCCAGCCCAGAGGTCCTGGCTCTCACTGAGAGAGCAAGGGCCTATGCGGACTATGCCAGGACGGCATCTTTGGAAACTGCCACTCGCTCTGCTGTGGCCTCGGCCAATGCAATTGCGATCCGCAGGCTATTGTGGCTGCGTCTCTGGGACTCAGATGCCACATCTAAGAAGATTTTACAAAATCTTCCGTTCGCTGGTGACAGGCTTTTTGGCACCGAACTGGATAAATTGATAAAGGATTCTGCTGAGTCTAAGATACCGCAGAATAAGCCTAAGCCACGGTACACCGTGAAAAGGAACCCTAAGCAGTGGTCCTTTCGCTCCGGTTCACAGTCATCAACGGCGTCCACTCGCTCAGACCGAGGGGGCAAGCCTGCTACTCAGTGGCGTTCCAAGAGTCGTCAGAAGAAGCCGGCGGGGGCAGCGGCTGCCACCCCCAAGCCCGCCTCGACATGACTCGCTATCTCATCCTGCCTCCCCACAGGTGGGGGGCCGCCTGTCCCGCTTTCAGGACACGTGGCTTCTTCACATTCAAGATCAGTGGGTTCGAGACGTAGTCTCAAGAGGTTACAGGATAGAGCTGACGTCACAACCAATACACCGATTCCATCGGTCGGTTCCATCTCCAGAAAAGGCTCAGGCTTTTTACCTGGTGTTGGAGGGACTCCGCAGAGACGGAGTGGTGGTCCCTGTGCCCACGGAAGAGAGGTTCAGGGGTTTTTACTCCAACCTCTTTATTGTCCCAAAAAAGGACGGCTCTTTTCGCCCGGTTTTGGACCTCAAGTTGTTCAACCGTCACGTGTTGGTTCGGAAGTTCCGCATGGAATCCCTGCGCTCAGTGATCGCGGCTGTGTCACAGGGAGACTTCCTAGCGTCCATCGATATCAGGGACGCTTACCTTCACGTCCCCATTGCACCAGCTCATCAGCGCTGGTTGAGATTCGCAGTGGGGGAAGAGCACTTCCAATTTGTGGCACTGCCATTCGGACTAGCCTCAGCACCACGGGTGTTCACAAAGGTGATGGCCTCCATGATGGCTCTCCTGCATGCGCAGGGACACGCCGTCATACCCTATTTGGACGACCTGTTGGTCAGGGCGCCATCGGAAGACCTTTGTCGGGTAAGCCTGGAGGTGACCATGAAGTCCCTGGAACGGTTCGGGTGGCTTATCAACATTCAGAAGTCGACCCTGGTTCCGACCCAGTCATTGACATATCTGGGCATGGACTTCCACACGGACTCGGCCCTGGTGTCCCTACCTCAAGCCAAGCAGCTTGCGATCCAATCAGGAGTGCAGAATGTCCTCCTGTCTCCACAGTCATCCCTACGGGTATTGATGAGACTGGTGGGTCGCATGGTAGCGGCGATAGAGGCGGTGCCGTTCGCACAGTTTCGCCTCCGTCCTCTCCAGCTGGAGATTCTTCGCAGATGGGACAAGAGGACGATCTCTCTGAATCGGCTGGTGACACTGTCACAACCAACCAGGGACTCTCTACAGTGGTGGCTCCTGCCACTTCACCTGTCACGGGGCCGGTCCTTCCTAAAACCGTCATGGTTAGTGGTGACCACCGACGCCAGTCTGAAGGGCTGGGGGGCGGTGTTCTTGCACCACAGGGCTCAAGGCCTCTGGACTCGGTCGGAGTCGGCGTTGCAGATCAACGTGCTGGAGATCAAGGCGGTCTATCTGGCGCTACTGGCGTTTCAGAAATTCCTGTCAGGACAGCCCATTCGGGTACAGTCCGACAATGCGACGGCCGTCGCCTACATAAATCATCAGGGAGGGACCAGAAGTGCTCAGGCCCTCGCCGAAGTCCACCGCATTCTTCTCTGGGTGGAGGAAAACGGCTGCCTGATCTCCGCAGTTCACATCCCAGGGGTCGAGAACTGGGAGGCCGACTACCTGAGCCGACAGGGGATGGACGCCGGAGAGTGGTCTCTACATCCAGACGTCTTCCGGGACATCTGCGGCAGGTGGGGCACTCCGGACGTGGATCTGATGGCCTCACGGCTGAATCATCAGGTGCCCCAATACATGGCAAGGTCTTGGGATCCCCAGTCTCTGGGGGCGGACGCCCTGATTCTGGGCTGGTCCAGATTCCAGCTGCCATATGTGTTTCCGCCTCTGGCTCTGATTCCCAGGGTCCTGTGGAAGATCAGGACGGAATGCAGAGTGGCCATTCTAGTGGCTCCAGATTGGCCCAGGAGGTCTTGGTACCCGGACCTGTGGCAACTGTCAGGCGGACACGGGTGGGCCCTTCCAGAACGCGCAGATCTACTCGCGCAAGGGCCATTCTTCCACCTCAATTCCAGGGCTCTCAGATTGACTGCATGGCTCTTGAGGCCTGGCTGCTGACATCCAGAGGTTTCTCTCCTACAGTGGTTGCCACTATGAATCGGGCAAGGAAACCTGTTTCCAGGAAGATATACCACAGAACGTGGAAAATCTTTTTTACCTGGTGTGCCTCTGGTGGCCGCTCACCGTGGCCTTTGTCTATCCCGACATTGCTGGCCTTCCTACAGTCGGGGTTGGAGTTGGGATTATCCCTTGGCTCTCTGAAAGGTCAAGTATCAGCACTTTCAGTGTTGTTTGACAGGCGCTTGGCGCTCCTCCCGAAGGTACGTCAATTTCTGCAGGGGGTGTCGCGGGTGGTCCCGTCCTATAGGCGACCTCTGGACCCTTGGGACCTAAACATGGTCCTGACGACACTGCAGAAACCGCCGTTTGAGCCACTGAGAGACATCTCTCTCTCTCGTCTGTCCCAGAAGGTGGTCTTTCTGGTGGCGATTACGTCTCTGAGAAGGGTCTCAGAATTGGCTGCACTCTCGTGCAAGTCACCCTTTCTGGTGGTTCACCAGGACAAGGTGGTGTTGCGCCCACGGCCTGAATTTTTGCCGAAGGTGGTTTCAACATTCCACTTGAACCAGGAGATTGTTCTCCCATCATTTTGCCCCGCTCCCGTTCATCAGGTTGAGCGCGACCTCCATACTCTGGACCTCGTGAGAGCTGTACGCATTTATGTGTCCAGGACCGCCTCCTTTAGGAGTTCGGATTCCTTATTTGTCCTCACGATGGGTCGCTGTAAGGGGTCCGCGGCTTCAAAGTCGACCTTGGCCAGATGGATCAAGGCTCCCATTCAGGAGGCTTACCGGTCTTCAGGTTTGCCTCTCCCGGTGGGTTTGAAGGCACACTCTACTAGAGCTGTAGGTGCCTCTTGGGCCTTGCGACATCGAGCTTCTGCTCTACAGGTGTGTCAGGCGGCCACTTGGTCCAGCCTGCACATTTTCTCTAAGCACTATATGGTGCATGCCCATGCCTCTGCGGATGCGAGTTTGGGCAGGCGGGTTCTCCAGGCGGCGGTTGCCCACCTTTAAAAGGGAACCATGTGTTATCCGTCTTGTTGAGGAACTCTTCCCGCCCTGGGGTATTGCTTTAGGACATCCCCATTGTCTGGGTCTCCCATTATGATGATCAGAAAAAAGAGAATTTTGTTTACGTACCGTAAATTCTTTTTTCTTGAATCATCAATGGGAGACCCAGCACCCACCCAGTTGTTCCGTTGCATGTTTGCATTTGATCTGTTCTCTGTTGAGACAGTGTTTCCGGGTTGCTACACCGTCTGGGCACGGCATTCTTCCCGATGTTTCGGGTGTGGTTTATTTCTCCTCGCAGCTTATGGACTAAACTGAGGATGTCTCCTACGGTGGGGGTTTATAAGCGGAGGAGGCGGTGCTACAAATTTGTAGTACCTAGTGTGACCTCCGGAGGGCAGCGCCCTAAACCCCATTGTCTGGGTCTCCCATTGATGATTCAAGAAAAAAGAATTTACGGTACGTAAACAAAATTCTCTTTTTCTCTTAGCCTCTAATTGGGGGACACAGCACCCACCCTATTGCCCTTGTGGGCCTTTTCTACAGTTCTTGCATAGCTTCTCAGCTGTTACATGGTTAACATGTTTACAGATGTTTGCCTATTATCACTCTGTTAACTGTTGACTGTTTAAACTTGTGCCTGTTTAGTTCCAGGCCTTGTGGTACTGTGAGCCTGTTTAGTTACAGGCCTTGTTATACGATTGTTACTTCGTTAACTTCACTGTTTTCCACATGCGCCTGCTTAAGTTACAGGACTTGTGGTACTAGTATTACTCTGCTAACTCTTGACGGTTTACACACGGGCCTGTCTGGCTCAGGCCTTGTTACTGTTATTACCTTGTTAACTATATTGTTTACACAGGTTGCCTGCGTTGACTCCTGTGTCACTGTTATTGTCTGTTAGCTCTCCTACTGCTTTAGCACAAAACTGGAGAAGCACTTCCTGTTCTAGGGGTGTATAACTGCATAGGAGGAGCCACTTAACTCTTTTGCAGATTTTGCCTAGTGTCGCCTCCTAGTGGACAGCAGCATAACACCCACGGTCTGTGTCCCCCAATTAGAGGCTAAGAGAAAAGGATTTTACGGTGAGTACACAAAAATCTCCTTTTTGTGGAAAAAAAGTTCTTTTTCATTTTACAGATCAATTTGTGAAGCACCTGGGGGTCCAAAGTGCTCACTATGCATCTAGATACATTCCCTGGGGGGTCTAGTTTCCAAAATGGGGTCACTTGTGGGGGAGCTCCAATGCTTAGGCACACAGGGGCTCGCCAAACGTGACATGGTGTCCGCTAACAATTTGAATGGAAATCAGCTCAAATTGTTAGCAGACACCATGTCCCATTTGGAGAGCCCCTGTGTGCCTAAACATTGGAGCTCCCCTACATGTGACCCCATTTTGGAAACTAGACCCCCCAGGAAACTTATCTAGATGGGTGGTGAGTATTTTGAATGCCCCGGTGCTTCACAAATTAATCTGTAAAAATGAAAAAAGAAAGTTTTTGTGAAAAAAAAGTACTTTTTCATTTTTACGGATGAATTTGTGAAGCACCTGGAGGTTCAAAATGCTCACCACCCATCTAGATAAGTTTCCTGGGGGCTCTAGTTTACAAAATGGGGTCACTTGTGGGGCAGCTCCAATGTTTAGGCACACAGGGGCTCTCCAAACGCGACATGGTGTCCGCTAACAATTTGAATGGAAAATCAGCTCAAATTGTTAGCGGACACCATGTCGCGTTTGGAGAGCCCCTGTGTGCCTAAACATTAGAGCTCCCCCACAAGTGACCCCATTTTGGAAACTAGAGCCTCCAGGGAACTTATCTAGATGGCTCGTGAGCATTTTGAACCCCCAGTTGCTTCACAAATTCATCCGTAAAAATGAAAAAGTACTTTTATTTCCCCCTAAAGTTTATTTTTTTCATTTTTACAGATTAATTTGTGAAGCACTGGGGCGTTCAAAATGCTCACCACCCATCTAGATAAGTTCCCTGGGGGGTCTAGTTTCCAAAATGGGGTCACTTGTGGGGGAGCTCCAATGTTTAGGCACACAGGGACTCTCCAAACGCGACATGGTGTCCGCAAACAATTTGCATGGAAATCAGCTCAAATTGCTAGCTGACACCATGTCGCGTTTGGTGAGCTCCTGTGTGCCTAAACATTGGAGCTTCCCTACAAGTGACCCAATTTTGGAAACTAGACCCCCCAGGGAACATATCTATATGGGTAGTGAGCATATTGAACCCCCAGGTGCTTCACAAATTAATGAATAAAAAAACATTTTGTGGAAAAAAAGTACTTTTTCATTTTTACGGATCAATTTGTGAAGCACCTGGGGGTTCAAAGTGCTCACTATACATCCTGATAAGTTCCCTGGGGGTCTAGTTTCCAAAATGGGGTCACTTGTGGGGAGCTCCAATGTTTAGGCACACAGGGACTCTCCAAACGCGACATGGTGTCCACTAACAATTTGAATGGAAATCAGCTCAAATTGTTAGCTGACACCATGTCGCGTTTGGTGAGCTCCTGTGTGCCTATACATTGGAGCTTCCCTACAAGTGACCCCATTTTGGAAACTAGACCCCCCAGAGAACTTACCTAGATGGGTGATGAGCATTTTGAACCCCCAGGTGCTTTACAAATTGATCTGTGAAAATGAAAAGGTACTTTTTTTTTCACAAAAATTTTCTTTTAGCCTAAATTCTTTCATTTTCACATGGGCAACAGGATAAAATTCATCGTAAAATTTGTTGGGCAATTTCTCCTGAGTACATCAATACCTCATATGTAGTCATAAGCCACTGTTTGGGCGCACGGCAGGGGTCAGAAGGGAAGGAGCGCCATTTCACTTTTTGAATGTAAAATTAGCTCCAAAATTCAAATTGCGCTCCTTCCCTTCTGAGCCCTGCCGTGCGCCCAAACAGTGGTTTATGCCCACATATGAGGTATCGATGTACTCGGGAGAAATTGCACAACACATTTTAAGATCCATTTTATCCTGTTGCCCATGTGAAAATGAAAGAATTGAGGCTAAAAGAACATTTTTGATAAAAAAAATTAAAATATCAATTTTTTGTTTCCACTTTGCTTTAGTCCCTGTTAAGCACCTGAAGGGTTAATAATCTTCTTGAATGTAGTTTTGAGTAGTTTGAGGGGTGCAGTTTTTGGAATGGTGTCACTTTTGGGTGTTTTCTGTCATGTACACCCCTCAAAGGGACTTCAAATGTGATGTGGTCACTAAAAAAATGGTTTTGTAAATTTTGGTTGAAAAATGAAAAACTGCTCATGAACTTTGAACCCTTATAACTTCCTAACAAAATTTTTTTTTTTTTTCCAAATTTGTGCTGATGTGAAGTAGACATGTGGGAAATGTTATTTATTAACTATTTTGTGTCACATAACTCTCTGGTTTAGCAGAAAAAAAAATTTGAAATTTGAAAATTGAAATTTTTTTTACATTTTTGCCATATTTTTGATTTTTTTCACAAATAAATGCAAAAATTATCGACCTAAATTTAATACTAACATGAAGCCCAATATGTCACGAAAAAACAGTCTCAGAATCGCTAGGATCTGTTGAAGCGTTCCAGAGATATTACCTCATAAAGGGACACTGGTCAGAATTGTAAAAAATGGCCAGGTCAGGAAGACCAAAATAGGCTGGGTCTTGAAGGGGTTAACTAAGGCAGCTAAAAGGGGGTGTATAGTTAGACAAGAGTTGGTAAAGATGCACCAAGTTTATCAATCAGCGTGACTCAGTAAATGTGCCCTAGTGTTTACAATCACCCTACTTGGATACAACTTAATTATTCCACAATTTTAACAGGTCTTCAGTTGAATGCTGCAAAATCGTCTGCTCAAACTAAATTTTCTGGTCATCATAATGGGAGACCCAGACAATGGGGTTAAGGGCACTGCCCTCCGGAGGCCACACTAGGTACTACAAGTTTGTAGACACCGCCCCCTCCGCTTATAAACCCCTACCGCAGGGAATATCCTCAGTTTTTAACTTAGTGTGCTCGGAGGTATCACACGCTTTGCTTGCACTTCACTGCATTCTCACTACTTACGTGATGGCGTCTGAAGACAAGGTACTATGGTCCCTGTCGGGGACCTTCGGCAGTCTCCCTGCTCACCTTTAGGGAACACGCAGGTCGAGGTACCGGAGGGCCTAGAGCCTGGACACTTTGTGTTCTCCCGGTACGCTGTCGCACTCCTTCCCATCCCTGTTTGGGGGCTCTGGAAAGTGGGAGACTGGAGCCTTGCACAGCTCCGCTCCGTCCGAGGCCTCCCTAAATGGTGCTTACAGACCGGACTGGAGCCAGCCCAGTCCGAGGCCTCCCTAAATGGTGCTTACAGACCGGACTGGTGCTGCACCCCCGTCCGAGGCCTCCCTAAATGGTGCTTACAGACCGGACCGGCACTGAGGCACCTTGTGTGTCTCCGGTGTGCCTGGGGGTAGTGTCGGCACTATATGTGTTGGGACACTCAGACCGCGCGCAACCCTCGGGTCCGCGGTTCTGGCGGTGGACCCCGTGCTGGGGCCACTCTGGCTGACCGCCCTGTGTCTCACAGGGGCTGCGGCTGTCGGCTCCAGACTTTGTCTGCAGCCTTAGTATTGTGTTTTTGTGTCACGGTACTTTCCCGCGCTGCGGGCCTCGGCGCCTTCATTACTGGGGCTGCCTGAGGAGATGGAAGCAGCCCAGGCGGTGACGTCATTAATGGGCGTGCGTGTGGCTTCCCGCGTGTTTTCGGCTCCGCCCACAGTTGATTTGTCGGCGGCCATCTTCCCCTCACTTCCCGGCTGGGATCTGCTTGAAGTGCACGGCTGCACTCATTACAGGGGAGACCGGAAGACTCGCGGAGGCCACACACGCACACACCGCTTCCTCCACCGCATTACTGCGGTCGGTAAGCCGCCGGTTGTACCGGTTGTTTTCTTTAAAGATTGGCTTATTCCCCCTGCTGTGGGAATGTCCTCAGCTGGGAAGAACGCTGCTAAGGCGGCCAGTAACACCACTACCTGTGCTACATGCAACGGGACACTGGTGGAGGGGTCCTGCAATAACTGCGGACGCCCAGAGGCCCGGGCTGATACTGCTGAGACAGCAGCTTCGGTGCTGTACCCTGTGGTCCATGTGGGCCCAGGGCCATGGGAGACACAGGACAAGATAAATGAATCTATGTTATCCCAGCTGTCCTCCATGTCGCAATCCCTGGAGGTACTGACCAGGAGACTGGAAAATCCAGCGGCTCCTTCACATTACCCCAGGGTGTCCCCTGCCTCAACTATGAGACCCCTTAAGCGGACTCGACGTGAGGATTCACCCGAGCTCCAGACACTCTCTGAAGAGGAGGGTCTCTCTGAGGGGGATGAGGATGATGGGGGTTCATTACTCGGGTCCGTGTCAGAACCACCAGAGGGGGTGGAGGATCTGGTGTCCTCCATCAACGAGACTCTGCGTCTCGTGACACCCCCTGAGGAGGTGAACGTTCACCCGAAGGAGGTCTACCAATGGCTGCGGCCGGAGGCTAGACCAAGTGGTTCCTTTATGGACCACACTAACTTTGGAAGGGTGGTTAGAGCGCCCAGGATTCATCCTGGACGGCGTTATGTCCGTAAATCCAAGGACAATTGCTTCCCCTTCCCTGAGGAGGTGCTTCAGGAGTGGTCGCAGTCCCCTAAGGTGGACGCTTCCATGACCAGGATTGCTGCACGCTCTCTGTTCTCTGCCTCTGATAGCTCCTCATTGAAGGATGCGACTGATAGACAGGTCGAGCAACTCGCCAAGTCTTCTTATGAGGCTGTGGGGTCTTCATTTGCCCCTAATTTTGCCGCGGTCTGGACTCTGCAGGCGATCACCTCCTGCTTGGATGGTATCGCGGACCTGGCAGGTTCCAGTTCAGAAGTCCTGGCGCTTACTGATAGAGCAAGGGCCTATGCGGATTACGCCAGGACGGCAGTACTGGAAACTGCAAATCGCTCTGCTGTGGCTTCGGCCAATGCTATAGCGATCCGCAGGTTATTGTGGCTGCGTCTTTGGGACTCAGATGCCACGTCTAAGAAGATTTTGCAAAATCTTCCGTTCTCTGGCGACAGGCTTTTTGGTACCGAACTGGACAAGCTGATAAAGGATTCTGCGGAGTCAAAGATTCCACAGAATAAACCTAAGCCACGGTATACCGTGAAGAGGAACCCAAAACAGTGGTCCTTTCGGTCCAGTTCACAGCCATCAGCATCGTCTGCCCGTGCGGACAGAGGGAACAAGCCCTCTACTCAGTGGCGTCCCAAGGGTCGCCAGAAGAAACCGGCGGGGGCAGCGGCTGCCACCCCCAAACCCGCTTCCGCATGACTCGCTCTCTCATCCTGCCTCCCCACAGGTGGGGGGCCGCCTGTCTCTTTTTCGGGACAGATGGCTACTCCAGGTCCAAGATCAGTGGGTACGAGATATAGTCTCCAGAGGCTACAGGATAGAGCTGACGTCTCAGCCGGCACACCGATTCCATCGATCGGTCCCGTCTCCAGAAAAGGCTCAGGCTTTTCATCTGGTGTTGGAGGGTCTCCGCAGAGAGTAGTGGTCCCTGTGCCTTCCGGGGAGAGGTTCCGGGGTTTTTACTCCAACCTCTTTATCGTCCCAAAGAAGGACGGCTCTTTTCGCCCGGTTCTGGACCTCAAGTTGTTCAACCGTCACGTGTTGGTTCGGAAGTTCCGCATGGAATCCCTGCGCTCCGTGATAGCGGCTGTGTCACAGGGGGACTTCCTAGCGTCCATAGATATCCGGGACGCTTACCTTCACGTGCCCATTGCACCAGCTCATCAACGCTGGTTAAGATTCGCAGTGGGGGACGAACACTGCCAGTTCGTGGCTCTCCCTTTCGGTCTGGCCTCGGCTCCGCGGGTGTTCACAAAAGTGATGGCCTCTATGATGGCTCTCCTGCATGTGCAGGGACATGCCGTCATCCCCTATCTAGACGACCTTCTGGTCAGGGCGCCATCTGAACACCTGTGTCGGGTGAGCCTGGAGGTGACCATGAAGTCTCTGGAACATTTTGGGTGGCTTCTCAATGTTCAGAAATCGACCCTGGTTCCGACCCAATCACTGACATATCTGGGCATGGACTTCCACACAGACTCAGCCCTGGTGTCTCTGCCACGAGCCAAACAGTTGGCCATCCATTCCGGAGTACAACAGGTCCTCCTGTCACCACAGTCATCCATACGAGTGTTGATGAAGCTGGTGGGGCGTATGGTGGCAGCAATAGAGGCGGTGCCTTTCGCACAATTTCGCCTCCGTCCTCTCCAGCTGGAGATTCTCCGCAGATGGGACAAGAGGACGATTTCTCTGAATCGGCTGGTGACTCTTTCTCAACCGACCAGGGATTCCCTGCAGTGGTGGCTACTGCCACGTCACTTGTCTCGGGGCCGGTCTTTCATCAAACCATCTTGGTTAGTGGTGACCACCGACGCCAGTCTGACGGGCTGGGGGGCGGTGTTCTTACACCACAGGGCCCAAGGCCTCTGGACTCAGTCGGAGTCGGCGTTGCAGATCAACGTGCTGGAGATCAAGGCGATCTATCTGGCGCTCCTGGCGTTTCAGAGATTCCTCTCAGGACAACCCATTCGGGTTCAGTCCGACAATGCGACGGCCGTCGCATATATAAATCATCAGGGAGGGACCAGAAGTGCTCAGGCCCTCGCCGAAGTCCACCGCATTCTATCTTGGGTGGAGGACAACGACTGCCTGATCTCCGCAGTTCACATCCCAGGGGTCGAGAACTGGGAGGCCGACTACCTGAGCCGGCAGGGGATGGACGCCGGAGAGTGGTCTCTACATCCAGACGTCTTCCAGGACATCTGCAGCAGATGGGGCACTCCGGACGTGGATCTGATGGCCTCGCGGCTGAATCATCAGGTGCCGCAATACATGGCGAGATCATGGGATCCTCAGTCTCTGGGGGCAGATGCCCTGATCCTGAGTTGGTCCAGATTCCATCTTCCGTATGTGTTCCCGCCTCTAGCTCTGATTCCCAGGGTTCTGTGGAAGATCAGGTCGGAGTGCAGGGTAGCCATTCTAGTGGCTCCAGATTGGCCCAGGAGGTCCTGGTATCCGGACCTGTGGCGACTGTCAGGCGGACTCCGGTGGGCTCTTCCAGAACGTGCAGATCTGCTCGCGCAAGGCCCATTCTTCCACCTCAATTCCAGGGCCCTCAGATTGACTGCATGGCTCTTGAGGCCTGGCTGCTGACGTCCAGGGGTTTCTCCTCTACAGTGGTTGCCACTATGAATCGGGCTAGGAAACCTGTTTCGCGGAAGATATACCACAGGACGTGGAAAATCTTTTTCGCCTGGTGTGCTTCTGGTAGACGGTCACCTTGGCCCTTGTCGATTCCGACGCTGTTGGCTTTCCTTCAGTCGGGTTTGGAGCTGGGCTTATCCCTTAGCTCCCTGAAGGGTCAGGTGTCAGCGCTGTCTGTGCTGTTTGACAGACGTTTGGCGCTTCTACCAAAGGTCCGTCAATTCCTACAGGGGGTGTCTCGGGTGGTTCCGCCATATAGGCGACCACTGGACCCTTGGGACCTCAACATAGTCCTGGCGGCACTTCAGAAGCCGCCGTTTGAACCGCTGAGAGAAGTTCCCCTCTCTCGTCTGTCCCAGAAAGTGGTCTTTTTGGTGGCGATTACGTCTCTGAGAAGGGTCTCAGAACTGGCTGCACTTTCGTGCAAGTCACCCTTCCTGGTGGTTCACCAAGACAAGGTGGTGTTACGCCCACGGCCAGAATTCTTGCCTAAGGTGGTGTCCACTTTTCACCTGAACCAAGAGATTGTGCTTCCATCATTTTGTCCCGCTCCCGTTCATCAGGTTGAGCGCGACCTTCACACTCTGGATCTCGTGAGGGCTGTACGCATTTATGTGTCCAGGACTGCCTCCTTCCGGAGTTCTGACTCCTTGTTTATCCTTACGGCGGGTCGCTGTAAGGGGTCCACGGCATCAAAATCTACCTTGGCCAGATGGATCAAGGTGCCCATTCAGGAGGCCTACCGTTCTTCCGGTCTGCCTCTCCCGGTGGGATTGAAGGCGCACTCGACTAGAGCTGTCGGTGCCTCCTGGGCTTTGCGACATCGAGCTTCTGCTCTACAGGTGTGTCAGGCAGCCACATGGTCAAGCCTGCATACTTTTTCTAAGCACTATATGGTGCATGCCCATGCCTCTGCGGAGGCAAGTCTGGGCAGGCGGGTCCTCCAGGCGGCGGTTGCCCACCTTTAAAAAGGGGGACCATGTGTTATCCGTCTTTTGAGGAACTCTTCCCGCCCTGGGGTATTGCTTTAGGACATCCCCATTGTCTGGGTCTCCCATTATGATGACCAGAAAAAAGAGAATTTTGTTTACTTACCGTAAATTCTTTTTTCTTTAATCATCAATGGGAGACCCAGCACCCACCCAGTGTTCCGTTGGTTGTTGTCACATTTGACTTGTTCCCAGTTGGAACAGTTTATTCCGGGTTGTTGGACCGTTTGTTCACGGTTTTTCTCCCGAGGTTTCGGGTGTGGTTATTTTTTGTTCTCCTCGCAGCTTATGGACCAAACTGAGGATATTCCCTGCGGTAGGGGTTTATAAGCGGAGGGGGCGGTGTCTACAAACTTGTAGTACCTAGTGTGGCCTCCGGAGGGCAGTGCCCTTAACCCCATTGTCTGGGTCTCCCATTGATGATTAAAGAAAAAAGAATTTACGGTAAGTAAACAAAATTCTCTTTATTAAAGAGTACCTGATCCCAATCTGAGGCTGCCCTTTTATTTTATAAATTGGTGTCTTTTCTAAATGCAATTTATAGACAAAAGCGCTCAGAAGGGTCCCTAATGTCCCCTGAAAAAGTCATCCCACCCCATTCCCAACCTCACCTCCGTTATCATCCTAGCCCTAAGTCATCTTTTCAACCTATCACCACTGGCACCTTCCCCTCAGCCTTCAAACACGCCTTGATCACACCCATCCACAAAAAACCCTCCCTCGACCCCACAACTGTCTCCAACTACCGCCCTATTTCTCTCCTCCCTTTCGCCTCTAAACTACTTGAACAGCATGTCCACTCTGAGCTGTCCTCTCACCTCTCCTCCTGCTCCCTCTTTGACCGCCTGCAATCTGGCTTCCAAAGCCTCCACTTCACCGAAACAGCCCTGACCAAAGTCACCAACGACCTACTGACTGCCAAAAGCAAGCGCCACTACTCTGTTTTCCTCCTCCTCAACCTATCCGCCGCCTTTGACACTGTTGACCACTCCCTTCTACTTCAGATCCTGGAATCTCTTGGCATCACGGACTTCACCCTCTCTTGGATCTCCTCATACTTAACTGACTGGGCCTTCAGCGTCACCCACTCCCACACATCCTCCTTGCCCTACCCCCTATCTGTCGGGGTCCCCCAGGGCTCGGTTCTTGGACCGTTACTGTTCTCAATCTACACTCTCGGCCTAGGGCAACTCATTGAGTCCCATGGACTCCAGTACCACCTCTATGCCGACGACACCCAAATCTACCTGTCTGGTCCTGACATCGCCTCCCTTCTATCCAAACTTCCACACTGCCTGTCCGCCATCTCATCCTTCTTCTCTGCTCACTTCCTTAAGCTGAACATGGACAAAACCGAGTTCATAGTCTTCCCCCAAGACGCTCCACCTCACTACCTGACCTATCCACTGTCGTCAACAACTGCTCTCTCTCCCCAGTCCCCCACGCCAAGTGCCTAGGGGTTATCCTTGACTCTTCCCTCTCCTTCAAGTACCACATCCAGGCCCTCGCCACCTCCTACCGACTCCAGCTCAAAAACATCTATAGGATCTGCACTTTCCTTGACCACGACACTGCTAAAACCCTTATTCACGCTCTCATCATCTCCCGCCTCGACTACTGCAACCTCACCGGCCTCCCCAATACCTCCCTTGCACCTCTCCAATCTATCCTGAACTCCGCTGCCCGCCTAATCCATCTGTCCCCCCGCTACTCCCCTGTCTCCCCCCCTCTGCCAAGCCCTTCACTGGCTCCCTACTTCCGAGAGATCCTGGTTTAAAACATTAACCATGACATACAAAGCCATTCACAACCTGTCCCCTCCATATATCTCTGACATGGTATCCCGATACCTACCCTCACGCAACCTACGATCCTCCCTAGAGCTTCTCCTCTACTCCCCCCTCATCTCCTCTTCGCACAACCGCATAGAGGATTTCTCCCGTGCTTCACCCATACTCTGGAACTCACTGCCCCAACACATCAGACTTTCTCCTACCCTGGGAACCTTCAAAAGAAGCCTGAAGACCCACCTGTTCTGCCAAGCCTACCACCTGCAATAAGACCCGGTCCACCACACCGCCTCACGACTGGAACTTCCCCCTCCCACTGTATCCCCACCCACCCCTCGTAGACTGTGAGCCCTCGCGGACAGGATTTCTCCCCTCTTGTATCTGTACGACCGAATTGTCCACATTTATTGTTACTTGTATTGTTACTATGTTACTTGTCCTAATCTGCCCCTTTTAGCATGTAAAGCGCCATGGAATATAATGGCGCTATATAAATAAATAATAATAATAATAATGCAGTGTATGCTGAATAATATTATGTTCTATGTACTGGTAAATATCTTGACCATTGTATCACAATGATTAAAAACCTGATATTTACCATTTAACCACAATAAATTTATCACTTAAACATGAGCCAGGAATGAGGGAGTGTGAGTCGGATTCAGAGAAATTGAGGAGTCGGAGGTTTGGCTTACTGTCTCATCAACCCTGGTGGTGGTTACCCTTTGGTGACCACTCAGCACAGTCCGTACCATGCGTGTTTAATACAAAGAGCGACATTTTGCTCTTTCACTGAACAATCTGACACAAATGGTTGTGGGATCCCACTAGGCTTGCCAGAATCCCATGACCTGGAAGTCCGCCCCTCAAAGTTTTGCTAGCATTTCTGACCCTATTTGGGGACATTTGTGAGAGCTTTTGTTAATAACTAATAGTTAGAAAAATTACCAGCTTGCCCCTAAATAAAAAGGGCAGACCAAGATGGTTAATAAGAAAAGATGTCAGTGAAGTGATCAGCTGATCCCTGACTTTATAGCCACTTAAAGAGTAACCATCTTTTTAATATTTATTTCATAAATCAATAGTACACATGAAAATAAGTAGCTATGTAATATATCTCATGAGACAAATCTGCTGCTTTCTCTGTCAGAATTGATCAGTTATTATCAACATTCTCAATTCTGAGGTAACATCTGTATTCAGTGAAGACTTTCCCATTTCTGAGATAGAAAATGGCAGTTATTACTGAGGAGAGTCTAAAAATTAGAATGACTGTTAGGCTGAAGGCACACTGTGCGAGTGGCTCGCTCGAGCGCAATGTGAGGGAAACCAGTGTTGCCATATCAGGCAGGTCACACTGGTGCATGTCCCCTGTGCTGAACTCGCACTGCGAGTCAAATACGAGATCAGTCGCAACATGCTACGACTGAACACATGTTTGACGTGTGAGTGGCTAATGGAAGTCTATGGATGCGAGGAAACCTCACACCCAGACAGCACACTGTGCGAGTCACTCACGCGTGTGCTATAGTCCTGACACAGGAAAGCCTGATGGCTATATATCTACAGATAAAGATCTGCATTAACCCCTGTGGGACACATTCTGTCATGTCAGGTTGTGTGCAGTGAGTCTGGTCAAAACCGGACACAAGCTGGCAGGACAGAATCATTGGGTTAAGCGGACATAACCGGCTTATTAACCGCATCTGCCGGCTCCCAGCTGACATACAGTACAGAAGCTGCAGATGGGGTTAATATGCCAGTTAACCCCGGGAAATTTGAAAAATACTGCTGCCAAAGCAGCAGAAAGCATGACAAAGCTATTATATCTACAGATCTTTATCTGTAGATATATAGCTATTGGGCTTTCCTTTGTCTGGTGTTGCACCTGCGCGAGAAAGCCCGTGTAACACTTGCACTACCACACGGAATCCACTCACATCACTGTCGTGCATCAAAAAACGCTCCGTTTTTGATGCATGATAGTGTGCCTGCAGCCTTAAACTTTAACTCTTTGCAGTCAGCAGTTCTCTCTGGGGACAGCCACATCTGGAGGTAATGAGTGGTAAAATCTATTGATAAAAATGAACCATTCATGGGATACCCCCTTTGTTACGTACACACCTCTCAGCAGGGGATGTGGGTGTGCCTGCAGGGGTTAATTTATCTCCATGCACTCAACCTCTGTTCTAGGCTGTAAAATGAGCATAAATCGCACCCCAACACAGTCCACTCACCCCAGTTACTCAACATGCTGCCATCACTCATCAAACACACGGGGTGATGAGTCCCCGAAATATACTACTGTCTGACCATCAACATGATCACACACTCTCTGGCTATGGATTCTTTAGAACATACAAGGATCAAACTTATTAAAGAGGTCCTGTAACCCCCCCCCCCCCCCCGCTGCATGGCAATTTAAATGCAGCACTGAATGCAGCATGTCTGCTGCATTCAGGGAAGGGGTCTTCCATGTGTCTGTGTGCTGTGTACCCCGAGATGTAGCCTTTGTAAAACAGTTAGAAGCCATGGAGGCAGTCACTGTGGCTGGAGGGAGCTTGATTGAGGGTGACAATTCCATCCCCCTCTGCCTGTCTGTGCTGCTTCTGCTGTGCTGGCTCTGCCCTCCTCCTCTCTGTCACGCACAGCATGCAAATCATTTCTCCTGACGTCAGCTCCAGATTCCTGCCCTGACAAAGCATAAACAACACAGTAGGGGGCGGCACACAGAGAGGGAGGGGAGGGAATGGCCACAGTCAATCGAGCTCCGTCCAGCCACAATGACTGCTTCCATGGCTTCTAAATGTAAGTTTTACAAAGCCTATATCTTGGGGTACATAGCACACGAGGGACCCCTTCCCTGAATGCAGCAGACATGCTGCATTCAGTGCTGCATTTAAATTGCCATGCAGCAGGGGGGTGACAGGTCCTCTTTAATGTTTGTTCACTGGGTCATTCCACATCAAGTGGACCAGTTTTAAAAATCGTACCCACTCGACCTGCTCTAACTTTCTTGAAAATTTATAAGGATGTACATGTATGTTTGAAAAGAGGTTCTGTAAATTTTTAGGGGCAGATCTCAAATACATTGGGCACTGTTGACCTTTCACTGGAGGCCCCCACCAAGCCTGCGGCTTCAGCTAAGAGGATTTTGCAAAACTTTGGCATATAGCCATTAGAGTTCTATACTGGCTATGATGCTGAAATTTGGCATACTAGCTCAACGTTTGCTGCTAAACACGATAAAATTATTACCGGCTATGACAAAACAATATTTCGGCCGCAATTTTGTGTCAAAGTAGCTTGCAAAACGCGTCGCATAAAATTTATGCCTAACTTTGCCCATATATAACTCAAGACCAAAAACCAATAGGAACTGGTGCTTTGCCCTGTACACCAAACATCTACATGACTTTGCATTGCTGCAATATCACGGTCAAAGCATATGTATTTGTGGAAATATTCACACCCACATATGATGAAAAACTTAAAAAAAAAACAAATTTTACCTATTTTTAGCTCAAATTTCTCAAAAAGGGTACCCCTAAAATATATTAATTCTGATATCATTAGAAAGAGCACATTTTTCTCTAGAAGGATCATTGGGTTTTTTTTTTTGGGAGTCTCTCAGTTTAAGAAAAGAAAAATGCCACTGAACATGGTGTCATTTATTAATACGCAATGAATGGTAACTGCACTATTCAAACCCTTGCGTTGGTCCATGGTGGTTATACCACAACCAATTCCCTAAGAATTAGTATTATAATCCTATTAAGAATTGTAATAATGCTGTCTTTCGAGAATTGGCAGCCCCATCGCCTAGGAGCCATGGCCGATAGCCGTGCAAGGCAAGTCGCGGGCGGTCTCTTTATCGCAGGTTCCGAAGCCTGAGGGTGGGTGTCTTTGCCTAGGATCCCAAGCCTAATATTGGGTATCTTTTGTTGGTTCCCAAGCCATAATGTTCAGTCTAAGTGGTCTGGAATTGTTGCTGAATTTGCAACATAATCGGTTCAGAGAAGCAGTATTGTCGGCCCATTGCTGTTGCAGCTGGTGCTGGAATTATTGCAATGATTGACATCTCGGGAATCCAGCATGTATCATTTCTCACAGGCCAGTGAAAGAAGCTAGCTGGTCCATGAGGATGCCTAAAATGTATTAATGCATCATGGTCATCGACTGAAATTTCAGAAATATTTCCAATCCACCAGTTCCTATCGTAAATGCAGGCAATGTATGTCCTGGCTGGAGGTTTGCAATTGGCACAAAAGGCATTTTGATCTGACAGATCATCTACATGGGCAATGAAAGATGAAGGGTCATTTGACACCCTTGAAATACGAATCTTTTTGTCATCAATTGGCACAAACTGGTGATTTTCTCTTGTTCTAGCAATTGTATGTCCATCTTTGAACCTTTCCTCTTGAACTACCCGTATTTCGTCAATTTTTTCTTTTGGAACAAAACAAAACTTAATTCCATGCAGTTGCTCGTTGCAAAAATTGAATAAATCCACCGGGGTCAGTATTTGGTTTTCAGTTGGGCGTTGAAGACTGGCACGAGCTGCCAACCTCTTTGCTGTCCCTCCAATCCCATCACAGGGCGACTTTCCATGACTGGTACCGAAAAAATTCCATTCAGCCCTGATAGTGAAATCAGCATTGTGGTGGCACAAGTTGAGAAATTTTTGACATTTTTGTACTGGGCTGCAGATCCATCGCTGAAGTAGTGGATAGGACGAATCCCATAGATGAGAGTCTTGAGATACTTCACAATTACTGTTAAGAAAGTGTGGACTGCAACTGTGTCATGTCGTGAGCAATCACTGATTATGCACAGGCTGATGTTCTGCGCAGCTTCACCATTTAACTCCTTGAAGTAAATTACAAATGGGTGTACTGTAGCTTGACTATTTTCCCAGTGGAAACCTTGAATGGCATCTTGAACAATAAATGAGTAATTTTCAGCAAAGTCCATAAGGATCACAAGCTCTCCAGCTCTCAGATTTTCCTTCAACCATTTCAGATAGCAACTTTGATGCTTGGCGATGTAGTGATGGCTACAAAGTTTAGACATTTTCAAAACCAATTCTTCAATGAAATCTTCGATAGTCAGTTGTTTGGTATGAAGCGTGTCTCGATCAGTGTGAATCCATTGTTTGAACTCAATAATATCTTCAGGGTCACTGTTGACAAACACATTGACTAGAAATTCTTTTAAAACTTCAGGACCCGGGCATTTATCACAACGGCCAAGCATACAGTCCTTGAATTCAATTCCACAGACCATTTTGCATATGAGCTCTTTGTAGTCATCATTGATTGGGCATGCTGCAAGCATTAGTTTGACATTTTGGTGATGGTACACACACAAACGGAATGTGTTCCAGCAGATCCAACGGTTACGCACCACTTTGGCCAAAGCTCACAAAACTTTGAAAATCCAATTTCAGGGCCATTCCGATTGGCAACCAACATTTCCCTCTTATTGCTCAGTAATAGTCGCTTTTGCATCTTCTTTTTTTCTCCTGCTATTCGCACTGAAACATAGTCTTTTTTACCAGGGCACATTCGACTGAAATGATACATGCTGGATTCCCGAGATGTCAATCATTGCAATAATTCCAGCACCAGCTGCAACAGCAATGGGCCGACAATACAGCTTCTCTGAACCGATTATGTTGCAAATTCAGCAACAATTCCAAACCACTTAGACTGATTATTGTGGATTTGGAACCAACAAAAGATACCCAATATTAGGCTTGGGATCCTAGGCAAAGACACCCACCCTCAGGCTTCGGAACCTGCGATAAAGAGACCGCCCGCAGCTCGCCTTGCACGGCTATCGGCCATGGCTCCTAGGCGATGGGGCTGCCAATTCTCGAAAGACAGCATTATTACAATTCTTAATAGGATTATAATACCAATTCTTAGGGAATTGGTTGTGGTATAACCACCATGGACCAACGCAAGGGTTTGAATAGTGCAGTTACCATTCATTGCGTATTAATAAATGACACCATGTTCAGTGGCATTTTTCTTTTCTTAAACTGAGAGACTCCAAAAAAAAAAACAATGATCCTTGTAGAGAAAAATGTGCTCTTTCTAATGATATCAGAATTAATATATTTTAGGGGTACCCTTTTTGAGAAATTTGAGCTAAAAATAGGTAACATTTTTTTTTTTTAAGTTTTTCATCATGTGGGTGTGAATATTTCCACAAATACATATGCTTTGACCGTGATGTTGCAGCAATGCAAAGTCATGTAGATGTTTGTTGTACAGGGTAAAGCACCAGTTACTATTGGTTTTTGGTCTTCAGTTATATATGGGCAAAGTTAGGCATAAATTTTATGCAACGCTTTTTTCAAGCTACTTTGACACAAAATTGCGGCCGAAATATTGTTTTGTCATAGCCGGTAATAATTTTATCGTGTTTAGCAGCAAAAGTTGAGCTAGTATGCCAAATTTCAGCATCATAGCCAGTATAGAACTCTAATGGCTATATGCCAAAGTTTGTAAAATCCTCTTAGCTGAAGCCGCAGGCTTGGTGGAACCTCCAGTGAAAGGTCAACAGTGCCCAATGTATTTGAGATCTGGCCCTAAAAATTTACAGAACCTCTTTTCAAACATACATGTACATCCTTATAAATTTTCAGCAAAATCGGAGAACATCGAGTGGGGACCACTGGTCCACTTGACATGGAATGACCCCACTGTATTCTTTTCCTATGCACTACCTTGAGTGGAATGTGTTTTTCATGTTTTTACTTGAATATTGTGTTATTCAATAAAAAAGAGATAGGGACTTCAGGATCAGCCGCTGTGGAGCGGGGACACCTCCATATTTTTTAGGGTGTTTAAAAGTCCACTGGTAGGAAGGGCAATAATAGGGAGAGCACAGGGTTATTGAGTATACTGCTCTCCCCCCTTTCTCCTTCGCCTCATTGGGGGACAGAGGACTGTGGGTGTTATGCTGCTGTCCACTAGGAGGCGACACTAAGCAGAATCTGCAAAAGAGATACAGTGGCTCCTCCCCTGCAGAATACAAGCTGGAGCAGGCACTGCCTCACCAGTTTTTTCTTAGTGTCGTTAGAAGGCACATCTAAATTTTCTTTTTCTTTTCATTTTTAATTTTTTCTTCAACGAAGAAGAAAAGTGGGTCCCTGGCGAGACCCCAGGCATGCTCCTTCCTCGGCCCCTCACTGCTGGGTGTGCTGGTTCGAAGTCGAGACATCCCCATACACATGCCACCCTCCTTCCTCGGCATCCCACTGTTAGGGTGCTGGGTTGAAGTCTAGACAGACCAGCATATCATCCTCCTTCCTCATCTCCCCACTGATGGGAACCTGGGTAGAAGTCGAGGCTACACAGCATCTCCATATCAGCAGGAGCCTTCTGGAGCGACAAAGTGGGCAGCATAAATCCCCCCTATTCACCTCATTGGGGGAATTAGGTTGAGGCACCACAGGTATGCCTGCAATTGCAGTATAAGCCACACTGCACACTCTGCAGCACACCAAGAGCATCAGTTAATACTGTGCTCTCCTGATGGGGCCGGAGGTCGGTATTCTTGTGCAGACTCAAGGCACAGGACTCCAGGAGCATCAGTTTTTACTGTGCTATCCTGAGGGGGCCGATATGAGAGCTCACAGGGGGGCACAGGACTGCTGAACCATAGCTGGGGCGCACTATTAAGGTGGTAAGAGATCAGCACTGCTGTGCCTTCTTCTCTCCCTGCTTTCCCCTGCGCAGTCACTCATTCCAGGAAATTCCATTACTATGCCTGGCTCAATGAGCAAGAGGACCACCAGGGCTTTTAGCTCATATTATGCCTCCTGCATAGCTTGCAGGGCTCCTCTGCCTAGTGGATGTACGACTCCACACTGCCAGGACTGCACCTCGGATAATGTGCCAGAACCCCCTATAGCCCTGGAAACTACCAGTGCACCTAATACTGCGCCAGAATGGGCCATTATTATGTCCCAATCTATGTCGCAATCTATAGAAAAGTTGTCCTCGACATTGCTCCAGGCTCTGCAGAGTCACTCCTCTCCCTTCCCCGCTGCCCAGCCTTTACAACCCACCCAGGGTACTGACCCGGTCCCATCCGCCTCCATTTCAAGACGCAAGCGGGCTCAAAGGTCGCCCTCCCCAGCGTCCTCTCGCAGTTCCAGGGCTTCCCCAACCCGTGAAAGTCAATATGACTCCCAGAACTTTGAAAGCCCTTGCAATCCCAGTTCAGATCTCGATCTAGATGCGTCCTTAGACCTAGACCCACCTGATACTGTGGCTCTAGTCGAGGACTTAATTACCTCCATTAATCAGGTGTTGGATGTATCGGACCCACCTGCCGATACTCCAGAGCGCAAGATCTTTAAAGGGGCCAGGAAACCGCATAAATATTTTGCAGATCACCCCTAATTCCAGGAGATACTTCACAAGCATCGCTCACAACCTGAGAAGAGGTTTGGCAACCGAAAAACGCTGGAAGCACGTTATCCCTTCCTACCGGCAGTAACTCAGGACTGGGCGGATTCACCTCAAGTGGAACCCCCAGTTTCTCAGCTGGCTGCAAGGACGCTTCTTTCTCTCCCAGGTAGCTCCTCAATCAAAGATGCAACGTACTGCCAGGTGGAACAGATGGTTCGATCAGTTTTCGAAGCCTCAGGGTCCTCCTTGGCACCAGCATTCGCCTCAGTCTGGACAGCCAAGGCCATCATAACCTGAGTTGGTAACTTACACACCACCTTACGATCTACAGACGCTGACCCCGTACTGTCAGATTAAGCAGCACAAATATCTGTTACAGCAGATTATTTACTACACGCAGCAGTGACAGCATCAAATGCTATTACAATTAGATGTTCCCTCTGGTTACGTGAGTGGAAAGCGGATGCGGCTTCTAAAAAGTCTCTCCATACCTCGGTGGCCGTCTATTTGGAGAAAAATTAGATAAATTAATCAGAGACGCTACAGGGGGCAAAAGCACTTCTCTTCCCCAGCGGAAACCGAAACAACCCCTCAATCAACATCAACAAACAAGATTCCGATCCTTTCAGAATTCGTTTGGCTGGTCGGCCCCATGACTAGTGCAGACTGGCAGTCGTTCACCACTTGGGGAGTGCTCGCAGACGACCCAAAAATCAAACACAAACTGGCAGTCCCAATCTCGCCAGTCCAAATTTAAGGGATCGAAATCCCAATGGTTCTCCTCCTCATGACTCTCTTTCTCCGGAAGACACACATGTAGGCGGCTGACTTTTACACTTCGTCAAGTCTGGCTACCTATTATAGAAGACAAGTGGGTCAGAGAACTGGTGTCTTCTGGTTACAATATAGAGTTCATGTCCCACCACCCGATCGATTCTTTCTGTTTCTCCAAAACCACCATCCAAGGCCTGCGCCTTCTTTCAGGTGGTCGACTCACTTCTATAAACAGGAGTCATTGTGCCGGTCCCTCAGGCCGAGTGCTTCCACGGGTTCTACTCAAATCTATTTGTAGTCCCCAAAAAAAGGGGTACTGTAAGACCCATTTTGGACCTGAAGCAATTAAACAAGTTTGTCCACGTACGACATTTCTGCATGGAGTCTCTTCGCTCCATAATATCATCCATAGAAAGGGGAGAATTTCTCACCTTCATAGATATTCAGGATCCATACTTGGACGACCTGCTCGTCAAGACTCCCACCTTCAGAGATTGCAAACACAGCGTCTTCATCACGGTGGACACACTGCTTCGCCTGGGCTGGTTGGTCAACCTACAAAAGTCGTCGCCAGTCCAACGTCAGTCCCTGATCTTTCTGGGCATGCAATTCAACACTTCCAGAGGTCTGGTGCTCCTTCCCCAAGAAAGAGCACGGGTTCTCCGTCAAGGAGTTCGCTCTCTTCTTCACCCATCACCTCGGTCCTTCCGGTTTGCCATGAGAGTCCTGGGCAGGATGGTTGCAGCAATAGAAGCAGTCCCCTTTGCCCACCTTCAACTCAGGCGTCTCCAGCTAGCCATACTCACGGTCTGGTACAAGAGCCCCTTTTCCCTGGACAGGAAGTTCCGGCTTTCATCTGCAACCAAACGCTCCCTTCACTGGTGGCTCAGACTGCTCTTCTTCACGCAAGGAAAATCCATCCTACCAGTTCATTGGAAAATTCTAACCGCCGACGCAAGCTTGACGGGATGGGGCGCGGTGTACCGACATCACAGGACACAGGGCAAATTGTCTCTTGTAGAATCGACCATGCCTATCAACCTCCTGGAGATCCGAGCCATCTTCCTGGCACTGAAAACCTTCCATCACTTCCTGGAGGGACTCCACATCAGGATACAGTCAGACAATGCCACGGCTGTGGCATACGTCAATCACCAATGTGGACCCCGCAGTGTCCAGGTGATGTGGGAAGTGCAACACATCCTCCACTGGGTGGAATCAACAGGATCGGTTCTATCAGCTGTACACATCCCAGGAGTGGACAATTGGGAAGCAGACTTCCTCAGTCGCCAAGGCTTAGACTCAGGAGAGTGGTCCCTGCACTCCGACGTCTTTCAACAAATTTGCCATCGCTGGGGGACTCTGGATGTGGACCTAATGGCATCACACCTCAATGCCAAGGTCCCCAACTTCATAGCCAGGTCACACGATCCACAATTCCTGGGAGCAGATGCCCTGGTTCAGGATTGGACGCAATTCAAACTCCCCTTCATATATCCTCCCCTACCACTAATCCCCAGAGTGATACGGAAGATCAAACAGGAGGGCATTCCAGTCATCCTCATTGCCGCAGACTGGCGCAGACGCGCATGGTATGCCGACCTTGTAAGACTCGCGGCAGACGCTCCGTGGCGCCTCCCAGATCGTCCAGACCTTCTGTCTCAGGGCCCATTTTTACCACCAGAATTCAGGGGCACTGAATTTGATGGCGTGGCCCTTGAGACCTGGGTTTTAACTTAAGCAGGATTTTCGCAGGACATGATAGGCACCATGTTCAGAGCACGGAAACCGATTTCTGCCAGGCTTTATTATCGCACCTGGAAGGTCTTATTTGCCTGGTGCGCCTCCCAAGATCACTCTCCACTGCCCTATTCCCTACCTAGGGTCCTCGGATTTCTACAGTCGGGTCTAGAGACCGGACTGTCTCTAAGTTCTCTTAAGAGACAGTTCTCAGCTATCTCAGTTCTTTTTCAGCAGCGCCTTGCAACTAAGCCGCAGGTGAAGACGTTTCTCCAGGGAGTTTGCCGACTGGCTCCCACCTAGACAATTGGACACGTGGGATCTCAACCTGGTATTGACTGCGTTGCAAGAAGCACTTTTTGAGCCCCTTAAGGAAATCCCTCTCTGCCTTCTAACCCAGAAGGTGTTTTTGTTTGTGGCAATCACCTCTCTCCGCAGAGTGTCAGAACTAACAGCACTCTCCTGCAGACCGCCTTTTTTTGTTTATTTTCACCAGGATAAGGTCGTTCTGCGTCCGGTTCCGTCTTTTCTCCCGAAAGTGGTGTCTTCTTTCCGTCTTTATGAGGAAATTTCTTTACCATCCCTTTGTCCAGCACCAGTTCATCGGGTCGAGAAGGCTCTGCATATGTTGACCTTGAGAGGGCACTGCGCATATATGTGTCCAGGACTGCACCCTTACGGAAGTTGGACTCCCTCTTCCTTCTTCCGTAAGGCGGCCACATGGGCACGCCAGCTTCAAAGGCTACTCTGGCTAGATGGATCAGATCCACTATTCAGAATGCCTACAGGATCAAAAACTCGCCGCTTCTGGCCGGTATCAGAGCGCACTCTACTCGTGTGGTGGGGGATTCCTGGGCCATTCGGCATCAGGCATTAGCACAAGTGTGTAAGGCAGCCACTTGGACCAGACTACACACGTTTACTAAACATTATAGAGTTCATACTCAGTCCTCGGCAGATGTGAGTCTAGTTAGACGCATCCTCCAGGCGGCAGTAGTCCACCTGTAGGGGCCTTTTTTCTGTAACTTTTTCTAATACTTCGTTCCATTGTTTGTTCCCACCCAGGAACTGCTTTGGGACATCCCACGGTCCTGTGTCCCCCAATGAGGCAAAGGAGATTTTTGTGTACTCACTGTAAAATCCTTTTCTCTTAGCCTCTAATTGGGGGACACAGCACCCACCCTGTTGCCCGTTTCGGGCCTTTTTTGGTTTCTCATGTTGCTCTTGAGCTATTACATTGTTGCCTTCTTACTGGCATTGTTATAATGTTATCTTTAATCCTTTCTCCTACTGCTTTAAGCACAAAAGTGGTGAGGCAGTGCCTGCTCTTTGGGTGTATACTGCAGGGGAAGAGCCACTGTATCTCTTTTGCAGATTCTGCTTAGTGTCGCCTCCTAGTGGACAGCAGCAGAACACCCACGGTCCTGTGTCCCCCAATTAGAGGCTAAGAGAAAAGGATTTTACGGTGAGTACTTAAAAATCTCCTTTTTCAATTTTTGTGTGTGTTTGTATTGAGACCTCTTGTTCGAAGAATAAAAGTTTATTTAGTATTACTTTATCTACTTTATCTATTATTCGGTGAACAAATCTGTCTGACAAGATCCTTTAATGACAGCACTCTGATATAGCAGGAAAGGCAGATCTCCGCCATTATGTACACAATATTTAGACTGCCTGTCTTCCTTACCAATTGCAATTACTTGTCAACGCTGTGTGGTCCTATTTTCAATGAAGAGCCCTCTCTAATGTTAATTATTTTTTCTCACCTCACATTTACAACTGATCCCATGTCTTCAGTGCGTAGGGGTGAATGGATGTTTGTGCCTTCAGAGAGATATCTCATGGATTCATGATTTTATTTTTTTTTCCATGACATCCTTTAAGCTCATAAATAAGTGTGTAGAGTAAATGCCAAATGGTGGCTCCAGAAAATTATAATGATATCTTTTACATAACTGCATGTTAGTTTTAAAGTCTAGAGTACAGGTAGCATTTCATATGTATGTACCATAATATAACTTTTGAACCTCTGTTTCTTTTTTCCTTACTGATAGACTTTGGAGTCTTTGAGAAAAGCCGTAGAGACGTCTTCTGTAAGTAATGTCTCTGAGCTTCTTGTACAGTTTGGGGATCAGTGCAAGCAGGGCATGGCACATCGGTATCTTGCTGCACAGAAGTCTGCCTACCCTGTGGTACTAGAAGCATGGAAACTGTGTGAAGGTGACCGAGAGACTCTCTTAAATGCACTTTATGCTATGTCTGCACTTACTGATGGGCAGCCTGATTTGCTGGAGAATGTGGGACAGGAACTGTTAATTCATGCACTGCAGAATTACTCTAAAGATTTTGATTTGAAGCTGTTTGCCATTCGACTTGTTCGCCATGTATGCCTAAAGCATGAACAGAATCGGCAAGACCTTGTTAAGGCAGGAGTCCTGCGCTATCTTACACAAGCCATATCACACCATGGAACGGATCCAGATATCGTGCGTGAAGCTTGCTCTGCCTTGAGGATCATGACCTTTGATGATGACATCAGAGTTCCATTTGGACATGCTCATGACCATGCTAAGATGATTGTTTTGGAAAATGCTGGCTTGAAACTATTGATAGAAGCAGCAAAAGGTATTTCTTGGCATCAAATACACTTTTTTTTAATTTTGACTGTCATCTTTATTTTAATTTATATTTTAAGAGCCCTTTTTATTTGTGCAAAAGGAAAGTCTTGATGCCAAAATGCCAATGTATTTAGAAATCTGTTAATCTCAATTTTTTTTTTTGTAAATTTCTTATAAAAGGGGGCCTGACAGCTGGTTCTACTCCCCTCTGCTACCATTACCTGTCCCTGCACCTTCCTAGCTGAACCCTAACCATCCCTGTCTCACCTAAAACTGCACTATAAATTTTAAGAAAATGACTTATATACTCACGTCTACTCTGCATTCGTAGACTGTGATGGGCGGGCTCCATTCTCCCCTCCTCGCTTGCTTTCAGCACGCCCCACTGGGCGTCATCATTCCTTCTCCTGTTCCTCCTCAATTTGAAATTTCCCGCCTCCTCTTCGACTGTAAAGCGCTAGCCAGAATGTTATATCCGGCCCGGTGCATTGTGGGGGCTGATCACATGGTACGGCTCGGCTCCAGCGCGTGCACATATTGCAGCCAGGCCGGTGGCGTGATCAGCCCCCACGGGGCGGATATGATGTTCTGGCCAGCGCTTTACAGTTGAAGAGGAGGCGGGAAATTTCAAATTGAGGAGGAACAGAAGAAGGAATTATGACGCCCAGCGGGACGTGCTGAAAGGGGAGAATGGAGCCCCGGAGCCCGCCCATCACAGTCTACAGATACAGACTAGATGTAAGTATATAAGTCATTTTTTTAAACTTTATAGTGCAGTTTTAGGTGAGACATGGATGGTTAGGGATCAGCTAGGCAGGTGCAGGGACAGGTAGTGGTAGCAGAGGGGGTAGAACCAGCAGTCAGGTCCCCTTTAAAGGGGAACTATTTAGTATAGTCCCTGCCCGCTTACATGATGAAGCGGAGTTCTAAACTGCAGTTCTATAAAAAGGATAAATAGGGAGCGCACATAGGGCGTTATCTTCTTAATAAATAGTCCAGTCCCCCCAATCGGTGTAACTCACCTGCGGTGGTTGTGAGAGCCACAACAAACTGAGAGAGCCTGGTAATGGTCGCTGCAGGAGCCCACTGAAGATAAATGATTTCCACCGAAGAAAGAGCTGGGCTTTGTAGTCCGCGCTGACCTCAAGTAACTTCCAGTCCAGTAAAGGGTTAATCAGGTTCTGGTTTATTTGCCTACGCGTTTTGTGGCTTTAAATCTGCCACTTCATCAGGGCTATTACATACAATGTCCACATTACAAGTATATATACTCTTTTGTTATCATACCACGCCCAGTGTCAGGTGGTTCCTGTGGAAACACCCACTTGGTGCATGCAACACAAAACACATAAATACAATCAAATCTTTTATATTTTTTAAAACTGTCTCCATAAAATTTAAATCTCTGTTTATTACCAAATATAAAACTATTACAAAATCATTATTTTAATAAGAACGTCCGCTGGATTTGAACCCACTTTTTACCAGATCTAAAAAGCATTCACTTCTCTTAGCTCCATGCATCAGTCCCCTGGACCATATGTCCTTTGATAAAAGTTGAACCTAATATATTATAAAACTGTTCTTAAAAACCTCTAAAACATACAAAAATTGTTTTTTGTTTTTTTATTTTTTCATTTATTATATATATATATATATAGTGCTTGAAAACCCTATTTGATATTTCCTTTCGAAATATTTATCAATCAAAAGATAATGTTAAGTTCCATTAAGAACGTTCTTATTAAAATAATGATTTTGTAATAGTTTTATATTTGGTAATTAAGTGGCAGATTTAAAGCCACGAAACGCGTAGGCAAATAAACCAGAACCTGATTAACCCTTTACTGGACTGGAAGTTTCTTGAGGTCAGCGCGGACTACAAAGCCCAGCTCTTTCTTCGGTGAAAACTGCAGTTCTAGGATATATAGATCACTTATAATTCAATTTAAATCATACCTTCTCCTCTGCTCTGACCCCCTTCCCCTCAGGGGACATAACATTTCAACATGTCAGCTTCATGCAGGCGCAGAGAGCAAGAGGTGTATCGGGGGCGTAGATGCTGGGAGCTGCAAGATCATCCTACATTCCAGCCCCCTCACACTTTTGTATTGGGAGGGGGTGTGGCCGCCGACCTCATGCTCATACTACAATCCTGTCCTGATATACCATCCTATATGACAGGGGTCCAGGCTTGATATAGCAATCATGTCACCAAGCAGAATGAAGAAAGAAGAATGCAAAGATAAAAATGCAAGAGCTGACATACTGCAAATCTGAAAAAATGCTTTGTAGGTTCATATCTGCAAGGAAAAATAAGCAGCAGCAGCATGTGCATGTCATTTTAAGAATCTAAATTACTTTCCTGGTACTGTGAAATGCCGCATTTTCGCATTTTTTCTGCTCCATAACTGCATAGATAAATTGCCACAAACTGAAGCTTGTGTACAAGCATATTTGTCGTGTATATTGCAATTCTTTACACATGGATCTGAGGTGTCACATAACCTAAAACTGCCTGGGAACAAGACCATAACACAAACAAAGTGCCTTCACATGGATTGATAAACAGAATAAACCATAATACTCTATATATTTTTAGATTTAGATTGATATCATATAAGACAATCTATAATTGGGAACATTAAATTAGCATTTATATACCTTTTAATCGATATTGTGTGATAATAAAGGCATGTACTATAATGTGTGTGTAACAGATGAGGCAGACTCTGGATGTCTTGCTGTGCCTGTCATTGAGGAATGATGATGATGATCCATGGAAAGTTTCAGGGGACAGGAAGCTACCAAGTTCCTATGGGGGACGGGAAACCATGCAGAGCTGAATCGATCAATGTCTTGCTTTGCCTGAGCTCTCAGTCTCACAATAACAGTACACATTATGCATCATCATACAGCAGTGCATCACAGCCTGTATTTATATCTGCTTGGTGACATGATTGCTATTATAAGCCTTGACTCCCCCTGTCACAACACATAGGATGGTACATCAGGGGCTGGATTGTATTATGCCCATGGGGCGGTGCCCACGACCCCTCGCTATGCAGAAGTGTGAGGGGGCTGGAATGTAGGATGATCCTGCAGCTCCAGCATCCAGGACCCTACACACCTCCTGCTCTCTGCTCCTGCATGAAGCTGACATGAGGGGGAGTCAGAGCTGAGGAGCAGGTATGATTTTATTGATTTATAAGAGAGCTATAGATCCTAGAACTGCAGTGTACAGCTCTGCTTCATTAGGTGGCAGGGCAGGAACTGTAATAAAAAGTGTTCTCTCCCCGGAGTTCCCCTTTAATTTGTATATCTGTGGTTAGGCGTGCAATGTGAATGTATTCACTGCATATTTGTGATTCAAAGCCTGGGCAAAATAAATAATAAAAACCACGAATGTTGTGATGGTAGCCATTATTAGGCACTGTTCACAGTGAGTTTCTGTAATCAATTGGGGGTTCCAGCTAAAATTACTCTGAAAATGGGATTAAGATGAACCCTGAATAAAGCCATAGAATGCAAACCACAAATGGAGTTCAGATGAACTTTGTTTTAGAGTTTGTTTTTTTCTAAAATTCTGTTCAGACAGGCACAGAAATGTAGATGACACCAGATTGGTTCCTGTCTGAACTGCCAATTATAGGAAAAAAAAAACAAACTGTGTTAAACAGGTTGTCTGGTCTAAAATAATAGTTCAGCAGTCAGGGCTCTCACATATTCATTCAAAAAACGCACGGGTGTGAGGGGACGTTTTTTTAATCTCATGTGTCTGGTATCATGTGCTGTCCATGTACTATCCATGTAACATCCGGACAGCACACAGACAGAATGTCATTATATACTCACTTGTCCCCAGTGCTGCCTGTCCCTCTCTCTTTCAAGGCTGCTGCAGCTCTCAGTACAATGAATATTCATGAGACTAATATCGGCCCCAGAAGTGAAAGGAGCACGACATCGCTGGAGGCAGGTAAGTATAAAATTCTTTATTTTTGTTTTATTAAAATCTCTTTGTTCCGGTCTCTGCACACAGATGTCACATGGACATTTTTGTCACAGACCCATTCATTTAAATGGTTCCATGTGTCTGTGCTGCCGCCCAAAAACGGACATGTCTCCGTGTGGAACATGTGAACACGTGTCTGCTCCACATGGACACACGGTCCATGCCGAAACATGGATGTGTGAAAATGACCATTGAATAAAATGTGTATCCAAGTGTCCGCTTCACAAACTTGACACGTACCGGAGACACGGACATGTGAGAGAGTCCTCACTGTTCACTGTAGACTTCTCAATCCTCCCAGTGCATGCACTGGGTGCTGCGAGGATGTGCTGTTTTATCAGCTGGGAACAGGCCGTAAATTGTGTAATATGCATGTTACCTGCCAATAGAAGTGTATGGAACAAGGCCGCCGCCCACTAGACAGCTGTGCCTACTAGACACACACCTACTGGCGGACACGCCCGCTCCATACACTGGTATAGAACAAGGCTGTGCCAAATTGTTGAGTTGTGGCCAGGAACATGCATATCGCCCAATTGTGGGTCCGTCCATTCCCAGCTTAGAAACTAGTGCATCTTTGCACTGCTGAAATATAATTTTAGTGTGAACAATCCCTTTAATTTGAACTTTGTAAGTATTATCATAGACTATATCCTTTCAGAGTAGTTTAAGGAAATAGCTAGTCTTCTTATGGAGACTTATGAGGAGACTTTTAGACACAATGCTCCTCTGGGAAATATGCAGATTGTCTCTTCAGAGAGGAAGTAGATGAACTCTAGTACCACCTATTAAAAGTAGCCATCCTAGAAGTCATAACAGACTCTTTAACAAGACTTTTTTCAATATTTTTATCATTCATTGCTACACCTTTTTTTTTTCTGCAGCTCTGGTATGGGGGGCTTTATATAGTGTTCTGGATCATCGCTGTTATAGATCTTCATGGTCGGTTCATTAAAATGGTTAAAAGTTTTTCTCGATCATATTCTAACTGATTTCACTAGTATACACCACTACTTTATGATCGGTGTGGGTCTGACTTCTTGGATCCCGCTGCTCCTAGAACTGAAGGGGCTGCAGCCCATCAGTAACCCCTAACATCTCCTATCTCAGTAATGGGAAAGTCTTCACTGAATCCAGAATTTACATCAGAATGGAGAATTTTGATAATGACTGATCAATTCTGGCAGGGAAAGTAGTAAACTGGCTGATAAGATGTATAACAAAGTTGACTTTTTACATGTGTACTATTGAGTTATGAAAAAAAAATAATCGCGACATGTGTGATTTAAACCTCTGAGACAGTTGAGCTCGGGTTGCAAAAGAATGGATAATATGTACATCACGTCCCATATTTCATGGACGGCTAAACTTGGCATAATTCCATTTTCCCATTAACGGCAGCCTCATTCCACCAGTATATGCATAGGTATCAAAGCTGGTTATAAATTCAGGGCTCTGGATTAAATAAAAAAAATCTGTGAATACTTAAAGCACCACTTCTGCATTTTTTTTTTACATTTTAATAGCATAACTAATGTAAGTTCCCTGCCCCTTGTAATTTACTTATCAGCCGCCAGCTTCTATTCTTCCTAGCACCACTCCAGTCTCAATCCTTCATCTAGTGATCACATCTTCAGAGGTAACGGTGACTACCTCTCAGGGTAAGTCTATGTGGCCTCATTCTGACCCTCATAGAACTACATTGAGAAGTGGCAAACACTGGAGTGATCTAGCAGGTCACACCTAGCAGAAGACAGCAGAGCAGCACCGAGAACAGCAGAAACGAAGTGTTTCGTAATAGTATATTCATAATGAAACAGGAAATTTACAATAGTGTTTTATACCGCGCTTCAGTGGTAGCAAAAAAAACCAAAAATCCGCTTTGAATGGTGCTTTACAGTTGCAGGCCAAATCGAAGTGATAATCACACTAAATGTTGTTCATTTGAATTACTTGATTCCTTTGGAATCTAAGATGTCATGCTCATATATAGTGTGTATGGCCTGCTTTAGACCCCTGGCTGATTGATCCTATTGTTCATATCTAAAGTGTATGACCTTGCTTTAGCTGTATATGTGTTAGTTGTGATCTCCGTATGTTGTGATTTTTGTCTTCTAGGCTTCACGGATAACACCATAGTCTTAAGTGAACTGTGTTCTACCATTGCCCGTCTTTGTGTGCGTAATGAGTTCTGCCAAGATGTGGTTGACCTTGGTGGGCTGAACTTCATGCTTGCCTTGCTAGCTGACTGCATCGATCATCAGGTAAAAACCACTTTTGTTATGTAATGTATACATGAATAGAGTATGATGCAGTTTGAATTCAAAACTGTATTACGCATTGTTTCACACACAATACTACTTAAAGGGGTTGTCCCCTACTAGGAGAACCTTTTCCGATTCCATATATCTCCCCCAGGTAAAATAAGAGAACCTGTACTCCCCTCCTGTGCAGGTGCTGTTCCAGTAGTGTCGGTAATCATGGTTCTGGGGCTCACGTGAGCCCAGCGTCCTATCATCGCCAGCGTCTGTCCCCCCCCCCCTTTGGACTAATAAGTCAATCAATATGAAGTGACAGCTCCTTAATTACAGCATACAATCTGCCTCCAACTGAATGTATGTGATAGAACTGACTTTCAGGGGAAAAGAGATTTTTCATGTTGCTTCAATCTGCCCAATCCTTTGTTATGCAGGGAGATAAGCTGCAGCAGATCAGGCGTTTCATCAGACCTAGAGTATATTCACAAGTGGTGTAATTGCAGAAAATGTCCGCACTGATCTTGGTATGGATCTTGCATCATATTATAACTTTTCATTATGACAAGTCTATTCAAATATGGACATCAGTGATCCTCTGAGACATGTACTTAACGATACCAAACCGCAGCCATGAATGCCATAAGGGAACTGAAAACCATTTCCTTGCTGGTTCTTGAAATCTGTTATTACTTGTATGATCCCTGTCAGAGAGGCTGATCGTGGTGTAGTCTGAAACAAGACCACTTTGTCCATCTCAGCCAATAAGTGGCGCAGAGTTCCTATGATATCTACCACAATAAAGAGCCAGAAAACTGTTGTTTCAATCCTCCAATGTGGTTGATTAGTAAGTGTAATATTTACTACGATTAGGGAAAACAATTCCATGTGCATTTATTAGTGTAGTGTAATGTTCATTAGAACTGACCTATTATAATAGATCTCTTCCAATGAGGTTTTCCCTACACTAATGAATGCATACTGAATTGTTTTAAGGGAAAATAAATATGTATACATACACACATACATACACAATTATACATACATTGTGTGCAGAATTATTAGGCAAGTTGTATTGTAGAGGATTACCGTATGTTCTCAATCAACCCAAAAGACTCATAAATATCAAAGCTTAATATTTTTGGAAGTTGTAGTGTTTTCTTTTTTAGATTTGGCTATCTTAGGCCCCTTTCACATCAGCGTTTTTTTCAAATCGCGGCAGATGCGGTGAAAAAAACGCATCTGCCGCGATTACCGCATACCGGCTGCACTTGCGGCACGGTTGCGGCAAGCCGCATACAATGTATAGGCGGGCTTGCAGCAAGTGCGGTTTTGGCACTTGCGGCAGGTGCGGCCGCGAAAAAAAAACGCAGTCAGCCGCAACCCGAAAAGGTCCCACAAGTTCATCTTTGATGATACCAGCCCCTACCAGTACCCCACCTCCACCTTGCTGGTGTCTGAGTCGGAGTGGAGCTCTCTGCCCTTTACTGATCCAGCCCATCAAGAGTCCCTCTCATTTTATCAGTCCATAAAACCTTTGAAAAATCAGTCTTAAGATATTTCTTGGCCAAGTCTTGACGTTTTATCTTATGTTTCTTGTTCAAAGGTGGTAGTTTTTCAGCCTTTCTTACCATGGCTATGTCCCTGAGTATAGCACACCTTGTGTTTTTTGATACCCCAGTAATGTTGCAGCTCTGAAATATGGCAGAACTGGTGGCAAATGGCATCTTGGCAGCTTCACGCTTGATTTTCCTCAATTCATGGGCAGTTATTTTGCGCCTTTTTTGCCCAACACACTTCTTGCAACCCTGTTAGCTATTTGCTATGAAACGCTTGATTGTCCGGTGATCACACTTCAAACGTTTGGCAATTTCAAGACTACTGCATCCCTCTGCAAGACATCTCACAATTTTGGACTTTTCAGAACCCGTCAGATTTTCTTCTGACCCATTTTGCCTAAGGAAAGGCATTTGTCTAATAATTAAGCACACCTTATATAGGGTGTTGATGTCATTAGACCACACCCCTCCTCATTAGAGATGCACATCACCTGATTTACTTAATTGGTAGTTGGCTCTCAAGCCTATACAGCTTGGAGTAGGATAACTTGCATCAAAAGTATCAAGTGATCAAAATACTCAATTGCCTAATAATTCTGCACACAGTGTATATGTATTTCTTTATCTCAAAAAAATAAAGGTAACACTTAAACAACACAATATAACTCCACGTCAATCACACTTCAGTGAAATGAAGATATGAAGCAACACCGATTGTGAATCAATTTCTCCTGCTGTTATGGAACAGAAAACAGGTGAAAATTATAGGCAGTTAGCAAGACACCCCCTATAAAGGAGTGGATCTGCAGGTGGTGACCATAGACCATTTCTCTGTTCTCATCCTTTTTTAGCTGTTGTTCTGGTCACTTTTGAATGTTTTCATTGCTCTCAACCTGAGAGGTAACATAAGGCAGTGGCAAGAAGGTTAGTTGTGGCTGTCAGCACGGTGTCCAGAGCATGGAGCAGATACCAGGAGACAGGCCAGTACACCTTGAGACATGGAGGGGCCATAAGAGGGCAACAATGCAGCAGCAGGACATCTATCTCCTCCTTTTGTGCAAGGAAGAACAGGAGTAGCAGTGCCCAGAAGGAACCCAGGGTCCACTGCACCTGTATATCGCCTCACAATGGATCTGAGGATCTCATCCCTGTACCTAATGATAGTCAAGATACCTCTGGCTAGCACATGGAGGGCTGTGCAGCCCTCCTAGTAAATGCCTCCCCACACTATTACTGACCCACTGCCTACCAGTCATGCTGTAGGATGTTGTAGGCAGCAGAACATTCTCCATGGTGTCTCCAGACTGTCACGTTTCTCACATGTACTCAGTGTGAACCTGCTCTCATCCATGGGGGGAATACAGGGCACCAATGGCAAATCTGCCAATCTTTATGTTCTCTAGCAAATGATAATCACTCTACATGGTGTTGGGCTGTAAGCACAACTTCCACTTGTGGATGTCTGGCCCTCATACCACCCTCATGGAGTTTGTTTCTGACAGTTTGAGCAGACACAGTATATTGGTGACCTGCTGGAGCTCATTTTGCAGGGCTCTGTCACTGCTCCTCCTGTTCCTCCTTGCACAAGAGAGGCGGTAGCGGTCCTGCTGCTGGGTTGTTGCCCTCCTATGGCTCCCTCCACATATCCTGGCCTGTCTCCTGGTGTCTGCTCCGATGACAGGACAATTGTGTACAAGATAATTGTGTACGGACAATTGTGTACAGACAATTGTGTACAGGCCAATTGTGTCCAAGGACAATTGTGTACAATGACAATTGTGTACAGGGCAATTGTGTACAAGGCAATTGTGTACAAGGCAATTGTGTACGGACAATTGTGTACAAGGCAATTGTGTACGGACAATTGTGTACAAGGCAATTGTGTACGGACAATTGTGTACAAGGCAATTGTGTACGGACAATTGTGTACGGACAATTGTGTACAGACAATTGTGTACAAGTGTGTACAAGGCAATTGTGTACGGACAATTGTGTACAAGGCAATTGTGTACGGACAATTGTGTACAAGGCAATTGTGTACGGACAATTGTGTACAGACAATTGTGTACAAGTGTGTACAAGGCAATTGTGTACGGACAATTGTGTACGGACAATTGTGTACAAGGCAATTGTGTACGGACAATTGTGTACAAGGCAATTGTGTACGGACAATTGTGTACAAGGCAATTGTGTACGGACAATTGTGTACAAGGCAATTGTGTACAAGGCAATTGTGTACGGACAATTGTGTACGGACAATTGTGTACAGACAATTGTGTACAAGTGTGTACAAGGCAATTGTGTACGGACAATTGTGTACGGACAATTGTGTACAAGGCAATTGTGTACGGACAATTGTGTACAGACAATTGTGTACAAGTGTGTACAAGGCAATTGTGTACGGACAATTGTGTACAAGGCAATTGTGTACGGACAATTGTGTACGGACAATTGTGTACAGACAATTGTGTACAAGTGTGTACAAGGCAATTGTGTACGGACAATTGTGTACGGACAATTGTGTACAAGGCAATTGTGTACGGACAATTGTGTACGGACAATTGTGTACAAGGCAATTGTGTACGGACAATTGTGTACGGACAATTGTGTACAGACAATTGTGTACAAGTGTGTACAAGGCAATTGTGTACGGACAATTGTGTACGGACAATTGTGTACAAGGCAATTGTGTACGGACAATTGTGTACGGACAATTGTGTACAGACAATTGTGTACAAGTGTGTACAAGGCAATTGTGTACGGACAATTGTGTACGGACAATTGTGTACAAGGCAATTGTGTACGGACAATTGTGTACAAGGCAATTGTGTACGGACAATGTGTTACAAGGCAATTGTGTACGGACAATTGTGTACAAGGCAATTGTGTACGGACAATTGTGTACAAGGCAATTGTGTACGGACAATTGTGTACAGACAATTGTGTACAAGTGTGTACAAGGCAATTGTGTACGGACAATTGTGTACGGACAATTGTGTACAAGGCAATTGTGTACGGACAATTGTGTACGGACAATTGTGTACAGACAATTGTGTACAAGTGTGTACAAGGCAATTGTGTACGGACAATTGTGTACGGACAATTGTGTACAAGGCAATTGTGTACGGACAATTGTGTACGGACAATTGTGTACAGACAATTGTGTACAAGTGTGTACAAGGCAATTGTGTACGGACAATTGTGTACGGACAATTGTGTACAAGGCAATTGTGTACGGACAATTGTGTACGGACAATTGTGTACAAGGCAATTGTGTACGGACAATTGTGTACGGACAATTGTGTACAGACAATTGTGTACAAGTGTGTACAAGGCAATTGTGTACGGACAATTGTGTACGGACAATTGTGTACAAGGCAATTGTGTACGGACAATTGTGTACGGACAATTGTGTACAGACAATTGTGTACAAGTGTGTACAAGGCAATTGTGTACGGACAATTGTGTACGGACAATTGTGTACAAGGCAATTGTGTACGGACAATTGTGTACAAGGCAATTGTGTACGGACAATTGTGTACAAGGCAATTGTGTACGGACAATTGTGTACGGACAATTGTGTACAAGGCAATTGTGTACGGACAATTGTGTACAAGGCAATTGTGTACGGACAATTGTGTACGGACAATTGTGTACAGACAATTGTGTACAAGTGTGTACAAGGCAATTGTGTACGGACAATATTGTGTACAAGGCAATTATTTGTGTACAGGCCACTTGTACAGGCCACTTTCACAATGACGCATACTTTCAGTTTCATTACTCACCCCTTGCAACTTTCACCATGACTTTTACTATGAGCAAGTCTGAAAAAGACAAAGATGTCCTTAGGCTTGGGGGACACGAGTATATCCTGCACAGGACACGTGATGACAGCATCAAAGAATGGCGGTGCAGGCAAGTCAACAAATTCAAGTGTCCCGCACGCATGCACACATCTGGAGCCGCGATTGTTAAACAGCCGACTGAGCACAGTCACTCTGCAGATCCAGTTCAAGCTGAAGCCAGAGCTACAATGGCTGCTCTGAGGCAAGAAGCAATCAGCTCTCAAGCATCTACTAGAAGCATTGTTGGACAGGTTCTTCGAGACAGGTCTGATGACGTGTTGTCTCGAATGCCCAAGCGAAGTGACGTTGAGCGAAATACACGTCGGGTCAGGCAGCGAGCAAACACCATGCTGACTCCTCCTCAAAGCATCAATTTTGCTATCCCCCAGGAATACAGCGACATCATTTTATATGACTCTGCAAGAGATGACCCCCACAGGATTCTTGCCATTGGTAGCAATGAACTGTTGCCTTATTTCGAAAGAGGAGAGACATGGTTTGGCGATGGAACGTTCAAGGTGGTGCCAACCATGTTCTTTCAGCTGTATTCTCTCCATGCAAAAGTCGGCAACTCCTATCCTCCCCTGATCTACTGCCTGCTGCCAAACAAGACTGGTCCAACCTATCGTCGAATGATCACGGCGCTCAAAGGGTTGATGCCAGGTGCTAATCCCCAGAAAATTCTTCTTGACTTTGAGATGGCAGCAATGTCAGCTTTCCAAGATGAGTTTCCAGCTGCAGCGATTTCTGGCTGCTTCTTTCATCTGAGCCAGTCCATTATTCGAAAGGTCAATGAGCTGGGCCTAAAGGCTGAATTTGAGGCTGAGGATGGAGAGTTCAATCTCAAGGTAAAATCTTTGGCCTCCTTGGCGTTTGTCCCACCAGCCGAAGTAAGTGCAAGGTATGACGAACTAGCCCAAATCTTCCCTGATGATGATGCTACCAATCAGCTCCTCTCCTACTTTGAGCATACCTACGTTAGGGGGCCAGGAGTAGGTGGACGCTTTCGAAACGCAAGGTTTACTCCAGAGGTCTGGAATCATTATGCTGACGCTTTGGCCTCTGCCCCCAAGACCACGAATTGCTGCGAGGGGTTTCATAACGCCTTACAAGCACTCTTTCTTTGTGCTCATCCTACCGTGTGGAAACTGTTCAACGGACTCATTAGTGACATGGCAATTCATAGACTTACAGCCCAGAATGCTGAGGTACTGAATGTTGAGCATCCACGAAGCAAGTATGTCCAGCTAGCTGAACGACTGCGTGTGAAAGTGGCTGATTATCACAATCAAGGAGACAAGCTGCGGTATCTACGAGCGATCAGCAACATGCAGGCACGATAGACAAGACCAGCAATATTTGTAGAATAAGAATAGAAGAAGCTTTGAAACTGTTATTCAATAAGCAATCTTACGTTAAAATCAATGATTAATAAAGAATTTCCTTTTTTTGGACGTTTAATTTTTTGTTTTCCCTATACTTGTCTCTAAATAATCGTCCGTACACACTTGTCCGTACACAATTGCGTTGTACACAATTGTCCGTACACAATTGCCTTGTACACACTTGTACACAATTGTCTGTACACAATTGTCCGTACACAATTGTCCGTACACAATTGCCTTGTACACAATTGTCCGTACACAATTGTCCGTACACAATTGCCTTGTACACAATTGTCCGTACACAATTGCCTTGTACACAATTGTCCGTACACAATTGCCTTGTACACAATTGTCCGTACACAATTGCCTTGTACACACTTGTACACAATTGTCTGTACACAATTGTCCGTACACAATTGTCCGTACACAATTGCCTTGTACACAATTGTCCGTACACAATTGCCTTGTACACAATTGTCCGTACACAATTGCCTTGTACACACTTGTACACAATTGTCTGTACACAATTGTCCGTACACAATTGTCCGTACACAATTGCCTTGTACACAATTGTCCGTACACAATTGTCCGTACACAATTGCCTTGTACACAATTGTCCGTACACAATTGCCTTGTACACAATTGTCCGTACACAATTGCCTTGTACACACTTGTACACAATTGTCTGTACACAATTGTCCGTACACAATTGTCCGTACACAATTGTCCGTACACAATTGCCTTGTACACAATTGTCCGTACACAATTGCCTTGTACACAATTGTCCGTACACAATTGCCTTGTACACAATTGTCCGTACACAATTGCCTTGTACACAATTGTCCGTACACAATTGCCTTGTACACAATTGTCCGTACACAATTGCCTTGTACACAATTGTCCGTACACAATTGCCTTGTACACACTTGTACACAATTGTCTGTACACAATTGTCCGTACACAATTGTCCGTACACAATTGCCTTGTACACAATTGTCCGTACACAATTGCCTTGTACACAATTGTCCGTACACAATTGCCTTGTACACAATTGTCCGTACACAATTGCCTTGTACACAATTGTCCGTACACAATTGCCTTGTACACAATTGTCCGTACACAATTGTCCGTACACAATTGCCTTGTACACACTTGTACACAATTGTCTGTACACAATTGTCCGTACACAATTGTCCGTACACAATTGCCTTGTACACAATTGTCCGTACACAATTGTCCGTACACAATTGCCTTGTACACAATTGTCCGTACACAATTGTCCGTACACAATTGCCTTGTACACACTTGTACACAATTGTCTGTACACAATTGTCCGTACACAATTGTCCGTACACAATTGCCTTGTACACAATTGTCCGTACACAATTGTCCGTACACAATTGCCTTGTACACACTTGTACACAATTGTCTGTACACAATTGTCCGTACACAATTGTCCGTACACAATTGCCTTGTACACAATTGTCCGTACACAATTGTCCGTACACAATTGCCTTGTACACACTTGTCCGTACACAATTGTCCGTACACAATTGCCTTGTACACACTTGTACACAATTGTCTGTACACAATTGTCCGTACACAATTGTCCGTACACAATTGCCTTGTACACAATTGTCCGTACACAATTGCCTTGTACACACTTGTACACAATTGTCCGTACACAATTGTCCGTACACAATTGCCTTGTACACAATTGTCCGTACACAATTGTCCGTACACAATTGCCTTGTACACACTTGTACACAATTGTCTGTACACAATTGTCTGTACACAATTGTCCGTACACAATTGCCTTGTACACAATTGTCCGTACACAATTGCCTTGTACACAATTGTCCGTACACAATTGCCTTGTACACAATTGTCCGTACACAATTGCCTTGTACACAATTGTCCGTACACAATTGCCTTGTACACAATTGTCCGTACACAATTGTCCGTACACAATTGCCTTGTACACACTTGTACACAATTGTCTGTACACAATTGTCCGTACACAATTGTCCGTACACAATTGCCTTGTACACAATTGTCCGTACACAATTGCCTTGTACACAATTGTCCGTACACAATTGCCTTGTACACACTTGTACACAATTGTCTGTACACAATTGTCCGTACACAATTGTCCGTACACAATTGCCTTGTACACAATTGTCCGTACACAATTGCCTTGTACACAATTGTCCGTACACAATTGCCTTGTACACAATTGTCCGTACACAATTGCCTTGTACACAATTGTCCGTACACAATTGCCTTGTACACAATTGTCCGTACACAATTGTCCGTACACAATTGTCCGTACACAATTGCCTTGTACACAATTGTCCGTACACAATTGCCTTGTACACAATTGTCCGTACACAATTGCCTTGTACACACTTGTACACAATTGTCTGTACACAATTGTCCGTACACAATTGTCCGTACACAATTGCCTTGTACACAATTGTCCGTACACAATTGCCTTGTACACAATTGTCCGTACACAATTGCCTTGTACACAATTGTCCGTACACAATTGCCTTGTACACAATTGCCTTGTACACAATTGCCCTGTACACAATTGTCCTTGTACACAATTGTCCTTGGACACAATTGGCCTGTACACAATTGTCTGTACACAATTGTCCGTACACAATTATCTTGTACACAATTATCATGGAACCGTCTGCTCCATGCTCTAGGCACTGTGCTGACAGACAGAGTTACCCTTCTAGCAACAGCTCATATTGATGTGACATCCTAGATAAGCTACACTACCTGAGCAACGTCTGTGGGCTGTAGACTGCGCTTCATGCTATCCTTAGGGGTGAGAGCAATGACGAAATGCAAAAGTGACCAAATCAATAGCCAAAAAGGGTGAGAACAGAGAAATGGTCTGTAGTCACCACCCGCAGAATTGCTCCTTTATAGGGGGAGTCTTGCTCACTGCCTATCATTTCTACCAGTTGTTTGTTCCATTTGCACAACAGCAGGAGAAATTGATTCACAATCAGATCAGTGTTGCGTTTCACAGAAGTGTGATTGACTTGGAGTTACATAGTGTTGTTTAAAGGGGAACTCCAGTGAGAGAGAACTTTTTAGTACAGTCCCTGCCCTTCTACATGATGAAGCAGAGCTGTACACTGCAGTTCTAGGATCTATAGATCTCTCATAAATTGGTAAAAGTCATATCTGTTTCTCAGATCTGACCCCCCCCTTCCTCTCATAGGACCGAGGATCTTCAGCCTGGCAGCTTCATGTAGGAGCAAAAAGCAGGTGGTGTGTCAGGGGCGTGGATGCTGTGAGCTGCAGGATCATCCTACATTCCAGTGAGGAGTGATAATGATGATGATCCATTGACAGTTGGAGGGATAGAAAGATATCATGTTCCTATGTGGGAGGGAGACCATGTAGAGATGAATCGATCAATGCAGGCCCAGCGCCAGATATTTGTGGGTCCCGGGCGAAAGAGTATCCATGGGCCCCTTTAATACTCTGTCCACGCTGCTGCATATCCACACCATAAGACGCACCCCAGGTTTAGACAGGTGAAAATTAAAAAAAAAAAAACATTTCTTCCAATTCATTAAAGCTTCCCTGACAGTGTAAAAGGGAGGGGTCATTAATGAAAATTTGAATTACTGGGGTAGAATACGGAGGCAATAAATCTATAGTTAGTGTCTTTCTGCAAACGATATTAGACACATTAGCTCTGCTATATACCCATAGACTTAGATGACTCTGCTACATGCACATGTAGACACATACAGCTCTGCTACATGCTCACTTCACACACAGCTCTGCGACTTGAACACTACACACACACATCTTCTACATGCACACTTGACACACACAGCGCTGCGACATGCACACCAGACTCACATCTCTGTGACATGCACAATACATTCACACAGCTCTGCTACATGCCCAATACATGCACATACAGACACACACAACTCTGATACATGCACACTACACACACAGCTCTGCTACATGAACATACAGGTAAATACACACAGCTCTGCTACATGAACTTACAGATACACACAGCTCTGCTACATTTCCAATAAATCCACACTACACATACAGCTACATGCCCAATACATGCACACAGAGCTCTGCTACATGAACAAACAGATACACAGACATAGTTCTGCTACATGCCCAATACATACACACTGCACACACAGCTCGACGTATCAGTGGTGGCACGTTTTAAGATATGTCTCAAGGAAACAATAGATAAGTTTGAGGATGAAATTATTGAGAGAAAAAGCTCTCCCGGCTGGCTTGCCGTGGACCTCCACGTACGGCTCTTTTGCATACGCTGCGCTCATTGGTCGCCGCGGCTGGCGGCCACCAATGAGCGCTGTTGCGCAATTTCGGCCTCAGACAGACACGATTAGGCAATTATATAGTAGATGACAGTGCGATTAAGTAATTCATCTAGTATAACTAGCTCTCAAGAAGTGCCATATTCAAAAATTACTTGAAAATATTGGGCAACTTTGTATATCCCAGTGATTTTTATATATTACTATTTCTTTGCAAGCTATGACTTGTATACATTAAATACCAAGTGGCAGGTTGCCAACATGCCTGCAAATTCATCTATGAAGTTCAAAAGTTGGAAGTATGCTGCTGCATTTGATCTTGTAGTAGAAGAAAAGTTACAGGTTTTTGATAACTAATATTCATACATTTCATCTGTGATTTTGTTAGGAGCTTGTGAAACAGGTACTGAGTGCCATCCGAGCCATTGCAGGGAATGATGATGTGAAAGATGCCATTGTGAACTCTGGAGGAACAGACTTGATTGTTCTTGCAATGTCACGACACATTTCCAATGCTCAGGTATTTTGTTTTTTCTTTACTTTAATAAAGCATACAGACTGGAGCAGATTTAATTATACTGTGTAGTCTAAGATGTGTTTTTGGTCAGAGCAAATATAGGTTTAAAGATAGGTTTATCCTATTCTTCCCTAGTTCATTTGAGGCCTGGGCACAAAGGTGGATCTGCTTAGTTTAGAGTCCCACCTAAAAGAGATCACTCTGTTGTTGACAGTTGGGCGCAAATACACTTTAATCAAGATATACACTTAAAACTTCATACATTTACTTGTCGTTTAATAAAATCCATGTCAATATTAGTAAAGGGCCATTGCATAGTATTTGTATGTACGTTTGTACTGTAAACACAGGATACTTGCACCTCTGTTTTATTTTAGTGCTACAGGTCGTGCTGGTTAGTTTATATATTCTTCATTATGGGTATGGCTACTCCAGAGCCTTGCACCTAGCCACCCATTTATCCAATATTGTTTTTAATCAGAACAAGTTTTTATTCTTTGTCAGTTCATTTTAGACTGTGGCGTGAAAAGAGTTGGAGCTGGTTAGTGTAGAAACGCATTTTATGCCAGCAATACCGACCAGTGGGACAAATGGTGCAAATGCGTTGCATAGGAATACAGCATATTATCTGGGCAGGCAACACCTCCCTCCTGTTTTGACACACAGAGGACCGAGTCTGGTATACGATGTCTACCCGAGTGCCATATGAACTTCATTAATGATGACTGGATTCTTTTTAAAGTTGCAACGGGTACTCTGACCGGTAGTGTTTCAAATAGATATAAAATGCGAGGGAGAATGGACATCTTAATAGCCGCAACCATACCTAGGAGTGAAATCTGGAGGGCCGTCCACTTGTTAAGCTGGAGTTCTACCTTATGTATTAGGGATGGAAAATTAGCTTGGAATAATGTTTTATAACTAGAGGTCACATTGATCCCCAGATAGCGTATGGATGCTGTGCGTCATGTATAGTTGTAGGATTGTTTAAGGAGGTGAAGTTTAGAATCTGGGATATTTATGGGTAAAGCTTCAGTGTTTGCAGAGTTAATTTTATAGCCCGACAACCCTGCATAGGCCTTGATAGTTGCATGTAGGTTAGGGAGAGAAGTAATGGGCTTTGTCAAGGAGAGAATAACATCGTCCGCGAACAAGGCAATTTTGAATGTTCTATTTTTAAGCTGGATTCCCAAGATATCAGGGTTACTCCTAATTTGTTCAATACTTAGGACATAGAGCAGGGGAGAAAGGGGGCACCCCTGACGCGTTCCATTTTTTATGGGCAAGTCTCTAGAGTGGGCATGAGGAAGGCAAACCAGAGCAGTGGGAAATGAATACAGACCCCTCAGTGCTGTAACAAAAAAACCCTGACAGGCCAAAATGGTGAAGAGAGCGGAACATAAATGACCAATCCAGCCTGTCGAGAGCCTTCTCTGCATCTAAACTCCGCAAAAGGGCATCCATCCCCTCCCTGTTGGCCACCTCAATCAGGGTCCACAATCCGCCTGGTATTATCGCCCGCCTGGCAGAAGCGCACAAATCCCACCTGATCTTTATGAATCAGATGTGGAAGCCACGTCCCCAGCCGTTCCGCCAATAGTTTGGTGACAATTTTGAGATCAGAGCTTAACAGACTGGGCGGTAGCTTGCACATTCCATTGGGTCTTTACCTTCTTTTGGAATTACGGTAGTATAGGAACGAACAATTGAGTCAGGTATTGCCCCCCTTCCATGAAATGGTTAAACAGTGAGACCATATGAGGGGACAACACATCCATGTAGGTTTTATAATAAAGATATTGCAACCTGTCAGGACCTGGCGCCTTGCAGTTTGGTAGTTGTTTTATGGTTTCCTCAATCTCCTCCGCTGTGACTTTCTGGTTTAGGTCATCCAGAGCGGACTGAGATAATTTAGGCAGATAGCACGATGTGAGATAATCATCTAGGATTGGGTTATGTCCTCTCTGGGATTGTGTGAGGTGAAGGGAAGGGAGTAGAGGGAAGAGTAGTAGTCATAAAATATATCGACTATCTTAACCGGGTCATAATGAATCACACCTGATGAATCCTTAATAGGGAGTTATTGGTAGCCTGATCTGTCAATCTCCTAGCTAGCATCGTATGTGCTTTGTTACTATACTCAGAATTTCTGCCTGGAGTATCTAAGAAGAACCTCCACCTTGCCGTGGGAAATGATTTTCAGTTGGCTTCTCAGATCAATCACCTCCTTCAAAAGTAGTTTGGTTGGGTGAGTCAGTAATCGTGCCTCCGCCTTCCTCAATTCCTGTTAAATTTTAAGGTATTGGGATTTAACATCCTTTTTAATTCTGGATGATAATGCAATGCACTCTCCCCTGAAAATTGCCTTATGAGCCTCCCACAGGACAGATAGTGAGGGAGATGAGGGAGCGTTTTCAGTGAAGTAATTTATAAGAGACTTCCTCAATTTATCTCTCGTGTCTTTATTAGTCAAAAGGGACTCGTTTAATCTCCAATGGTTCAATTTAGGTGGGTTAGGCGTTAATTTGAGGTCAATTGTCATAGGGGCATGGTCGGTCCATGTTATAGTGCCAATGGACGCAGATATCAGAGAACGCAGTGAAATCACGTCCCCAAAGAATAATCTGTACGACTGTGGGAACCATGGGGGTGCGAGTAAAATATATATCTCCTATCCATTGGGTTATCAATACACCATAAATCATACAATGTGTATCTACGTATTAATTTCCAAAAACCAATAGAAACACACTCTGTTTTCATACTTCTATAATGGGGAGGCATAGGAACCAATCTGTCCCCTGTTTCCGAGAATACCATATTAAAATCACCGCCAATTATATGATCCATTCCCCGTTCAGGGTGCAAACGGACTAAGACTGAAGCTACAAACTTTATCTGATTAGAATTAGGGGCATATAGAGTGCACAACATAATTGGTATTCCCCCTATGTTCCCATAGACAATGGCAAATCTGCCCTGAGGGTCCATTTCTGAGTTAGTTACCTGAAATGTACAGTGGTGGGAAATCAAGATCGCCACTCCGGACGTTTTATTCTTAGCCGTGGCAGAGAATGTAGTAGGAAACCAATGGTGAGCAAATTTAAGGGACCCTGTCCCTGAAAGATGCGTCTCCTGCAGAAACAATATCTGCTTTGGACTCCCGCATCTCCTGGAGAGCAAGCCTTCTCTTTAGGTCTGAGTTTAGACCCTTGACGTTGAGAGTGAATAGCTTAAAGGGATCCTGTCACCCCCAAAACGCATGTAAACCTATTAAAACCTGTCCCTAGAGCATATTAACACTATCCCTACACTCTTTTTACCTCCTAAAAGCATTAAGTGACATTGAATAAAAACGTTTTATAAGTACCTGATTAGTGCTGATAATGAGTGACTATCTATTCATAGTCACTCATCAAGACTGCCCCTCTGCTTCATAGCACGCCTGAATAGGCGTGATCTACATCCAGGATTCAAATTCGTGCCTCCCCGCTGTGCCCTGTGTCGTAGGAGGCTGCAGTGTGGCTGGTGACGCGATCCGCGTCATTCCCGGCGCCTGGTGACGTATTTAGACCGGCGCCGCGCTGTTAGCTTCAAAATGCGCACTGCGCATGCGCATTGGGCATTAAATAAATACAGAAAATTAAATAACATTTGTAAAAAGCAAATCAAGGCAGCAAAGATTGAGACAGAGAGACTCATTGCCAGAGAAAGTAAAAAGAATCCCAAAATATTTTTTAACTACATAAATAGTAAGAAACTAAAAAATGATGGTGTTGGCCCCTTTAAAAATAGTCTGGGTGAAATGGTGGATGAGGATGAGGAAAAAGCCAATATGCTAAATGACTTTTTTTCAACAGTATTTACACAAGAAAATCCCATGACAGACAATATGATCAGTGATAACAAAAAGTCTCAATTAAATGTCACCTGCTTAACCCAAGAGGAAGTACGGCATCGTCTAAAAATCGCTAAAATTGACAAATCCCCGGGCCCGGATGGGATACACCCCAGAGTGCTGCAGGAATTAAGTACTGTCATAGATAGACCATTATTTTTAATATTTAAAGATTCCATAATAACAGGGTTTGTACCACAGGACTGGCGTATAGCAAATGTGGTGCCAATATTCAAAAAGGGGACAAAAACTGATCTTGGAAATTATAGGCCAGTAAGCTTAACCTCTACTGTGGGTAAAATCCTAGAGGGTTTTCTAAGAGATGCTATACTGGAGTATCTGAACAAAAATAACCTCATGACCCATTATCAACATGGTTTTACGAGGGACCGTTCCTGTCAAACTAATCTAATAAGCTTCTATGAAGAAGTAAGTTCTGGACTGGACCAAGGAAATGCAGTGGATGTGGTGTATATGGATTTTTCAAAAGCTTTTGATACGGTGCCACACAAAAGGTTGATACATAAAATGAGGGCAATGGGGATAGGGGAAAATATGTGTAAGTGGGTTGAGAACTGGCTTAGTGATAGGAAACAAAGGGTGGTTATTAATGGAACACACTCAGAATGGGTCACAGTTAACAGTGGGGTACCACAGGGGTCAGTGTTGGGCCCGCTTCTATTTAATATATTTATTAATGACCTTGTAGGGGGCATACAGAGTGGAATCTCAATATTTGCAGATGACACTAAACTCTGCAGGGTAATCAATACAGAGGAGGACAATTCTATATTACAGGAGGATTTATGTAAACTAGAAGCTTGGGCGGCTAAATGGCAAATGCGCTTTAATGGGATAAATGTAAAGTCATGCACTTGGGCAGAGGAAACAAAAGGTATAATTATGTGCTTAATTGTAAAACACTGGGCAAAACTGTCACTGAAAAAGACCTGGGTGTATGGATAGATGATAAACTCACATTTAGTGGCCAGTGTCAGGCAGCTGCTGCAAAGGCAAATAAAATAATGGGATGCATTAAAAGAGGCATAGATGCTCATGAGGAGAACATAATTTTACCTCTATACAAGTCACTAGTGCGACCACACTTAGAATACTGTGTACAATTCTGGTCTCCGGTGTATAAGAAAGACATAGCTGAACTAGAGCGGGTCCAGAGAAGAGCGACAAAAGTCATTAGAAGACTAAGGGGTCTGCAATACCAAGACAGGTTATTAAACTTGGGGTTATTTAGCTTGGAAAAACGAAGGCTTAGGGGTGATCTTATAATAATGTATAAATATATGAGGGGGCAGTACAGAGACCTTTCTAATGATCTCTTTACTCTTAGGCCTGAGACGGGGACAAGGGGGCATCCTCTACGTCTGGAGGAAAGAAGGTTTAATCATAATCACAGACGTGGATTCTTTACTGTAAGAGCAGTAAGACTTTGGAACTCTCTGCCTCATGCTGTTGTAATGAGTGACTCACTACTAACATTTAAGAAGGGCCTGGATGCCTTTCTTGAAAACTATAATATTACCAGTTATATATACTAGATTCTTTGATAGGACGTTGATCCAGGGAGTTAGTCTGATTGCCGTATCTGGAGTCAGGAAGGAATTTTTTCCCCCAATGTGGAGCTTAGTGTTGCCACATGGGTTTTTTTTGCCTTCCTCTGGATCAACATGTTAGGCTATGGGTTGAACTAGATGGACTTAAAGTCTTCCTTCAACCTTAAAAACTATGTTACTATGTTACTATGTTACTATTATCAGCACTAATCAGGTACTTATAAAACGTTTTTATTCAATGTCACTTAATGCTTTTAGGAGGTAAAAAGAGTGTAGGGATAGTGTTAATATGCTCTAGGGACAGGTTTTAATAGGTTTACATGCGTTTTGGGGGTGACAGGATCCCTTTAACCATTATAGAATAAAGATGTACGCAGAGCATTCAAAGGGGACATGGATGGAAGCTTGACAGATTTGTAGATTCTGAGAACACTGTCGTGAGGGTTTGGCTGAGAAAGTGAGAACATACATGTACTGCATATCAGAACACAAGTAACATAGCTGAACGTTAAAAGAGAAAAGAAAATAGAAAAAAGCATCAGATGAGTGCTATAGGACAACAACATGTAGTCCCAAAATGAGAGTCGAGTATAGTTTAGCATTAATCGCTCCTGCACTACTGAACAATTTGCAAAATCAGTAACGCGACTCTCGTCCGTGGGGGTACACATCGAACCTGCAAGAACAGTTATCACACAAAATCCCGCTCCCAAGAGCTGCAAGTTCCTACTAAGGGGCCAAGATCAATACATACATATACTGTATATATAATCCCGTATACAGGGAGGTAAGGGAGCAGAACAAGCATTCAAGCCAGCCGATGTATGCTATAGTCACCAATCACGACGGGTCCTCCCTCCTAGGAGCTCTCCTTGTCATTTTACGCGGTGTAGACTGTCGCCATGTCTGGTGCAGTGGAGGCAACCCCAGCCTCATGGACCAATCCGGCAGATGTGGTTGTTTGATGGACATCACGCGGCAGAAGGACTCCAAATCTTCTGGGCTTCGCAGGGTGGCCACTCGTTCCCCCTTTTTTTGCTGAGAGGCTAAAAGGGAAGCCCCACTTGTAGGGAATATGGTTATCTTTTAGAATGTTTAACAACGCTCTCAATGCTCTCCGTTCCTGCAGGGTAATCCATGAGAGATCCTGGAAAAGCTGTATCTGTGTTATTGTGGGTAATTTGTTTAAGCTGCCTTGCCTTAGCCATAATATCTTCTTTTAGGGGAAAATCCTTAATGCGACAGATTATGTCTCTGGGGTTTCCCGTTAAGCTTTTCGGTCTCAAAGCTCTATGGGCCCTGTCCCACCTTGTTGCTCCTAGTTCTGAACGACAGGTGTTCTTAATCTCCGCAATCAACAATTTAAAATCTTGTTTGGTCGGCAACTGTTGTACGTATTGCCACCAGTCATGAGGTGGGGGCGGAGGATATAAGTGCTCCCGGGGTGAAAGGGGCAAGCCCGGGTCAGTGAGCAAGGGCTCAAATCTATCAATTACCTCCCTGGGACTTCTGTGGATCTGTAAGGGTTGCCACGATGAGCGAGATGGTCTATGGGGGCGACTAGGTTCTTCCAGGGCCTGGGTCGCCCAATTGTCCCCTGTCCAGGCAGAGCTCCACATTTCCCCATCAGCAAAATCTGCAGAGGCTCTCCAGTCATTCCCAGTGACTGGGGGTCTCTCATGAAGGGTAGCATTGCTTGAGATCCCCATCCCCCAATCCGACAGGTTAATGGGCCCCTCTGTAAGATCTTCTTCCATCTCTGATGCAAAGGGGGCTGAGCTGGGGCACACAACCCCTTCCTCCTCCCTGACACCTGTTATGGGGTTTCTAGCATGTGTGGGCACATAATGGAGTTGTATTGGGGTCAGGACTGGGGTGCAGTCTCTCTGAGCATCAGGGGAGAGGTCCCTAGCCGTGTGCTGTGGCCAGAGCAGAGTCTCAGAGAAGGGGGCCGGTGTTCCAGCGCCTGCCTGAAGCTCCACCTCTCCCACAGGGGAATTGTCCATCATCTCCTGATCCCCTCCTCCCCCCTGCCCATCCAAGGCTCCGAGCGTAGGAATGTCCTGAGGAGAAGGAGCAGCGCCACCAGCTGCCATCTTTTGCCCCTTGTCGGTCTCCCAGGTCTGCCCCTTAGCTACTGGTCCCGAGTGCCCGTTGTCAGCTGCGGGTTGAGAGGGACTACAATTTGACTTTTGGAGCTAATTTTCCATTCAAAAAGTCAAATGGCGCTCCTCCACTTCTGAGCCCTGCTGTGTGCCCAAACAGTGGTTTATGACCACATATGAGGTATCGGTGTACTCAGGAGAAATTGCCCAACAATTTTTAGGATCCATTTTATCCTGTTCCCCATGCGAAAATGAAAAAATTTAGGCTAAAAGAAAATTTTTGTGGAAAAAAAAGTACTTTTTCATTTTTACGGATGAATTTGTGAAGCACCTGGGGGTTCAAAATGCTCACCACCCAACTAGATAAGTTCCCTGGGGGCTCTAGTTTCCAAAATGGGGTCACTTGTGGGGGAGCTCCAATGTGTAGGCATACAGGGGCTCTCCAAATGTGACATGGTGTCCGCTAACAATTTGAGCTGATTTTTCAGTCAAATTGTTAGCGGACACCATGTCGCGTTTGGAGAGCCCCTGTGTGCCTAAACATTGGAGCTCCGCCACAAGTGACCTCATTTTGGAAATTAGACCCCCCAGGGAACTTATCTAGATGGGTGGTGAGCATTTTGAACACCCCGGTGCTTCACAAAATAATCTGTAACAATTAAAAAAGAAAATGTTTGTGGAAAAAAAAGTACTTATTCAATTTTACAGATGAATTTGTGAAGCACCTGGGGTTCAAAATGCTAACAACCCATCTAGGTAAGTTCCCTGGGAGGTCTAGTTTCCAAAATGGGGTCACTTGTGGGGGAGCTCAAATGTTTAGGCACACAGGGGCTCTCCATACGTGACATGGTGTCCGCTAACTATTGGAATTGTTAGCGGACACCATGTCGCATATGGAGAGCCCATGTGTGCCTAAACATTGGAGCTCCCCCACAAGTGACCTCATTTTGGAATCTAGACCCCCCCCAAGGAATGCATCTAGATGCATAGTGAGCACTTTGAACCCCCAGGTGCTTCACAAATTGATCCGTAAGAAGGAAAAAGTACTTTTTTTTTCACACAAATTTTCTTTTTTCATTTTTACGGATCAATTTGTGAAGCACCTGAGGGTTCAAATTGCAGCCCGCAGCCGCCCCAGAAAATGGCGCATTCATTGAAGCGCCATTTTCTGGCGCTGTACCCAGACTCTTCCAGTTGCCCTGGTGCCGGTGGCAAACTGGGTAATAAAGGGGTTAATGCCAGGTTTTTATTGGCAGCTGGCACTAAGCCCGAGATTCATAATATAGGGCCAATGTTAGAACCGCCATTAGGAATCTCTGGTAAATAGTCAGAAAATACACACAGAGAAAAATCTTTTTATTTGCAAAAAAAACACAATCAAAATTTGGACTCCATCTTTATTATAAAGATCCGACGTAGTCCACAACGAAGGTCCCACAACGCTCGATCGCCTCCGACGTAGTCCACAACGAAGGTCCCACGACGCTCGATCGCCTCTGCTCAATCCAGAGACTGCAGCAAGGGATCAAGTGTCCTCTTCCTACAGCCTCTTGGGTCAGAGTTATGGTGCACTGTATGACAATGATCTGTCATACAGTACACCATGACTATGATCCCAGAGACTACAACAAGAGGACACTTGATCCCTTGTTGCACCCATCCATCCACCTATGCACCCATCATCCATGCACGCACACAACCACGCACGCACATCCACATCCAGGCACGCACATCCACGCACACACACATCCACGCATGCTGACATTCACGCACGCTGACATCCACGCATGCACACATCCACGCACGCAAGCTAACATCCACGCACACATCCACGCATGCACGCTGACATCCACGCATGCACGCTGACATCCACGCATGCACGCTGACATCCACGCATGCACGCTGACATCTACGCACACACGCTGACATCCACGCACGCTGACATCCACGCACGCACGCTGAAATGCACGCACACATCCACGCACACACATCCACGCACGCTGACATTCACGCACGCATACATCCACTCACGCACGCTGACATTAACGCACGCTGACATCCACGCACGCACGCTGACATCCACGTACGCACACATGCATGCTGACATTCACGCACGCTGACATCCACGCACGCACGCTGACATCGACGCACGCACATATCCACGCATGCTGACATCCACGCATGCTGACATCCATGCACGCTGACATCCATGCACACACGCTGACATCCACGCATGCACACATCCACGCACATCCACACATGCTGACATCCACACATGCTCTGACATCCACGCACGCTGACATCCATGCACGCACGCTGACATTCACGCACGCTGACATCCATGCATGCACGCTGACATCCATGCATGCACGCTGACATCCACGCACGCACGCTGACATCCACGCATGCACACATCCACGCACGCACGCTGACATTCACGTACGCTGACATCCACACATGCACATATCCACGCACGCTGACATCCACGCACATCCACACATGCTGGCATCCACACATGCTGACATCCACGCACGCTGACATCCATGCACGCACGCTGACATCCATGCACGCACGCTGACATCCACGCATGCACACATCCACGCACGCACACTGATATCCACGCACGCTGACATCCATGCATGCACACATCCACACACGCACGCACATCCACACACACGTCCACGCACACATCCATCTATGCACACATCCACGCACGCACACGTCTATGCACGCACACGTCTATGCACGCACACGTCTATGCACGCACACGTCCATGCACGCACACGTCTACGCTCACTCACGTCCACGCACACTCATGTACGCTCACGTCCATACACGCACACGTCCACGCATGCACCCCCCATCCATCTATCCATTCACCCATCCATCAATTCATTCATTCATTCATTCATACATACCCTTTGGATCCACTGATGAGCAGGAGGCGGGAAGAGGAGGCGGGGCCACCGACCGACCGGCAGAGCAGAGGAGCCGCACAGCCAGAGGCAGGGCGGCAGCAGCGGCGGGTGCACCGAGGTGTGCAACCCGCCGCAGGAGGTGAGGGGGGCAAGCACAGAGCCCGGAGGTGGGGGCAGCCTGGGGGGGGGTCACTGGAGCGGGGGCCAGGCACTGTGACCGGCGGGCGCACGCGGGTGCAGCCCTCTGGCACATACATAATTATAGAGGGGGGCGGGCGGTTTGGGTGGACGGGGGGGGGCCCCATTGAGTCATGGAGCGGGAGGGGGGTGAGAGGGGTGGACACATGCCGATCCGCCCCTCCAGATCTGATTGGAGAGCTCCAATCAGATCTGGAGGGGTGAATCCCTATGGTTCCCTCCGATCGGCAGTTTCACTTTTAAACTGACGATCGGAGGGGTCCTGGGCATGGGTGGGTTAATCCACCCCCTGTGGGGTCATCTACAGGTTGTCACAGAGCAGCAGAATCTGTGACACCTGAGTGACCCACTCACAGGAGCTGCAGCAGCTCAAATCTGCCAGGACGTTGTACAACGTCCTGTGTCGGGAACGGGCGGAAACACAGTACGTTGTACAACGTCCTATGTCGGGAAGGGGTTAAAATCAGGATTACTCAAAATCAGGGAACATAGTTGAAGCATGTGGTATTATGGAACACCTAACCAATTTATGGTTACAGATCTTAAGAGTAGGTCCGATCGTTGGATGTCCAGTGACAGTTTCGTCTCTCCGTAATATAACCCACGGCAATGATTGAAGTCTAAGAGGGGTGAAGTCCTGTTCTATCTGGACCCCAATTTGGTCTCGCTGTGTCTACACCAGTCTATTACGCGTGCAAGGTGGCTGGCAATGTAATATAATTTAACATCTGGAAGGTTTATTCCACCGTGTCCCCTACGCCTATGCAAGATAGATTTTGCTATTCTCGATTTCATTTTGTTCCAAATAAATCTCGTCTGGAGTTGTGAGACCGTTTTAAAGAAAGATGCTGGGATATTGATGGGAAGCGTCTGCAGGTAATATAAGATCTTTGGAAGAATAGTCATTTTAAAAAGTTGACATCTGCCCATCCATGTAAAGGCCAACGACATCCATCTATCGCATTCCGTTCTAATTGTAGTTAGCAGAGCGGGAAAATTTGCTCCGTATATATTACGAACATCTGGAGTAAGCTGCAATCCCAGGTAACGAAGAGATTTAGGTGACCAATGAAAAGCAAAGGCATCCTTCAACTCAGAAGCCAGTCCAGCAGAGAGCGAGACATTTAAGGCCTCTGACTTGGATCTATTAATTTTGAAGTTCGAGAGAGAGTGGTATCTCTCCAGCTCCTTCAGGAGATTTGGGATGGAGACTCTGGGGTTCCCCACGAAAAACAAAAGGTCGTCTGCATAAGCAGCTATTTTGTGTGTATGCGATCTCAATCTTAAACCAGAGATGTCACCATTTCCCCTGATATAACGTAACAATGGTTCTAGCGTCAGGATAAAAATCAGCGGGGATAGCGGACATCCCTGACGTGTACCATTAGTAATATCAAAAGATTCAAATAAAATACCATTCACCCGAACCCTCGCCGACGGGACAGAGTAAAGGGACAACACCCAGCCAAGCATCCTAGCTCCTAAACCGATGTGCAGTAATGTCTCCTCAATGAGGGACCAATGAACGCGATCGAACGCTTTCTCGGCGTCCGTGGATAGTAGCATCAGAGGGGCATTAGAAACCTTCGCATGATGTATTAAGTTGATGGCCTTGGTAGTGTTGTCCCTGGCCTCCCGCCCCGCAACGAATCCCACTTGATCCGGTGTACTATATCAGGAATGCATGGTGAGAGCCTGGCCGCCAATATCTTAGCAAACAATTTGAAGTCTACGTTAAGTAAGGATATCGGGCGGTAACTAGAGCAGACCAAGGGATCTTTTCCCGTTTTGGAATCACCGCTATAGTGGCACGTAATGCATCTTTAGGAGGTGGGGTTCTCTCTGACATAGCATTAAAGCATGCTGTTAAATGTGGGAGTAAGGACGTCTTAAATTTCTTGTAATAGGTCACTGTGAAACCATCGGGCCTGGGGCTTTGCCAGATTTGGCTGATGAAATAGCTTCCTCGACCTCCATCTCTGAGATTGGAGCCTCCAGGGATGTGAGGATCGATTCCGGGAGCCCTGGTAAGACCGAGGATTTAATATAGTCTCGTACACGGGCTTTGAAGGCAGAGGTCGCCGCTAATGTTTTGCATCATCCAGGTTATATAAAGCAGTATAGTACTGTTTCAACGCCTCTGCTATGTCTAAGGGAAATTTTGTATACCGCGAGGTACTCGGATTGAGTATCTCAGGTACATAAGTAGCAGCATTCTGCAGTCGAGAGGCTCTAGCCAAGGATCTGCTCTCTTTGTTCCCGTATTAGTAGAAGTGGCGACGGCAACGTGAAAGTACACCCTTCGCCTTTTGCAGTAATTTAGAATGTTATATTTCTCTGACATCTAAAAGGTTCTATTTTACAGAGGGGAGTTCTTGCCGTTTGTGCCTGGTTTCCAAGTCCTTCAATTTGATCATGAGTTCTCGAATCTCAATATCCCTTTTTTTTGTTTAGTCTAGCCCCATGTTGTTTTAATAAGCCTCTTAGCACGCATTTGTGAGCGTGCCAGGTTGTCACTGGCGACACATCCAACGAGACATTTAGAACAAAATAGTCTTTCACCTTCTGAATCACATCAGCTAGTATAATTGGGTCTTCTAACAAAGCCGCATTTAGCCTCTATTGCCATTGTCTCGGAATTGGAGAGGCAAGTGCAAAGGAAATCGTAACCATCACATGGTCTGAAAAGGCAATCGGTTCGATTGTAGCGTCTTGTAGGTGTGTCAAGTCCGTATGTCTCAGAAGAAAATAGTCAATTCTAGAGTATGTGTCATGTCTAGGGGAGTAATACGTATAATCCTTACAGCTCGGGAACAGCAAATGCCAAGCGTCTAAGAGCTGGTGGTCGTGTAGTGCGATTTGCAACCGTTTCTGCGCCATCTTAGAGATACTAGTTTTACCCTTGGAAGTATCCAGATCAGGATCCAGCGCAATATTTAAATCCCCTCCTAGTATCAGAGTCCCCTCTGCGAACACATCAATCCTCTCCAGACACCGCAAAATGACAGATATCTGGCCAGTATTAGGAAGGTAGAGCGAGGCGAAGGTATACATCTGAGAGGCAATCTTACCTTTGACCATAAGCAGTGTCCCATCCTCACCACCGCAGGATTCCAAGAGCTCCCAAGGCAACGACCTCGACATCACAATGCTGGTACCGAATGAGTGTGGGTCCGAAGAGTAGCTATGGTATGTCGAAGGGAACCAATGGTTAGAAAGTTTGTATGGTTTAGTTGCACTCATGTGGGTCTCCTGAAGAAAGGCAATATGTATTTTGTTAGCTCTCAGTAATTAAACAATATAGAGCGTTTTCCCATATCATGCAAACCCTGTATATTTAATGATCCTATCTTCAAAGACCTCATATCATTGTTTGACATGTCAATAGCTTTAAATTGTACTTAGGCTTAAGAGTAAAATAGGATAAGGTAAATTAAAGGGAACGTGAAGGGAAGGAAGGGGGGGAGGGAAGGACAGAAAGGTTAATGATAGATTAAAGAGAGAGCAAATTAGAAAACAGAAAGTTGGTAGCGGGCGAAGAAAGAACAAACTTCACTCACCACCAAGACCCCTTGTATCCAGGGGTATCAAAAGAGACTATACAAGTCAATATCGGTTTTCACCGATAAACACAATCCCCACAAAGAGAAAAGAACAAAGGGGAATCGGTGAGGTTGTGGCTGACCTATAGGCGGCTATCCGCAGACCCGGATCTCCAAAGTAACATATCAGAATTTAAAATCCCAGTAATATCAACAAAAGTAACCTAATAGGGGCGGTTGTCTTGCATTTAGTTCTTTGTAGTTCAAAAAGGAAAAAAAAAAAAAACACTACATAAGAAGACCATGTCTGTTTCCCCTTTTCCCGCCTCTCTCCCTGGAAGAATCAGCCCCAACAGAGGAAAGATAAATTAACAACTATAAGACCGAGGTTAAGGTCGGGACATCCGTCAGCAATTCTCCCCTCTCTCCTCTCCCGTCACCGGACGATGATGGAGGCAAACGTGGGGTGCCACCACCTCGACCCTTTCGCTTGCGTGAGTCATCGTTTGAGTAGTTGCGTTGTCGACCCAGCGCAGCAAATCTTTTGAAGCCCTCCAGAGAGAGCCAGTCTGGAACCGGGAAGGAAGGGATGTCCAGAAAAGAGAATAAATCTTCAAGCTTATCTTTATGCCAGAGATAAAACAGTCTGCTGCCCTTTTTCACAATCAAATGAAAAGGATGCCCCCAGCTGTATGTAGCTCCCATCTCCTTTATTTTCAAAAGCAAGGGGCGCAACTGGCGCCGCATATACAAGGTGCAGCTAGAGACATCAGGGAAAAGGCGTATGTTTGCCTCCTCAAATACAATATCTGTAAAAGCCCAAGCTGCCTGTATCAGATTGTCTTTGTCTGTAAAGTTATGTAACCTACAGAAAACATCTCTAGGATTTTCCGGATCTATGGGGCCAGGGCGGGAGACTCTGTGTATCCTATCCACCTTATAGGTCGATCCCGACTGTCTTCGGGCCACCATGTTAAATATGTCCAAAGTTTTATCCAAGAGCATGTTAGTTGTGACGGATTCAGGGATTCCTTTCAGGCGAACATTATTTCTTCTCTCCCTATTCTCCTGGTCATCTGTCTGCAGGATTAAGGCCACAGTGAAAGCATTAGAACGTGCAGCGTCCCTTTCCAGGGTGGTAATTCTCTCCTCCATGGCACTCATTGCCTCTGATCTCATGGCTGACTGGGACTTAATAGTCTCCATATCATCCCTTACTGCGCTAAGAGCCTTTTCTTGAGAGGCTTCCATGCGGGCCACTATATTATCAATATCTTGTTTAGAGGGGAGGGCGGCTATCATGTCCCTGATGGCCCTCAACTCCACACATGAGTCATCAGATTGTGTGTGAGATCCCATCTCTGTATGCGATGTGATGGGGCTGTGCTCCATGACTTACCCTTTCCTCAGCGTTGGCGCCATTTTGTGGCACTACAGAGTCTGCTGGTCTCAATATGCAGTCGTCCGATGCAGCCTTCTCCTGCTGTTCCCATCTCTCTCCTAGTGGCCTCTGAGATGTGGGCAGTTGCTCTCCTCCATCCTTGCTGTGGGGTGTCCTCTGTTGTAGTGGCGGGGGAGACCTCTGCGGCTGCTTCCCTGCTGGCACTCGAGTTGGCGCCATTATAGGTGAGCGCGCGGTCTTTCTCCCCGCCGCGCTGAACAGCTTTGCAATGTGCGCCTCTCTCCACAGCTTCACCGGTGGCTCGGTAGAGCCACCCGCTTCCTCCTGCTTCTTTCTTCTTGACATCCGGGCGGCAGAGGAGCGGTTAGATAAAGATTGAGAGTCCCGTGTCCACAGAGCTCCTAAGTGAAACGTCTTCACATCGCCATGCTCAGGCCACGCCCCCCTTAGTAATACCTTGGTTCCAGTTCTCTCTGCCTTGCCTGTTTCCTTCTGCACCGCTTCTACCCAGATTTCTGAAGAAGATCACAGCAGACAGTGTTCCATTCACTCATTGCTCCAGACGTATCCCCAGAGAGTCTGGTACTTGGAGGCGGTGAATCTACTGGTGGACAATCCATGGGCTCTTCTGTTTCCCCCATCCCTCCCGGACTGTTTGTCCTAGGATCATCTAGGATCATTCTTCTAACCGACTTTCTTAGCACTCACTTTGACAGCATGGCTGGTGAAACCGTAATTTTGAGGGCTGCAGGTCTGTCTCAATCTGTTATTCAAACTATTACTGTGGTCCAGAAGACATCTTCATTAAGATTCTCTCATTGCACATATAGGGCTTATTTTTGTTGATGTAAATCTACCAGTACTTTGCCAATGTCCTTTTCTGTGCTGGCGCTGTTCTTATATTTACAGTCCGGATTGGAGGCAGGGCTGGTGCTTAGTTCCCTCAAGGGTCTGGTCTGGTTTGAGGGACTTTGCCTCCAAACCTCAGGTTAAGACCCTGCTCCAAGGAGTGGTTGCACGTTAGACCACCTGTCAAGCTCCCCTGGAGCCTTGGGATCTGAATCTTATTTTGGAAGCTCTTCTGTCCCCACCCTTTGAGCGATATCTCTTTTTTTTTTTCTTTCTTATATGGTGACTTTAATTATTGCCATCACTTTGATTAGAAGTGTCTCAGAGCTTGCGGCTCTGTTGTTGCGCTCCCTACTTTGGTCTTCATCAAGATAAGGTAGTGTAGAGGTCAATTCTGTATTTTTTTAATTTTGTAAACTTAGTTTTATTAATAGCAATATAGAAATCAGTACAACATACATAGTAATGTATAGAAAGAACAAAGAAAACAAACGATAAAACATCAAGTGCTGTAGAGCATCTTAAATCTGTATTCAGGAGATGGTGAATCCAGAAAATAACCATGTCAAATCAATAATTCTCTGCTTCTATCAAGCGATCCACACATAAAGAGATCGCTAACGAGATTCACTGTTGCGTCACGGATTTCATGATGCAACAGCGATCCCAATAGCGATGTCGTTCTGTGTGACACGCACCAACGATCTGGCCACTGCTGTGAGATCGTTGATCGTTACACACTGCTCTGGGTCATTCCTGCGTTGTTGTGCTCCCACTGGGAACTTTACATCGTTGTGTTTGACAGAGATAATGAGCAACGATGTCAATGCTACGCTATGGAGAGAAAATTAACAACGACCTCGGTATAATTCTGGATCGCTAGTGCGCTGTTTTTCACATCACTGGTAAGATGCCTGTTTGACACCTTACCAGCGATGTGTAAACGACGCACCAGCGATCTCTGCACATCGGGATTGCTGATGCGTCGTTATGTGAGACTGGGTCTTAAGAGTAAGTAAGCCAAAGGAGACTTGAAAGGACAGAAAGCACGAACGGAAGGAAAAGTCAGAAATAGAGGAGAAAAGAATAGAATAGGGGGAGGGGAGGGTTCCAGTAAAGGACAAGTAAGCTATCAGAAGTGACCACAATACAAGTTCAGTTTGTCTCTAATAAGGAAATGTACTCATCAGAGCCCCTGAAGTCTGACCAATAAAACCAGGTCTTAAAAAAACGGTCTTGAGAATTATGTACGGCTAGGGTCACATTAGGAAGGCAAATTGCAGTTACTGCATCCAGATCTGGATGCGGCAATCGCAAGTGCCTTCAGACACATTTTTGTTAAAAAATGTGTCTTTATCACCGCATGCGGTAACCGCATTGCTCGGATGTGTAATCTGGAGCAATCCGCAGGGATGAACAAAGGGTTAATGTTAATAATAGATGTGGGCAACATGTCTATAGGGGTTCCCACCCTCTCTAGAGACATGCTGTCCACACAGGTCGGCATGTGAGGGGTTAATATGTGTAATTATAGTATTGCCAGCTATTGTCGGCATTTACAATTTTATGAAGAAACCCGGCGGCTCCTCACTGTGGAGGAGATACAGTACGTAATCTGTGTACTGTATGAGCTGCTATCCAGGGTCCTGAAAGCTTTAACATTAGGTCTATGGGCAGCGCAGTAAAATCTTTGTCAACAGTGCTAGGACAGTGGGGGTGTTATTGATGTTCAGCGTCTCCGATTTCACAAAATTAATTATAAAATTGGATAAAATCCCATATGTGTCGAATTTTGATATAGGGCTTGGCAAAGAACAAAGACGCCTGTGAATGAAAAATTCGTCTGCATAGGCCGCAAGTTTACAAGGTGCACCTTTACTCATGGGGCCCTGTATATCTGTATTAGCCCTTATCCTCCGAAGGAACAGCTCCAACGAGAGTATAAAAATCAGATGGGTCCCTGCCATGTACAGTTGAAGATGGGAAAGTCTGAAGAGAGGAACACATTCACTTTCACCCTGGCTGACGGTCTCAAGTAGAGGGCCGAGATTCAGGCAAGCATATTTGGCTTCAGGCCGATTTGACAGAGAGCCTCAAACAAAAATGTCCAATTCACCCTGTCGAATGCCTTTTCTGCATCTGTTGCAAGCAACATCAGAGGCAGAGTTATTAAATTTGCTCTATAGATGAGGTTCAGTGCCTTAGTCGTACTGTCTCTGGCCTCTCTGCCCCCACCACGAAGCCTGCCTGATCAGGGTGAATGAGAGTTGGCATGAAAGGGGCTAATTTGGAGGCCAGCATCTTCGTGAATAGTTTGATATCTAAATTAAGCAGTTATATCGGCCTGTAATTGGAGCAAAGAGCAGGATCTTTCCCTATTTTATGCATGACCAAAATATGAGCTCGCAAAGAGTCTACTGGTAAGCCTGAACCTCCAGGAACAGAGTTAAAACAGTTACTTAGGTGTGGGAATAGGGACTTGAGAAACGTCTTATAGTAGGGGAGAGCGAGCCCATCCAGGCCCGGGGCTTTTCCTGGTTTCATGTCTTTTATGGCCGTAGAGAGCTTGTCCTCCGAAAAGGGCCGCTCCAGGGCATCCATCTTTCTGCTTGACAGCACAGGTAGACTAGAATCTCTTATATAAACCCGAATACGGTCCCTGAGCTCGTCACTCTGCCCCATCAGCTTTATCTACCTAATAAAGTGCCTCATAGTAGTTTTTGAAAGCATTTGCTATCCCTGATAGAGTCTGGGTATGTTGGCCACACTGATCTACAATAGAGGGGACGTAAGTATTGCCTCTTTGGGCCCTCAACGCTCTCGCCAAAGCTTTGCCAATCTTGTTACCGTCTTCGTAATAGAAAGGGTGGCATTTAGCAAACAGTGCCTTTGCCTTATGCATCAAAATAGATCTGAGGGATTCTCGCCTAGCCTCAAAGCCTCCGAGGGAGATTTCTTATGGGACCTTTCCAGTGTGTTGATCTCATCCAGCAGATTAGAAATCTCTTCTGGGCGCTCCCATTTTACCCAGGCACCATGTTTTATGACTATTCCCCTGACCATGCACTTATGTGCCTCCCACACCATCCAAGGATCCGAGTCACCAGTCATGTTAGGGACGACAAACCATTTCAAAGTGTCCTGGATCTCCACTCTTGTGCTAGGGAAATCCAAGAGCGACGTATTCAATCGCCAGAGACATTGTTTGGGGGGAAATATCGGTAACAGTATAGAGACATTAACAAGCTTGGGGTCTGCAAAAATAATGTTATCAACACATGCTGTACGGAGAAGGGAAATACCTTGATGCAGGATAAAGAAATAATCAATCCTCGTGTACGTATCATGGGAGGCAGAGTAGTACTATGAGAAATCCCTGTCTGCTGGATGTAGCAGATGCCAAGCATCAATCAACTGGTGATCGTGTAAGTAAAACACCACACGTTTTTATATGGAAGGTGGAGTCGAGGAGACCCTTTTAGAGTTATTCAAGGTAGGGTCAAGAATCAAGTTAAAATTTCCTGAAATCAAAAGACGCTCTGCTAAAGAGGCCAGCTGTTCCAAGGAGGCTAGGAGTGCCATATCCTGCCCTGCATTTGGGAGATACAAGGAGGTCAGAGTTACCTTTTGAGATGCAATGTGTCCTAATGGGACTCTTGGAACTCCCAAGGAATCGCCCATCAGATGACTATTCTCGAGCCTCTAGATTTTGGGTCTGGTGAGGGACTGTGGAGAACCTGGAATTAGAAAGCTTGAAAGGTTTAGTTATGCACTAATGAGTTTCCTGAAGCAAGGCTATGTCTATCCTCTTTTTATGTAGAGAGTTTAGAAGGATAGATAGTTTTTCTGGGTTGTGCAACCCTTTCACAATCAGCGAGCCTACGTCAGTTCTGAATGAATATCTAGCACCATATTTATACATAATTGTACAAGGTGATATGGTAATATACGTATGTCTGGGCCAGGCTATCTAGGGGGGGGATTGTGAAGGAGATAGGGTAGATAGAAGCAATAAAAGGAAGGAATAGATTATTAGCAAAGTATTGCAGAAGCAATAGAGAAAATAATAAAGAGAGAACATTTAGAAAAGCTATCGCTATCTGCCTAAGATAAAATCCTAGGCAAGCCCCGTTAGAAAGTCACAAGAAAATAAACATAAACATCAAGGGGGAAGCATGGCCGTGGGTACCACTATCCCCAACAGACGAAGAGAGAAGCAAGGGCTCCACATCCAACATGGGCAGCCCCCCCAGCTGTGGCAAACAGCAGATGGAATGACACTTGCGACCAACAGTTCATGGAGGCAGCCCATACTTCCTCTAAGTAGACAATGATATTGCCATCAAAGTACAAGGAACAAAGAACACTACGTGGCATATCCCACCGTTAGGTCCGAAAATATATTAGAAGGCGTCCCTTTCGGAGTCCTCGAGGAGAGCACCATCTGTTTCAAATAGGCCCTCCCACCACCCCCAAAAGCCCACAGCAAGTGTTAGCAGAAATGTCCCATCGGACTAGGAAGTCCGCGATCCGTAGAAGGTCATTCGAGTGTCCAGGCAGCGAGTAAGAATCTAAGGAAAGGAGTGAGGGAGAAAGGTGAAAAGGATGCCCCCATCTGTAAGAGGTATGGACATCCAGGATGACGATTCTGTATTTTCTCCAGTAGATGGTCTTGAGTTTTTGCCTAAATGAAGATTTTTTTTACCCTCCTTTTGTCCGGCACCATCTCATCGTATTGGAATGGCTCTGTACAGTTTAGATGTTGTTAGAGCTGTAAAGCTTTATCTATCGGCCATTGCCTCATTCAGGTGTTATGATTCCTTGTTTATTATACCAGAGAGCACCCCTTTAGGAGGTCAGGCCGCTTCTAAACCAACCATTGCCCACTCGATCATGATTGTGATTATCCAGGCCTATGGTGCTAAGGCAGCTCTATATAGGTTGGAGCACATTCTCTACGTAAGTGGTGGAAGTCTCCTTAATGGTGCGTCATCAGACATCGGCTTTGCAGGTCTGTAAAGCAGTTACTTGGGCATTAGTCCATACATTTTCTAAGGTTTACAGGGTTCATACGTTTGCATCGGCAAGCCTTCATATGAGAATACTGAAGGCGGTAGTAACTCAGACCTCTGCTTGAGTTGTGGCGGAAGGCTAGCTGCTAACAGTATGATATTTAATATTCCTCCCCAGGGACAGCTTAAGTATGCCCCATTGTTCCTGTGTCTCCCAATAAGACGAACAAGAAAAGCAGATTTTAGTGCTTGTTATGAAATCTGCTTCTTGTCGTATTTATTGGGGAATACCGCTGCCTCCCTTGGTTGCCCGGTTGGGCATATGGTTATTTATGTTTTTCTGTTTCTCTTCTTACTGCTTTCTCACAAAACTGAGGAAGCCTGACTCCAGCAGGCGAGGTTTAGCCTGCCGAAGTGGAGCCAATTTTATAATAGTATCAGCCTCCAGGTGGCGGCACACTATGCCTTGGTTCTGGGTCTTCCCCAATGAAGACTACAAAAAAACAGATCTTACGGTGAGTACTAAAATCTACTTTTATTAAAAGTGCTATGTCATACATGAAAAAAAATCTATTTACATTGTATGCCTCCTAACATGGAATATAAATAAAAAATATATTTTAACTTTTTATTTACCGTAATTAGAAAAAAGCCAATGATGGTGCATACTGTGCATGTATTGCTGATTATTTCATAAAGTGACTTATGGTAACTCTATTGCAAGTTGTGGGTGGTTGCATCTTTTTCTTACGAGTGCTATCTATGTTTCTCACGGATTGCACTTGTACCTACTTGTAAGACAGTTCATGCGGTAGTTCGTGCAAAAGAACAGGGACTTGTCTGATATTGATCTGATAATCAGATGAAAATTGACAATGCAAGTCTATGGGTCTGTGAAATAATTGGACCGCACTCGGATGTTCACAAGCTGTTTGGAGCTTGAGCAACCTCCATAAGGTCATTTTATTTCATCACTTAGTTCTCATTGAGTGATTTTTCTCGGAAGAGAAAAGTGGTCTGAGTTTCATCAGTGTTTCTCATCAGCATTTCATCAGTTTCATTAAAGTTTGGTAAGCTAATCAGTATTTACAATAAAAGATTGGTCAGTTTAATCAGTTTTTCTTAGGCTGGTTACACACTACGATTTTTTGCAATCCAACGCTGTCCGATATAAATCGGACAGCATCAGATCCGAATTTGCCCACATGTAACCCTATGGGGATCGGACTGATTCGGATTTGCACTAAATGGCATCCGAATTGCGTCTGGTCCTATTGTTTCCGATTTCTTTTCGGTGCAAAAATCGGAGACTGCTTCGATTTTTGCATCCGAATAAAAAATCGTCTAGAATCGCTTCTGACAAATCGGATGACAATTATGCCGAATCCGATCCGATCCGATTCCTTTAACATGGGGCCCTATGGAGCAGGGCCCGAGGAAACATCTGATGTCTCCTCGGACCCGATTTTAGCGTATTGAGCATGCTCAGTACACTAAAACTGCACCTAACCATCTACTTTTAATTCCGCAATGTATATACATACATTGCAGAAGTAAAATTAAGTAAGGCAGGGGTTAAAAATAAAGAATATGTATGCTCACCTGTCCACGAGTCCCCCGGCGTCTCCAGCACATCGTGCCTGTAGAACCTGCCATGATGTCACAGTCACATGAACGGTTACCGAAGTAACTGGTCATGTGACTGTGACATCACGCAAGGTCCTAGGATCAGAAGAAGACAGCTGGAGACGCCGGGGGACTCGTGGACAGGTGAGCATAAAGAAGTTTTTTTATTTTTTATTCCAGAGAAGAGGGGAAAACACAGGGGAGAAGAGGGGGAAACACAGGGGAGAAGAGGGGGAAAACACAGGGGAGAAGAGGGGGTGAAACACAGGGGAGAAGAGGGGGAAACACAAGGGAGAAGTGGGGAGTACCGGGGGAGAACTGTAAAACACAGGGGAGAAGCGGGAGTACCGGGGGAGAACAGTAAAACACAGGGGAGAAGAGGGGAGAAGCGGGAGTACCGGGGGAGAGCAGGGGAGAACAGGTGACAGACAGGTGACAGGAGGAGCTGGCCAAACTGATCCTGCAAAATGTCTGAATCGGATGCCTATTTGGCATCTGATTGCAGGGATCAGTTTGGATCCGATGCTGTCCGATTTATATCGGACAGCGTCGGATTGCAAAAAATCGTAGTGTGAAACCAGCCTTAGATAGAAAAAAAAGCTTCTCATAATAAACAGTTCACAGATGTTAAGGTCTGTCTGATTTTTTTTTTTTTTTTCTCACTGACCCATTGGTTTGATTTGATATTCTGATCAATATTGGTTATGTATCTGACTATTTGGACATACAGAACTCATATGAGAAAAAGTGATTCCTGACTTCTCATTGAATAATTTTGTCTGGGTAGGCAGGCTATAATGTGTATATGATATATATGGTTCATAGACGTGTAAGAGAAGACGTGAGCACTTGGATTTCAACCAAATCCTTTTGTTCTTGGGCAAGATAGGCTTGTGCTAGTGGTGTCCGGCAGCAACATATATTGATGAACAAAAAGTTAACAACCGGGCCCCAAAGTAATGTATAATGATTGTAGACTGGCCAGGTCCTGCCTGTATGAACGTGTGGGTCGTCTCGTAAAGCTGAAGTTGCACGTCAGATGTACATGATGAATCTTGGAAGCGAAGATAAAAAACAAATGGCTCTCACCGGGTAGATGAAGCTCCTTGTTTATTCAACCAAGGGGGTTGACATCAAAGCAGGGAGAGGGAGTGAGGAGTCGGCGGATGACGGCACGCGTTTTGCGGGGTTATGCAGGACCCGTTTAAGCGGAGACCCCACGAAATGGCGTGCCGTCATCCGCCGACTCCTCACTCCCTCTCCCCGCTTTGATGTCAATCCCCTTGGTTGAATAAACAAGGAGCTTCATCTACCCAGTGAGAGATGTCTATTTTTTATCTTCGCTTACAAGCAACATATATTGCATCTAGATGGGCCAATAATTACTGAATAAGTGTTCCGAATATCGTTCCGTGTAAACATGCCAGTGGTCATACTACAAAAAAGTAAAATGATCATTCAGCAGATGAATTAGGTGCCATCATAAATCATTATTATTGGCCGCTTGTTACCACATGTAAGCAGAGGCTGTGCTTTTAATGGCTTACTGTATATGGGGACAGAATAATTATTTTAAAGGGATTGGCCTTTTCAGAATAATCTGTGCTTTACTCACCATAACCTGGGTACAACATGGTCCCCATGTGTAGTACTGGATGCAGCACTGAATTCACCTTGACAGTCCATCTTTGAGCGGATCCATCCATATAGACGGAATGCTTGCCTTAGATTGGCTTCCGTGCTGTCAACACCATAGTCAATACCGTAAACTGCACCTAGGTACCAGAAATTTCAATCACTGACCGTATCTAACATGTATGACCTGTCCTGATAGCACCCTAGTCATGCATATTGCCCACCCTGCATATTGCTGTGAAGTATTCTATTAGGGCATGTATAAAAGGCATCCAATGAATGGTTACCATTAAACTGAAAATATAAACTGTTCTGTCCTTAGATCTGTGATCAGGGCTGTGCTGCCCTTGCTATGTTAGCCCTGCGTAAACCAGAAAACTGTAAAGTCATTATGGAAGGAGGTGGCGCTTTGGCTGCTCTTCAAGCTATGAAGACTCATCCAAAGGACTCGATTGTACAGGTAACAATGAACTGAAGTTGTAACTGAATAAATATGCACACAGTCTGGGTTGCCAACCGTCAAGAAATTTCTGGACAGCTCGTAAAATTCAGGCACTTTTTTGCCCTGTCTGTAAAAAAAAAAAATTTAAGGTGCCCTTGATTTTTATTTTTTTGTATTAAAGCTGAAAAAACATATGTAGATTATTTTGCTTGTAATTATCACTTTACAGTGAATTCAGCTGATGTTTTCATATCTGTATTTTGGGCTATGGATATGTATCACTTATAATCAATCATAATGATAGTTTTACAATGTGTCCGTAAAAAATATTGCCTCTCTGTGATTTTCTGATAAGGCTTAGAGAAAGAATATAAAGTCAAGTATGCAACTCTGCACATGGCCCTATCCTGGAATTTATTAATAAGATATATTATGACCAATGACATCCCAGACATGCCGCATGTCATTGTAGTATTTTAAAAGGAATCTGTCAGGAGGTAGGAGGTTTTGTCCAACTGTCCTGTGTGAGAAAGTAGTCCAATGGTGATACCAGGTGATAAAACTTAGCTTATGTAAACAATTGCACACAGACTGATACAGTTGATATTTTTTTGTTTTTTAGCCCCTAAGGGTGCTTTCACATTACGATTTTTTGGGATCCGTCGCTGTCCGACAGCCACGGATCCGATTTGGCCCCCATGTTAGCCTATGGGCACGGATCGGATTGGATTTGCCCTAAGTGGCATCCGATTTTTGTCAGATCCGTTTTGGTCTGATTTTTTGCTGGACCCAAAATCGGAGACTGCACTGATTTTGGGCACAGCGGATCAAATCGGACCGAATCAGATCCGACATGATCCGTGGCCCATAACATGGGGGCCTATGGAGCACGGTCCGAGAAAACATCGGGTGCTTTCTCGGACCCAATTTTAGTGTAGTGAGCATGCTCAGTGCACTATAACTGCTCCTCTCCAGCTAATTTCACTTCTGCAATGTATATATACATTGCGTAATTGAAATTTAAGTAAAATCAAGTGTTAAAAAAAAAAAAAATCCTCACCTATCCAGTGATCCAGCGCCGTCGACATCTCTGGATGTACAGGACCTGGCCTGCCGTCACACTCACATGACTGGTTACCGCGGCAAATAGTCATGTGACCAATGACGCTGAGCAAGTAGCCCGCCCAGCCAGGTCCTTTCAGCATCCGCAGCTAGATGCCGACGGCGCTGGATCGCAGGACAGGTGAGAATTGATTTTTATTTTTTATTTTTTTTAACACTTCATTTTACTTAAATTTCAATTCCGCAATGTATATATACATTGCGGAAGTGAAATTACTCCACACAGCGCTTTCTGTGTCCGGATCCGTGATAATCACTGACCCGGACACAGAATAGGTCAATGGAACACTTGGAGCTGTACGTCTGTCTCATAGCCCAATGTTGTATAAATGTCTTCTGATGGTCTATGTAGACATCTTGAGCTTGATATCTCATATCCAATTTTATTTACAGTATCAATTATGGAACCAGTAGTACAGATATGTCTCCAAAGTGTTTCAGAACAAAGCTCAGACAACCATTAATTACATAGATAATGTTCCAAGGCCTTTAATGGGTGCGTTTCTGCACATGGCACTTATCTTCATCTATTCAGTACTAGCTGTAGAGCCCGGCGTTGCCTGGGCATAGTAACTGTTTTTAGTTATGAGCTGAGTGTATGTCTGTGTGTGTGTATGTATGTCCACTATACGCATCAAAAGTGCTAACACCCCCCCCCCCCCCTGGAGATGCAGGCTGTGAAGTGGGTGTGGCTATATGGAGTGGGTGTGGCTTATGCCACATTCACACACACATATGCGCGCATACACTCAGCTATATATATTGATGGAGTATATATTGAAACTGTTATCTCCATTCTTATCTCATTAACATGTCTATTGAACCCATGATTTCCCTAAATGCACCACTTTTACTACTTAGTTTTTGAATTTCAATGTTGAGGAGTCCCCAACAGGTGTCCCCCAACCTGTTGCTCGTGGGCCCCCTGTGTGGCTCATGACTGTCTTGTAGCTTGGTGTGTTAGCACCAGGTCTAGCACACAGCTATGAAGAACAGGTCTCCAGATGGTGACTTTTGTGAGTAGCCCCATACAGAAGAGCAGATCTGGAGTAAGGTATGAACCCTGGATCTTGGTATACTGCCTTGGTGTGATTTATGTGGAAATGCTTTAGCTATCATTATATCGGTAATGGGGACTATGGGTGTCATTATAAAGGCTATTTGATATAACATCCTTGGATTCCTGACATCCTTGGGACTCTTGGACGGCAGTTACTTCCTATCAATCTTCACTCATTGGTCTCATTATTGTGAGAGGGCGCTGGAGCTGCATGTGGGTCACGACTCTCAGATCTGAATGTGGCTCTCAAGATCAGAAAGGTTGAGAATCTTTGATATATAAGATGTGACAACACAAAGCTTGAGTCATTTAAATTAAAAAATGCATTTATATCACATTAAATTCATTGGATATGTTTAATTAATTTGGTTAGTTACTCCCATTGAAAAGGGAAAGTATCCCCTAAATTGTTATGTATTAATAATTCTTTATCTGTAGTTGCTAAGGGTGCATTGGACATTGATATAATACACCTTTAGATTTTAAATTCAATTTAAGCCACCTGAAGAGTTTAATCTTACGACTGAACATTACATCTCTCAGATAAAAAATAATAAAAGCAGCACAATTTTTACAGTGAGAATTGTTTGAAAAATGTCACCCCCCCAAAACACATTTTAAATGAGCTTTACATTGTAGGAGGTGTAGCCCCTATAACAACTATACTACCACTGTACCTATTACTGGTACAGTCGCTAAGAAAATAATTATAATTTATTGCAAATAAGGAGGCTTCAGTTAGGGTCCTTTCACACCAGCGTTTTTTTCAAATCGCGGCAGATGCGGTGGAAAAAACGCATCTGCCGCGATTACCGCATACCGGCTGCACTTGCGGCACGGTTGCGCCGCGATTGCGGTAAACGCCATACAATGAATAGGCGGACTTGCGGCAAGTGCGGTTTTGGCACTTGCCGCAGTTGCGGCCGCAAAAAAAAAATGCTGTCAGCCGCGGTTTTTTTCGCGGCCGCACCTGCCGCAAGTGCCAAAACCGCACCTGCCGCAAGTCCGCCTATACCTTGTATGGCGTTTACCGCAACCGCGCCGCAACCGTGCCGCAAGTGCAGCGGTATGCTATCGGGTATGCGGTTCAGATCTCCGCGATTTGAAAAAACCGCTGATGTGAAAGGGGCCTTAGCTTTGGCAAGAGTTTGGGGCACCACTATGCCTCCTCATTTGCAATATCTAAATAGTGCCGGTTTGTGCGGCCGCACTCGCTCACAATTGCTGTTTGCGTTATCCTTCCTGTCTCATTTGTTCTGATGCTGCTCACTGCACTTCTGGGTGTATTAGTATAGCGAGTGGTGTCAGAGGAAAGGAGACAGTGGCATGTGTATACGCACGCTAGCAGCATTCAGATGTGCTTGCTCTGGAAAGTGAGCATTGTCAATCAAAAGTGGAGGGAGGACCCGAATATACTAATGAGGAGGCAGTAACGGTTCACCAAACTGTTGGCCACACTCAAGGTACCGTCACACAGGGACATATCGCCAGCGATGTTGCCGGCGATCGCGGGAGCGCGCATCCCTGACAACATCGCCGGTGAGCTGTCACACTGAGCAACTTACCGGCGATGTCCCGGCTAGTTGCCGCGGCTATCGCTCGCTGGGTTGCCCAGCAACCCAGCAAGCGATAACCCGCAATGTTGTAGATAGGCGGAATCGCCCGTAACATTGCGGGTTGCCGCGTTACACAGGGCGATCAGGCAGAATCGCCTGAGCAACATCGCCAGGTTTCCCAACATTGTTGGGAAACCTGGCGATGTGACTCAGGCGATTCATCGCCTGATTATCGCCCTGTCACACGCGGCAATTCGCCGGCGATGTCGCCGCAACCTGGCCACGCCCCTCGGTTGCCGGCAACATCGCCGGCGATATCTCCCCGTCTGACGGTACCTTCAGGGTGCATGTATGAATTTAAAGCTCTTTTCTCAGGCACTGTTCCAGTAACAGGTACAGACCTGGTATAGTTGTTGCAGGGGCTAAGTCCCCTACAACATTGTATAGCCCATTTAAATTGCACTTTGTGGTGACAGACTTGCTTTAATACATGTGATGCTGCACCCGGTATTCTTTTATTCCTTTTCCAGAATGCCCACCTAATGTATTCAGTACTGGTTAGAATCAACCATTTTTAGGCTACTTCCACACAGGTTGTAATGTGAACTATGCTAAGCCTTGATATCCACAGCACATCTACATAGTGATTCAGCTGTTAGATAAATCTGGCAATCTCTAGGTCTCCATTTACACTGGAAGACAATGGTGAAAGAGCATCTTTAATAAAGGGGTTGTGCCACAAAACCATTATACATTTTAATTAATAGATCTTAAAATAAAAATATACTTGTAAATGAGTCCCTGTGTAATGTATGTGTCTGACCATGCAGAAACAGGTCGGATATACCCCAGCTCCTGGGTAGGTGAAAGGAAGTAAGAGGATATAGATATTACAGCCGGGATCACAGCTGATTCTTTCTGTGATGTAAAACAAGTGTATAAACAGGCATTTAGTTGGATGATTCACCCCAAGTATCTGGATGAGGTTTGGTAAAATTCTGCTGTACTGATTGAACTTCCATGGATCATTAAATTATCCCCTATTTATGGATGGTGGGAAACCTTCCATTGTTGGAATACACTTTTTTTTAATTTTTTTTATTTGTTTTACTCCTGAATTGAAATCTTGTTCTGATAACTCTGTCTATGGCTCCTGGGTAAGCTGAGGGACTTACTGCACACTTTTATTACATTGAACCCAATAAGGAAACCGTATGCAGGAATTTCTCTCTAGCAGCGAATATAGGTAGCCATAATTGTGATTTAACTGTATTCATAAGCGAGATTGTGTGTTTAGTTCCAGAAAAACAAGTCTGAGACCCTTCTTGTGATATATTAAATAATTGATGTTGTACCTAAAGTCAATGTGGTGTCATTTTTAGATCTTGACATTCCTGTGTCTTACTAATGTCAGCCATTTATGTCTTCTACAGAAACAAGCCTGCATGGTGATCAGGAACCTGGTGTCACGCACTCGTGACTTCTCACAGCCCATTCTGGAGATGGGAGCAGAGTCTTTAATTCTTCAAGCCCGCAGTACCCACAAGGACTGTGATGATGTCGCCAAGGCGGCCCTAAGAGACCTTGGCTGTAAGGTAGAACTACGAGAAATATGGACTGGCCAGAAAGGCAGCTTAGTCCACTAACCTCAATATATATACCTTATAGCCATATGAAAAAAAGAAGTCAATGGCAACATGAGGAGCAGTTGTGATACCTTCACCATATCCCATATGAGTAGTACAAGTGATTACCAATTCCTATTTATTTTTCTTGCTTTATTCTCCTTTTATCCCACTGCATCTGTTCACACAATTGCCTTATCTTGCATTTCTGCATTTGCTCATTGATGCATATGAATATAAATTCCTGAGACATCAACCACTACAGTCATATCAAGCCTGCTGTCAAACAGGGCAAAACAAGATATTTCTGAAATTACTGTCAATGCTTTAAGAACGACAATTAAAATATTATGATTCCATTTCCATTGTCTTTTTTGATCCATAATTCCTTTATTTATAAGACTGAACTGAAGGTTTTCTTTGACAAGCAGCTTACCCAATTTTGAGTATACCAGGCTTCAGTAGCAGATTTCCTTTTCCTGCTATTTGGCATCCTACACTGCCAGTAAAGTGCATAAGCATCTGTTCCACACGGAGACTCAGAACTTGTGGAAAAACGAACATGTGACGGTCTATTGATTAACATGTGTCTCTGTATGTCCGTGCCTCTTGTATGTGTCTGCACGGACAGTACACGTGCCACAGGCACCAATGTATGAAAGAGACCTCAGATAGCAAAGAGGATTCTGGGGATCTCCAATCATATTTATTATATTAAAGGGGTGGTCCACTACTAGGGCAACCCCCTTCTGAATCAACTTGTTTCCTCCCATTTAAAGCAATAAAACCTGTATTAAACTCACGTGCTGCCTCCATTCCAGCGCTGCCTGTAACCACGACTCAGGGCTCACGTGACATTGTGACGTCACACTAGCTGCGCTTACAATCACTGCTGGCTTCCGTCTCCCTGGATCCAGACATACTAGTGCATATCAATGAATTAGAATATCATCAAAATTTTAACTTATTTCAGTAATTCAATACAAAAAGGGAAATACATAAATATTTCAAGTGTTTATTTCTGTTAATGTTGACAATCATGGCTTACAGCCAATATAAACCCAAATGTCTTTATTTCAGAAAATTAAAGTAGGGAGAGTGAAGGGGTAAAAACCATGCTTCCGTATTCCACAAAACATCAAAGTGTGAATATAATATTGATTTATTAGTCAATGTGTTTTAGGGCTCCCAGAAACACCTTGAAATATGGCAATGTTACATTGATTTTTGATGATATTCTAATTCATTGAGATGCACTAGTAGTTGCACTTGCTGTGACGATATGGACCCCTTTAATGTATAACCTATGAGAATTTCTTATTTCTCCAGACAATATTGTATTTTGGTTTGCAAACTTGTTCTAAGGCTGGCTTCAGACTTGCGGACCCTCCGCAGCGTCCTGCGGAGGGGATCCGCAAGCTGACCCAGCCACTGCCAGCCCCTATCTCTATAATGGAATGAAAAGGGTGTCAGCGCTCAGATAATAACCGGGACAAGGCTCACGGGATATTTACCTTTAAGATTTATTGAATCAGTATAGGATTCCAATTCTCCAAACGCGTTTCTGCGCTTAGTGCGCCTTTCTCAAGTGATTGATCACTCAAGGGATCACTTGAGAAAGGCGCACTAAGCGCAGAAACGCGTTGTGGAGAATTGGAATCCTATACTGATTCAATAAATCTTAAAGGTAAATATCCCGTGAGCCTTGTCCCGGTTGTTATCTGAGCGCTGACACCCTTTTCATTCCTTTGTGCACGTCCTACGCCTTCCCTGCTGGGAAGTGCGAGTCTGAGCAGCTCGGCTCCCGGACCTCGCTCGCAGCAATCCACCACCCCCATCCCGAGGCTCACCACTCATTGGCTCGCACGACCTAGGAACACATCACAGCCCAATTGTCGGATCCCCCGGCCTGGAGGCCTCGTCAGTCTGCTCCTCGCTCGCCAGCAGTTTGTCTCCCGACTCGCACGAACCAGGATCGCAGCACGGTCTCCTCTCGCCAGGTGTCCGTCCTTGGAGGCCACGCCAGCCTGTTCCCCGCTCGTCAGTCAGTTGTGCGACCAGGCACAACTTAACCAGGTGAGCACTTGAAAATTTAACCGCTTGCAATTATATATCTCAGCAGTGTGGCGCAACTTGTTTTATTTTACCTATCTCTATAATGGGAACACACGGTCATGCACAGGTCTGCGCATGACCGTGCGCTCCCATTCACTGCAATATGTGATTTGTACGCAGGCGGATGCCCGTGCACAAGTCACACACTCTCGTCGCACCAGGAACGCGACATGGTCGTGTTCCTGGTGCGGACGATAGTGTGAGATTGTGTGTGATTTGTGCGCAGGCATCCACCTGTGTACAAATCACATATTGCAGTGAATGAGAGCGCACGGTCATGCGCAGACCTGCGCAGCACCGTGCATTCTCATTATAAACATAGGGGCTGCGTTCAGCTTGCGGACCTCCTCCGCAGGACGCTGCGGAGGGTCCGCAAGTCTGAAGCCAGCCTATGCCACTCATGGGTTACACAAGATTTCTAGGAGCCTGCTAGTATTTAAAGTGGGTAATGTAATTATCTACCTTGTGATAAGTAACTCATTGTTTTTACCAGTCTTGTAGATGTGTGGAAGTGTTGACCGTGTGTAATGTAATTATCTCATCTCTTTCTCATAGAGGGACAGAGGCTCAGAAAACCTAATTATGCTAACCGCCCTTTGTATTACTAGGTATATTGCTGATTCTATGTAAATTACCTCAGCCATCATTGTTTGTGGTCAGGATGTTAAGCCCCCATCACACATAGCGAGATCGCTGATATGTCAATGTTTTTGTGATGTAACAGCAATCTCCCCAGTGATGTCGCTATGTGTGACATGTAACAGCGATCAGGCCCCTGCTGTGAGGTTGCTGATCGCTGCACATGGTTCAGGACCATTTTTTGGTCCTTGGTCTCCTGCTGATCAGCACACATCGCTGATTGTGACAGCGAGAGACCAACGATCAGCGATCTCACAGGCTGGTAACCATGGTAAACAACAGGTATCTAGGCAGCGTGCGATGCCTAGATACCCGGTGTTTACAATAGTTACCAGTGCTAAGCAGGGAGGACGCTGGTAACTATGATAAACAGCGGGTATCTAGGCAGCGCGCGCTGCCTACATACCCGCTGTTTATCATAGTTACCAATGTCCTCCCTGCTTAGCGCAGCCTGTAAGGAGGAGGATGCTGGTAACCATGCTAAACAGCGGGTATCTAGGCAGCGCATGCTGCTTAGATACCCGCTGTTTATCATAGTTACCAGCGTCCTCCCGCTTCCAGGGATGTGGAGGTGGCTCGCTGGTCGCTGAGGAGATCTGCCTGTTTGACAGCTCCCCAGCGATCAAGTAGCGACGCTCCAGAGATGCCCGCCAGGTCGTTATCGCTGTCTAGATCGCTGGAGTGTCGCTCAGTGTGACGGGGCCCTTACACTAAATGTCTATACTAAACCCTCCTTCACTCCTCTCTGGCAAACATCTTTTAAATGAACATTATCCAGGCAGCTTGAAAGCGAGCCAATGAGAGAACAGTCTTATTCCACCAATCATGAAGTCCCCAATATCCTGCAATAAGGGCTGAGGATATATAAGGAGGACTGTTCATTTTGACCAGCTAATCTAGGATCTTTGGGGTCCGATTGGCAAGCCATAACCCCAGGCCTAGGCATTTCGGTGCCGACTAAGGGGATCAGAACCTGGAATATAAAACCACAAGGACTTCAGCATCGAATGATCGGATTCGGCTGGGATAACAAAGACTGCATAAGAAAGCCACCCAGGTTGGGACGATCCAGTCACCTGGCTACAGACTTTGCTGTGCTATATTCTAATCCCTGGTGAGCCAGTGGAAGGGTGAGACTCTGTTGCCTGTTACATTGTTGTGTTTTGCTGGTTATGTGTTATATGCTGTTAACTGTTTGGGGATCCAATAAAGCCTCAATATTGTGGTTCTTTCACCCTGTGTTGTCTGACAAGTGTTCCGCCCACGGTTAAGGAGCTCGGGCGTTCATTTTGGGGAGGAGCCCTGGTCCAGGTTGTCTTTCCAAAGGCGGCTGGCGAGCAGACGAGAGCACCCACTGACCCCCGTGTCTCCACACTTGCTATCAACAGAAAGTGCAGCGCACACTACTTATTGATAGAGAAGTTGGTGATTGGATGCACAGCATCATGTGAGCCCCAAGCCACACTGAAAACGGTGGAAGAATGGGAGCGGAGTACAAGGTTTATTATTTTAACTGGGGGAAACAAGTCAATTCAAAAGGGGTTATCCTAGTAGTGGATAACACCTTTAATTACTTCTCTTTGGAGAGTCCATCACCTGGCACCCCCACATATCAAATGTTTTTCACTCCTCTTCAAGAGAATAGGAGCTGCCCTGCAGTATATGGCCATCACACTTCTCCATAGCAGACATTTATTGAAGATGCACAGTGCAGCTCTATTCTGTGTTTATATCTGGCTGCCACTTGAGTTACTAACAGCTGATTGGACGGGATGCCAGGAGTTAGACCCACACAGATTTGATATCATTGACCTATTCTAAGAATTATGTGCGTGGAGAACCTCTTTAGTGGTTATACTATGGTGCTCAAGATTTTATGTTTATCTTATCTAGCAAGGTCAATGTGAGAGAACAGGAACAGCAACACTTGCTTTAAACTTGAGCGAGTGTAGAACGAGAAAAACTTGCATTGCACTCGGACCAATATTTAACAATCAGTCAGGTCACATTGGTAACATTTTACTTGGCTGATCTCGGACTGCTTGCAAAATCACAGCATGCTGCGATTGCATGCATATATCGCATGCGGGTGGCTAATGCAAGTCAATGGGTGCGATAAAAAAAAAAAAAAACTTGCACACTGATAGCATCTGTAGCATGGTCTTGCTCATGCTGGAAAAAGTTAGAATAGAACAGACAGATAGGATGGATGGATAGATAGATAGATGGTTGGAATAGCTACATCACCTTACGAGTCTCCAGCGGCTTTTTCTGGGGCCGCCCGTTAAGCTTCATACATATTCACTGCACTGACCAGCAAACAGCCAATCACAGATGTTCACACTCTGTGATCAGAACAAATATAAATTGAGGGAGCGCACATAGGGTGTTATCATCTAATAAATGGTCATGGTCCCCCCAATATGTTAGACTCACCTATTATGGTTGTGTGAGTCACAACAAACTGATGAGGCACTCACAGATGTATGGCCGTCGCTGGTGCCCCGCTGGATGAGCAGAAAAAATCCACAAGAAGATTGGAGCCAGGCTTACCGCGCTGACCAGGGACCACACTGTCCACAGAATCAGGATGCCCTGATGAAGTGGCTAGCTGAGCCACGAAACGTGTACGTTAAATAAAGAGGATCTTTGATCAATTTTCTGTGGACTGTGTGGTTCCTGGTTAGCGCGGTAAAATAAGCCCGACTCCAATCTTCTTGTAGATTTTTTCACAATCTGTGACTGACAGACTGCATTTCCTTAATTTGGATGGTGATTATGCTTGCTTGCCATACAAATTAATGTATGGCAACCAACCTGCTACCATAGTTAAATAATTAAAAATAAAAAGCATGGGGCTTCACTATTTTTAAGTCTAGCACGATGAAAGCGGGCAGGTGCGAACTGCCACCCTCAGCTGCCTACTTTTACCTTGGCTGGGAAGAAAAATATGTGGCCTCTGCCCTATTTTTAATTTCCATCCAAAGTAAAACTAAAGGCACAGTTACACACACAGATAATTGTGCAGATTGTTCGCAGATCTGTGGTTGCAGTGAAATCATGGACACATTGTTCCATTTTGTGGCCGTGTACAAATGTAACAATGTGTCCATGATTTCACTGCAACCAGAGATCTGCGAACAATCTGCACAATTATCTGTGTGCGTAACTTAAGGCTGGCTTCTCACTGCAGTTTTTACCTGATCAGGGTTCATCAGATTTTGTGTGCTAAAACCAGGAGTGTCTCCAAAACTCAGAACAGGTGTCAATCTTTCAATTATACTTTTTCTCTGCAAGTGTCACTCCTGGTTTTGGCACACAAAACATGATGAACCCTGATCAGGAAAAAACTGCAGTGTGAAACCAGCCTTAGCATCTGAAGGCTAGTATTCTCAGTGGGGTGAGGGTGGCAGCTTGCAGCTTTCCGCTTTCATCGGGCTAGACTTAAAAATACTGTGACGCCCCATGGTTTTTTTTTAATTATTTATTTAACACTCTATGATAGGATTGGTTGCCAAACCCTAATGTGTATGGCAACCAAGCACAATCGCCATCCAGAATGAGGAAATGCAATCTGTCTGCCACAGAGTGTGAGTGTCTGGGATTGGCTGTTTGCTGGTCAGTGCAGTGAATATGCATGAAACTTAATGGGTGGCCCCGGAAGTAGCATTGGGAGACTGGTAAACCCGATATAGCTATTTAAGCAGCTGCCTATATTATCCAATCGATCTGTCTGTCTACTCTTTTCTAACTTTATAAAGCATTGGAAAGACCATGTTAAAAACACATTGCACACAGACACCACACGGATGTTAGCTGAAAAAAAAAACCGCACACTCGCACCACATTCACACGACCATACGGAAATCATTTGCGCAACTGTCATGCATCAAAATTGCTCAGATTACGCATGTGCTAGTGTGCCTATACCCTAATACAGCTGTATGCCTACTAAATATTAGCTGCTTAAATTGCTAAGGAGCAGCTCTATCTGTGATTATATACATGAACAGTCTGGCCTTGAGGGTGCTTCCTCTGACCAGCATTGTTCCTGCACCTAAGTGGGCACCCTCAGCCTATGAGTCCCGTAATAACAGCAATGGCTGCGATGACCTTGATGGATATGAGCTTACTTGAAGTATTCTAGGTACACAAGTATGGAATCACCAGAGATGAACTTTAGTTCTCACAAAGCTGCACTCTTCTATGTTGCACCGTGATGTTTGCTGCAGGGCTGTTACTATAAATGTGCTTGAACTGGTATGTAACCTATCCCACATATATGTCTGGTTTCTTTTAGCATAACCTTGATGAACTTTCTAAAATGTTGAAATTTGAGTCATAGGGTTCTTGCGAAGAAATAATACATTGGGCGTGACTACACTCCCTCAAAGACAAACTCCTCCTTTAGCTATTTATTTGCAAATCTGCAATCTAGGGCATACTTTTACATCATGCAGCTGGGAGTGCCTTGCAGGAATAGGGACGGAGCTTACAGAGGGGGTGTAATCCTCAGAGCACAGTGAGCGGAGGAGGAGTTGTTCAGTGGGCGTGGCTAACACCCAAAATTGATGGGCTATTCTCAATTTTTAAAGGGAGTGAATGAGCTGCTGCCCCTGGGCTGGGGGCGGAACTGGTCCCATACAGTGGCAATGTTCATTAAGGAAATAACCAGTACTTTTACAATCCACGTGGGCATAGAGTTGATTATAATAGAAGCAGCGGTCTGGGGGTAAGACCCCAGACAGGAGGGGTGCGGGGAGGTTGCACCTTCCACCAGCTCTCAGAATGTGAACGGAGAGCAAAAATAGGCAGGGACTACTCTTTCAGTCTTCTACAGGGGAGTACCTCAGCAACTTCAGTGTCATGTGTGTCTTACCTGCTAGTTTGTTGTCAGGTCCCCGTTTGAACCCAACCTGTCCTGCCTGAATCAGAACCTGTTCAGTCTGTGCCAGTTGTCCTGTCTGCACCTGAAACCCTTTTGTTGTACCCTACGTGTTTCGTAGCATCTGCTACTTCACCATATGGCCCTGATGAAGTATTCGGATTGTCTCCTTGGTTGGCGCAGTACCATACCCGGTTTATTATTGGTTTTATTGGCTTTCTTGGACACGGGGATCCGCAGCTGCCATTTTCTTATATGCTCTTTCAGTGGGTTGTGACTCACACAACTAAATAAGATGAGTCTACTCCACATAGTAGCAATTCTATTACCACAGATAAAGCCCTCTGTGCGCTCCCTCTTTTTTCTTTTTCAGGATCAAATTATGACACACCTGCATTTGGTGAACAACTCGCTTGAATGATCTGCCGCTGGCTGCTCTGTCAGTACCAGTCAAGGTAGCAGTCACTATACCGTCTGCTAATCACATATCTGGTACTGGCCCACGTCTGTCTGTTCCATCGAGGTTTGACGTTGATCCTAAGCAATGCTGTGGTTTCATCAACCAGTGCACGCTGATGGGCTGATGATACTTTGTTTTAGGGTGGGGACGGCAGCTGCCGCAGTGACCCAGGTTTCCCAGCATACATTGTTGATTCTCAAACAAAATGTCATCAGAAATTTTAAAAAAATATAGCACACAGGAAGTCAAAATAGAGAGGGAACATAGGGGAACTTTTAATTGATGTACACTAGAAAAGTGATTAGATGTGAATTTCACACTGTATATTTAATTAAATTCGGTTTCGGATCACCCTTTTAAATTCAGCCGACTGGTTCTGCCCTCCACAACAGTCTCATTTTTTCATCTGGTCCATCAGGAAAATTAATTGCCCACCCCTGGTGTGGAGTGTTGATTGAGGATTCTTGTATATTCCTATGGGTAAGCTGTGTAAGCAATTATTCTTAGTAAGCATACAAGAAGAACATTAAAATTATTTGTGTTCATCATTCACTACTTAACAGTTTTACTATTTGGGGTTATGGCTATAAGGCGGGTTCAGACTGGTGTATGGCGTCCAACGCGAGAACATCAGGTGTGATATTCTAATGACACTCATGTTGGACTCTGTGGCCAGCATTATCCAAGTGTCATTATACTGTGCTCCAATCCAACAATCAGATCACAGCTATGGAGGAGAGGGAAAGATTCATCCCTCCATCTTCTCCATTGCCAGTCTCAGCATACAGTGTTGGCCAAAAGTATTGACACCCCTGCAATTCTGTCAGATAATACTCAGTTTCTTCCTGAAAATGATTGCAATCACAAATTCTTTGGTATTATTATCTTCATTTAATTTGTCTTCAATGAAAAAAACACAAAAGAGAATGAAGCAGAAAGCAAAACATTGATCATTTCGCACAAAACTCCAAAATGGGCCAGACAAAAGTATTGGCACCCTCAGCCTAACACTTGGTTGCACAACCTTTAGCCAAAATAACTGCGATTAACTGCTTCCAGTAACCATCAATGAGTTTCTTACAATGCTCTGCTGGAATTTTAGACCATTCTTCTTTGGCAAACTGCTCCAGGTCCCTGATATTTGAAGGGTGTCCTTCTCCAAACTGCGATTTTTAGATCTCTCCACAGATATTCTATGAGATTCAGGTCTGGACTCATTGCTGGCCACCTTAGAAGTCTCCAGTGCTATCTCTCAAACCATTTTCTAGTGCTTTTTGAAGTGTGTTTTGGGTTTATTGTCCTGTTGGAAGACCCATGACCTCTGAGGGAGACTCAGCTTTTCTCACACTGGGCCCTACATTATGCTGCAAAATTTGTTGGTAGTCTTCAGACTTCATAATGCCATGCACACGGTCAAGCAGTCCAGTGCCAGAGGCAGCAAAGCAACCCCAAAACATCAGGAACCTCCGCATGTTTGACTGTAGGGACCGTGTTCTTTTCTTTGAATGCCTCTTTTTTCTCCTGTAAACTCTTTGTTGATGCCTTTGCCCAAAAAGAGAGAACATTCTTCCAAAACGTTTTAGGCTTTCTCAGGTAAGTTTTGGCAAACTCCAGCCTGGCTTTTTTATGTTCGGGGTAAGAAGTGGGGTCTTCCTGGGTCTCCTACCATACAGTCACTTTTCTTTCAGACGCAGACGGATAGTACGGGTTGACACTGTTGTACCCTCAGACTGTAGGGCAGCTTGAACTTGTTTGGATGTTAGTCAAGGTTCTTTATCCACCATCCGCACAATCTTGCGTTAAAATCTCTTGTCAATTTTTCTTTTCCGACCACATCTAGGGAGATTAGCCAAAGTGCCATGGGCTTTAAACGTCTTGACACTGCGCATGGTAGACACAGGAACATTCAGGTCTTTGGAGATGGACTTGTAGCCTTGAGATTGCTCATGCTTCCTCACAATTTAGTTTCTCAAGTCCTCAGACAGTTCTTTGGTCTTCTTTCTTTTCTCCATGCTCAATGTGGTACACACAAGGACACAGGACAGAGGTTGAGCCAACTTTAATCCATGTCAACTGGCTGCAAGTGTGATTTAGTTATTGCCATCACCTGTTAGGTGCCACAGGTAAGTTACAGGTGGTGTTAATTACACAAATTAGAGAAGCATCACATGATTTTTCTAACAGTGTCAATACTTTTGTCTACCCCCTTTTTCATGTTTGGTGTGGAACTATATCCAATTTGGCTTTAGGACAATTATTTTTGTGTTTTTTTCATTGAAGACAAATTAAATGAAGATATTAATACCAAAGAATTTGTGATTGCAATCATTTTCAGGAAGAAACTGAGTATTATCTGACAGAATTGCAGGGGTGTCAATACTTTTGGCCAACACTGTATATCGCTCTGCACTCGGACGACATCCTGCAGTCAAATATTTCATTCATACCCATAGATTTGTATGGGTGATCTGAGACTCGCTGACAAATTGCAGCATTCTGCAATTTTGTTCCTCAGTCAGATTAGGGCTGAGGAAAAATGTGCATATCTCAGCTGTCTGATTGTTTAACATCAGGTTGAGTGCAATCCGAGATTTTCTCAAATTGCACTCTTGCGAGTCACACTCCAGTATGACTTTACCATATGGGCCCCGTTACACGTAGCGTCGCTCCAGCAATAACAACACCGATGCGACCTGGTAGGGATCGCTGGAGCATCGCTATGTGATCGCTGGTGAGATGCCAAACAGTCAAATCTCACCAGCGACGCAGCAACGATATGGAACGATACGCCGGTCGTTGGGAACCTGTCACTCTTGGGCGTAGTATTGAGATCGTTGGTCGTTGACCTTGTCAAACACAGCAATGCACGCTGCCCAGCGGGAGCGCGACGACCAAAAAATGGTCCAGAACGGTTTGTGACGATCTTCCATCTCACAACAGGGGCCTGGTCTCTGCTAAGTGTCACACATAGCGAGATCACTAGCTAGATCGCTGGCGAGGTCGCTGTTACGTCACAAAACCTGTGATGTAGCAGCAATATCACTAGCGATATCGCTGTGTATGAAGTACCCCTAACTGTGAACTAATGTGAGAGGATCAGAAGTAAAGAACAAGGAAGGTGGAGATTTGCTCTTTAGTTTTCATAAGAACACAGGTGAAGGAGAAAAGCTTTGAATAAAGAGGTCAGCCATACATGACTGGAAACATAGTTTGCTACACACATCCATCTAAATCTGACTCTTGTTATTCCAAGTAGCAGCAAATAGCAACGATTTGGCAAATCAGGAAATTATACACATTTAGGACATAGTATTAAGTTATACTTGTGCTCTTTATGTAATGACCCAACATACTTTTTTTCTTTAACGTTTCTTGCCCAAATGCTGGAATACTCCTTGCTTAAAGTGAACATGTCACCAGGTTTTTACGCTATAAACTGCAGCCACCACCAGTAAGCCCTTATATACAGGATCCTAGAATGCTGTCTATAAGTCCCCAGGCCGACTTGTATAACATAAAGAGCTTTTATTATACACCCCAACTGGGCAATCTGGTCTGATGGGCGTCACTGATCTTGATTTGGTGCCTCCACTCTGTTTACAATTGGAACCTCCTTTTCTGCTTTGTGCAGATGATGTGTCCAATGTCCTCCACTAGCTGTCTTCCATTGTGCTACTGCGCACTTCTCTCTGCCTTGCCGAAGGTAAAGTATTGTAGTGCGCATGCGTGGGCGTTCTTTGACCTTTTCTTGCTCCTGCGCAGTACAGTACTTTGCTGTGCCCGTAGCATGGCAGAGAGATGTGTGTGTGCAAAGTAGCATAAATGAGGAAGCTGGGTGTGGATTATGTATGGTGCATCATCTACATGAAGCAGAGAAGGAGGTTGGTGATTGCAATCAGAGAAAAAGCACTGGACCAAGCCCATAGGATTGGCCTGCCCTGTAGGTAAGTGCAATAAAAGTTTTTAACATTATACAGATTGGCCTGGGGATTCATATACAGAAATCTATAATGCTATATATAGGGGCTTACTGGTGGTGAGCGCAGTTTATAGAGGAAAAACATTTTGACAGGTTTCGGTTAAAGCGGGCCTGAATACTAGGCAATTTTCATCACAAATCAACTTGGATTTGTAACAGGGTTTCAATCTAAAGTGCCTTGCATATAACACCACGCAGCCAAAAATTGGGGTAATTAAGGCTGCTTTCATGAATTTACATGAAAGTACTTTGTGCATTTTTCCCCACTGCTTATTAACGTGTGCAAAGAAAATAATGCAGTGTTTAGGCCATGTGCACACGTTGAGTATTTGGTGAGGTTTTTTGTTGTTTTTTTTTTACCTCAGAATAGGTAAGCCAAGAGAAAATATCAGAAGAAAAGTAAAATAGAAATACTTCTATATTTATCATCCACTGCTGGTTTTGTCTTACAAATACTAAGGTAAAAAAACTCACCAAATACTCAACGTGTACACATGGTGTTACACTACCAGCAAGGTCGATGGAATTCAGGCCGGTCAGATGGCCGTAATAACATGGACGCTGCTCTCACATTGTAAAGCATGAGTAGCCGAGGCTCCACTGACTCAAGCAGGATGGCTTAATGAATTGCTGTGCAGCTGTCATGGACGGGTCAGGGGAGCTGCCAGCCACTCCCTTGCTTTACAATGCGGGCATCGAGTGTAGTCTCTGTTATACAGCCATCTGATCCTGGCCTTAGAGAAATCTCATGCCCATTTTTTTATTATGTTGTTTTGTTTGTTTTTTAACCCACAGTGCAATTTTGAAACTGCAAGGTCAATTTCTTTTGTACCAACTATGCATTTTGTAAGTCAGCCTAATTTCTGCACATACACTTTAAACATTGGCTTTCTGTTACTGGAACATATGTACTGTATATCTAGCAATATCCAATCTAGACATTATTTTTATTCTTGTATACTGATTGTGCGAAGCCTACATAAAGTAAAAGTTTGCATGCAAAAAACACAACTTTTGTTTGTGGATTTTCCTTATTGACTTAATTGAGATGAAAAAAATCCACAGAAGAAAAAAACGCTTCTATAATCAAACCATGCATGACTTTTAAGTTTTATCAATTCTAAGTATAAGTTTCAAAAACAAAGTCGTTTTATTTAAAAAGAGAGGTGAAATAAGAAAAAAATAAAACAATAAAAGTGCCTGTAATAATAAGCTCACTAGGCTGCTTTCACATCAGCAGTAGTTTGTAATTCACGGGAGAGGTCGCCGCACCTGCCGGATCTGCCCCGTAATGGCCGACTTGTGGCACCGATCCGGCAAGCTCCATTCATTCTCTATGGGGCTTGCGTCAGGTGCCGGATCCAGCAAAACCGCACTTGCCATACCTGACCGCAAGCCCCATAGAGAATGAATGGGGCTTGCCAGATCGGTGCCGCAAGTCGGCCATTACGACTCAGACCCAGCAAGTACGGCGACATCTACTGGATCTGCCGCAAATTACATTTTACCGTTGATGTGAAAGCAGCAATAAATACATGCAAGTAACATGAATGAGCTAATTAGTGCAGAAAATCTTCAACCTCAGAAATGTATGCAGTACTCATTGTAGGAATGTAGCCTACAAATCTTTTCCATGCTTTATTAAAAGTTAACAATGGGAAGCCATCCCGACTAAATAAATAAAAATAAAAGGAGTCATACTTACCCATAGTCCACCGAGCGCTCCAGTGCTGCCGCCATTCCAATGGACGTAGCTGGATTGGAAGTGAATTCATCACAACCACCAGTGACCTGACGGATAAGGCCTGTGGCTGCACAGTCTGGTGGTGACTGTGACTTCCATAAGTCCAGGTGTGCAGACTCCGCTTCATATTATGACATTCAATGACTCACAAATCTATGCCTGAAAAAACCCTTTTAATTCATTATTGAATATAACCAAAGTTATAGTAGCTTCGTACAATAGTCAAGTGCAGAAAGTAAAAATCTTTGTTACATCAGCTTACCAGTTCCATATGGCCATTCCTATTATAGTTGTGGTGCATGAAAAGAAATCCAAAGACTCCTCGGTTGCAAATAAACAGCTTTTTTTTTTTTTTTTTTTTTTTAATTTCCAGCTCCTTCAGAATTTTTTAACATCATGTTTATTAATATGGCTTTAAAAAAATTAATGGATAAAAATACAATTTAAAATGTGTCACGATCTCCACACTGCCTTTGTCCTTTACTAGGTTGTTGTGGAGATTGTCAGACTGGGCTGGCTCTGTGCTGCAAATCACCTGCATTTCAGCTCACTTGATTAGAACTCTACTTAAGCAAGCTTGCTTCCCTATTCTGTGTTAATTGTACATTTGCCTTTGGATGTATAGGATTGATCTCTCTGTGCTCTGAGCCAGACCCTGCCTGATTAGTTACCTTACCTGGACTTAACTCTCTGCTTGTGACCTGATTCCTCTTTCTGCCTACTCCTCTGTATTCTGTTTTGTCCCTCTGGTTTCCTGACTTTGGCTTGAGTTGATGCTCGCTTCTGAATATTCCTAGCTGTTATTGCGCCATTTCCTGGACCTGACCTTGGATTGTTTTGACCTTTCTTTACTACCAGTAAGTAGTAATATTATATTTACTTACTGTTATTACAGTCTGTTTTCTGCAGCTCAGAGATTAGTTATTACTGTAGTGACACACTTAGCCTATGCTTTTTGAGAGATGATACTCTGTTGCTCGTAATCATAATAATGATATGAATGTGTTTTTGCTTGAAACGCATAGGAAAATTGGTTCAATTGAATAAAAACATGATGTTTTTATTAAAAAAAATTTCTGCGGAAGCTGGAATATTTTCAACAATAGTCAAGTAGCTGGCCTTATGGACCTAAAATAATTTCCAATGTGAAGAACATTTACATGTAGTGTGAATCTTCACCACTGCTTTCCTTTCACACTCATATCCATACTGGTAGATTGATGTTTACAGTGGTCTGTAATATAGAAAAATTAGATTGTGAGGGACAAGGAATGGAATGAAGGTATCCTGTATACAGTGCTATGGAATGTGGTGCTTCTATGTAAATAATACCGATTTAATATCGGCCTCATTTCTTCTCTATGCCCAATTTAAACGCTGCAATTATATTGTAGTATTTAATTTTACATGAACCTTCTATTTACCTCAGCCTATTTCATACCTGACAAATGCTTTACCACGTATCAATTATTTATAGACACATTCGTATTCTGAAACTCAATCTGTTGTCAAGGGTTGAGTCTCCTTCCTGGATTGAAAGCTTGGCACAACAGATTTTTAAAGGGACACTCATTTTATATCTTGGATGATGTACCAATTGATGGAAACCTGAGTTATGTGTTTCCCAGTCTGCTTTTCAGAGAAAAACATAGGTTCATAGCCACCAAGGATCGAGCTGCACAGGAGACTAGTTGGACAATCAGGTCACCAGCAGCATCTTCCCACTTGTTGCCCTGGATTGACAGGTCTCCCTCTACGTTCCCATATAGAGAGATCTGTCTATCATGGACAGTCGGAGGGGAGAAGCTGCAGGAGTCCAGCCTGTTCAACTAACCTCCTGTGCAGCTTGTTCCCTGTTAAACGTTGTGTTTCTCTGAAATGCCGCAGCGTTTTATATTCAAATATACCTGGCTGAGATCATACAGGCGTGTCAGGTTTAAAGATAATCAACTTTTTCTGCACAGTGAACGTCATAAAAAATAACATCAAAAACGATTCCTGAAATTCTGTTTTCTGTTCTTTCTGCCTGCTATAAATCGGAACAGAAAGCGATCAAAAAATGTTATGTGCCCAAAAATGTTACCAATAAAAACGTCCACTCATCCTGCAAATAAAAAGCCCTCACTTGACAATTTGGCCAATAATACAGAAAAATTATAGCTCTCAAAATATGGCAATGCAAAAACATTTTGTTTTTGTAAAAATAAAAAAAGGCGTTTCTTAGTGTGTGATAGAAGCCAAACATATAAGAACTACAAATCTGCTATTGCTGTAACTGCACTGACCCGAAGAATAAAGTTGGTCATAGTGAGACACGAATTACATTTATCCTGAGCTCTACGCTGAGCGTTTACACTGGGGTTTACATGTGAATCTCTGAAATACATTATTCAGATGGTACCACAGACGAAAGATTCCCTATTATGAGGCAGATGGAGACACTTTTTTTTTTTTTTTTTTTAAATGCTAGTGGTTTGTGAGGAAAGATGCACTAACAAGACAAAGTGGCCAATCTCTTTAACTGAGTATCCATTGGTGAGCTCATTAATGGTCTAACAGGAAAGTTTGCAACTTTTTTACCGGAATACCGTATATACTCGTGTATAAGCTGAGTTTTTCAAAAGTCTCCCCCTCGGCTTATACATGGGTCAATACGGTAGTCGGGGCCGCTCATTATATATACACTGCTTCCCCCTGTCAATTAGCGGCAGGGGGAAGCAGTGCATATATGCCCCCAAATGCTGGCACTCTCCCCCTTGTAAGGGCCCCCCCCGCTGCGTATCTTACCATCCAGGTCTTCTGCACACCGCCGCTCCTCGGTGCTCTGTTCTTCATGCTCCCGTCCTGCTACATCCAGGATCTCCAGCCGTCGCAGGCATATGACGTCATCGCGCGACGGCCCGGGATCCCGGATGCAGCGAGCATGGAGACGGAACCGAGGAGCGGCGCTGAGCAGAAGACCGGGATGGTAAGATAAGCAGCGGGGGGGTGGGGGGGGCCCTTACAAGGGAGGCGAGTGCCAGCATTTGGGGGCTGCTATATACCCCCTGGGGGCTGCTGTATACTACCACTGGGGCTGTATATACCACTGGGGCTGTATATACCTCTGGGGCTGCTGTATACTACCACTGGGGCTGTATATACCACTGGGGCTGCTGTATACTACCACTGGGGCTGTATATACCTCTGGGGTTGCTGTATACTACCACTGGGGCTGCTGTATACTACCACTGGGGCTGTATATACCACTGGGGCTGTATATACCACTGGGGCTGTATATACCTCTGGGGCTGCTATATACTACCACTGGGGCTGTATACACCACTGGGGCTGCTGTATACTACCACTGGGGCTGTATATACCTTGGGGCTGCTGTATACTACACTGGGCTGTATACTACCACTGGGCTGCTGTATATACCACTGGGGCTGTATATACCACTGGGGCTTCCCTATACTACCACTGGGGCTGTATATACCATTGGGGCTGCTGTATACTACCACTGGGGCTGTATATACCTCTGGGGCTGCTGTATACTACCACTGGGGCTGTATATACCTCTGGGACTGCTGTATACTAACACGGGGGCTGTATATACCACTGGGGCTGTATATACCTCTGGGGCTGCTGTATACTACCACTGGGGCTGTATATACCACTGGGGCTGTATATACCTCTAGGGCTGCTGTATCCTACCACTGGGGCTGTATATACCACTGGGGCTGCTGTATACTACCACTGGGGCTGCTGTATACTACCACTGGCTGCTGTTACACCCCGGGGCTGCTGTATACTACCACTGGGTCTGCTGTATATACCTCTGGGGCTGCTGTATACTAACTACTGGGGCTGCTGCTGTATATACCACTGGGGCTGCTGTATATACCTCTGGGGCTGCTGTATACCACACTGCTGGGGGCTGTATACCTGTGCTGGGGTCCACCCTCGGCTTATACATGAGTCAATACGTTTTCCCAGGTTTTGGGGGCAAAAGTAGGGGGGTCGGCTTATACACGGGTCGGCTTATACACGAGTATATACAGTATTTATGAGCTCCTCTCAGTTAATTTAAGACCACCGACTATATAAAAGTTTAATGCACAGGAAAACAAAGAGCCTGTGTCACACTGGTGGGTGTAGACTTACTGTGCCACTGGGACGGACTTACCTTGGAGGTGAGTAACTAAGCAGCTACCTCCTCTTCACTAGAGCCACTGATGGTGTGTTTAGGATTGTGGTAGAAGGTAGCCACCAGGTGCCACTCCAGGGCAGCCCCTAGTGCTACGGCAGCTGACCCTAGGGGTCAGGAATGCATGTACGACTTGGGTGCAGGCAGGTAGGCTGTACTGACAAGCAAGACTGGTACTGGTTGGCAGGCTGGTACTGGTGGGTACGGCAGGTACAAGATATGGGACCTGACAACTAGCAAGCATGCATCAAGAGAATTAACATGTTGCTCAGGCACATCTCTAAGGTGGAGTGTACCGTAAAGAGGTTTTCCACTACTAATTTGACCCCCTTTCTTTTGCCTAACTTTTCACACTATAACACTTTCCTAATAAACAGGGTGGGCCATTTATATAGATGCACCTAAATAAAATGGGAATGGTTGGTGATATTAACTTCCAGTATGTGGCACATTAGTATATGGGAGGTGGAAAACTTTTCCAAATGGGTGGTGACCATGGCGGCCATTTTGAAGTTGGCCATTTTGGATCCAAACTTTATTTTTTTCTTTTTTTTCAATAAATGTATTTATTAATTTCAAAAGGTCATAAGAAAAAAAAAAGGTAACAATTCAGATATAAAGAATTACACATTCGTACATAGTCTGGGGTATGACAGAAAACACATTCCATTTCCAAGGCCGAGACCCCGGCAGCCATCTCAAAAGACCCTGATACATATAATTCACCAATAATATCACATCAAGATGAAGCTTGAAGCGAAGTGTAAGCCAGTTGCTATTCCGTAGCCATCTAAACATCTCCGTCATCCTTGCAAACCATGAAATAAAAAAGAGAAAAAAGAAGGGGAAAGGTAATGAAAGAAGACATGAAAGAAGGGAAGATGGGGTTGAGAGAAAAAAAAAAAAAAAGGGAGGGGGTGGGAGGGAAGAGGAAACCTGGTTAATCTAGCTCAAGAAGGAAGAGAGGATCGCAACAACCAATCCGCAAACTCCGGGCTCTCCTTAAAAGAATGCCATAGATACCATGTACTACCCCCATCTGATCCGGTGCCATGATCATCGGCCATCAAAGACTCTATGCAACTCAGTTTGTTCATCTCAGATATCCATTCCAGCATGGTGGGGACCTCCGTAGACCTCCAGTGTCTGGGAATGACAGCCCTAGCCGCCATTAAACAGAACCTCAAAATTCCCCTCTTTGCTGAGGACACAGCAGCAGGAACCAGAGACAGGAGAGCAATCTGGGGGGAAGGCATATGATAAATCCCAGACATCAGGTGAAAGGCCTCAAACACCTGACCCCAGAAGGGTTGGAGGAGACCACACGACCACCAGATATGGAGCATAGAGCCCCTCTCTATCCCACATCTCCAACAAGCATCTGACACTCCAGGGTCGAGCCTGTGTAGGAAAGTGGGGCAACGGTACCAGCATGTTAAAATTTTATAGTTCCGTTCCTGAGCAGCACATGAGACCGTCATTTTGTGGGTGAGTACAAACATTTTTTGACGATCAGTCTCAGATAAGGTGATGTGCAGGTCTCTCTCCCAAGCCTCCATGAATCCAAGAGGGTCGGACACCAACCAGCCAGGACCAGAACATAAAACATGGAGACCACATGGGACGGGCCCTCAGATGAAAGCATCATCAACTCAAATGGTGTCGGAACCCCCAAGGAGATCCCTGAGAAATAATCTCGGATCTGGGCGAACTCCATCCATGAGAATGACACCCCCCCGGTCTGGCCCCGGAGCCCCTCCACACCAGCGAGCCCCGCCAGTGTGTCCGCAACCTGTCCCAGGCATACCCGGTCACGTGTGACCAAAATAGAAAGGACGATCTAGTCATCGCAGGGGGGAATGTGGGGTTGTAAAACAAAGGACTCAGTCTACCCGGTCTGGAGGTCAACCTCAGTTTGCAGTTAATCTTGTCCCAATGTCTTATAACCGTCTGGGTGAGTGGGACCCATTCCATCACAGAGGGACGTGAGGTCTTTTCAAGCCAGGGGAGCCAATACAGAGACACAGGTAGACACTCCAGGGTTACCCATTGTTTATGGGCACTATTAAACCTCCAGTCCACTAGCCTAGAAAGCAGAACCGCATGATAATATTTTTTTAAATCAGGGAGGCCCGCCCCCCCCTTACTCTTAGGTCTAGTTAAAATAGAGAAACGGATCCGTGGTCTCCTGCTCCCCCAAATAAAGTTGTTAACCGTCGACTGTAGACGTCTGAAAAAACTATCCGGGATATTTATCGGGGCAGTTTGGAAAAGATATAAAAACCGAGGTAGGACGTCCATTTTAATGACACTCATGCGTCCAAACCAAGAAAGTCGAGGTTTGTCATATTTTGCCAAGTCCAGTATCGTCCTCCTCAAAAGCGGAACATAATTTAGCTCATAGAGTTCACTCAACTCTGTGGGAATCAGTACACCCAGATATTTTATTGCAGAGGTTTTCCACTTAAAAGAGAAGGACGCCTGGAGTCGCGACACTAGGTCACCAGACAGGGAATATATTGAGTACCTCTGTTTTTGAGTAATTAACCTTGAAATTCGAGATGTCCCCAAACTTCCGAAAATCCCTGATGAGCACCGGGAAAGCTATGAGTGGATTGGTAACATACAAAAGCAGATCATCCGCATATAGTGATAACTTAAAGTTATGGTGACCAATCCGTACTCCATCAATATCCGGTGATCCGCGGAGTGCCACCGCTAAGTGCTCCATGGCAATGACGTAAAGTAGAGGGGATAGAGGACAACCCTGTCTGGTGCCATTGTGTATAGCGATGGGTGTCGAGAAAATGCCATTTATTTTAAGTCGTGCCGTGGGGCCCTGGTACAAAGCAAAAATCTTATCAAGCAGTCTAGTCCTCAACCCCAACTGTGCTAAAGATGCTCTCAGGAAAGGCCAGCCCAGGCGATCAAACGCCTTCTCCGCGTCAATGGATAGCAAACAGGCTGGAGCCCTTCTTCTGCGCAAATATGAAGTAAGGAGCAAGGTTTTCACCGTGTTATCTTTAGCCTCCCTACGCTGCACGAATCCCACCTGGTCATTGTGTATGACCTTGGTGAGAGCAGGGCCCAGCCTGTTCGCTATGATCTTTGCGTAAATTTTCACATCGACGTTAATGAGGGAGATGGGTCGATAATTAGCACACATGCCGGGGTCTTTGTCCGGTTTGGGAATAACCACAAACGTGGCCATCAACGTCTGGGGAGCAAAGGGACATGTCGTTGAGATGGAATTAAATAAGTTAACTAAAAAGGGTGACAGGGAATCGGCAAAAATTTTGTAAAAGTTGGCCGAGAAACCATCCGGTCCTGGGCTCTTACCGCTCGCCAGTGCCTTAATAGTCTCCGTAATTTCTAATTCCGACATAGAACTCTCCAGAGCCTCAACCTCAGTCTCTGAAATAGGGGGGAGCGACGTGTCATGAACATACTCCTCCACCCACGCGTGGAACTCCTGTACGGACATATCCGTAAGCAGGCCCTTAAGATTATGCAGTGAGTCATAATACAGCCTAAAGGAGTCTGCTATGTCTATAGGAGAGTGGACCGCCGCCCCCAACCTCGACTTTATGGTAGGGATATATGTAGTAGGTGAGCGAGGATGTAAAAATCTCGCCAATGCTCTGCCCGGCTTATCTGAGTATTCATATAAATATCTATGGAAGCGATCTCGTTGTCTTGCCAGAGTAGTGTCAACTAGAGCACTCAATCTACTCCTAGCCTGCAAGAGGTCAGCCATAGTCTGCACATCTCTCGTTCTCTTGTGAGCTGTCTCTAGGGTCTGCACTTGAGACAACAGTTCAGTAATAGCCGCAGCCCTGTTCCTCTTTAGTCGGGCCCCCTGCTGAATGAGAACCCCTCTGATAACTCCCTTCAATGCCTCCCACTGAAAGGGGAGGGCCGTAGAGTCGGTCTTATGTATGTCAATGAATTCTGTAATTGCCTTCCGTACCGCCTGCAGACAAGAAGGATCGCTCAACAATCCATGGTTCAGGGACCAGGTCCACTCCCCCCTGGACGAGCCCGGTAGCTGCAGAGACATCATCACTGGAGCATGGTCCGACCAGATTGTTACATCAATTCCCGTCTGTAGGTCAAAAGACAAAAGACCATGGCTCACCAAAAAATAATCAATCCGACTATGGGAATTGTGGACTGTGGAAAAATAGGTGTAGTCTCTGTCCGTGGGGTGCATGATCCGCCAGGCATCTACCAGTCGTAGGTCTGTCAACACGCGTTTCAGGCTCTCCAGTTGCGAAGGGGGCACCGACGACCCGCCCGAGGAGGAATCCATGGCACGGTCCAACACCATATTATAGTCACCCCCCGCTATCACATATCCCTCTGCAAATGCAGCGAGATCGCGAAGGTAACGTCTACATGTCCGAGCCTGGTCCGATTAGGCAGGTAGAAATTAGCTATGGTAAACGTGTCATTAATAATTGTAATCTTGACATACAAGAATCTGCCGTTTGGGTCTGACTTAGAGGCCAACACCTGAGTATGTAGATTTTTATGTAATGCTATGCTAACCCCCTTCGACTTGGTCTCTGGATTACTAGCATGGAACCATTGTGTGTAATATCTATGACCAAGAGCAGGGATCTTATCCGTCTTAAAATGCGTCTCCTGAAGAAGGAGAACATCTACCCGCTTCTTGTGCATATGATATAACACTTTCGAACATTTTTCTGGGACATTGAATCCCCTGACGTTCAGGGAACAGAGCTGCAGATTTGCCATCAGAACCCCAGGTCCTGTCCCACAGTCAATACCAGGACAAACAGAGGTGAATGGGGGGGGAGGGAAAATGAAAGGGAAAGGGAGAGCGTTAAGGGAAAAAAGAGGTAGGGATTAAGTAGAGAAGAGGAAAAGTACGTAAAAAAAAAAGAAGAAATTAGAAACTTGATCAGACAGAGAACAGTAATCTGTCTGAGGAACCAGGAGGTTCTGAGCCACCAGGTTCAGTGTAAACTTAATGAGTCAGAGAAATCTCTGAACAAGTGTGTCAATGACACGTCCTAAGGTGGGAAGTAGTCAGACACCGAGCAACAGCCCGCCCCCGCAGCCAACATAACACAAAAAATACAAATGCCATAAACCCTCCTGGATAATTACTAACTAGGACCTTAATAGTGGAGGGTAAGTATGTATAGATATCTAGGCCCCATCAATGGAGCGTGAACTGAGGCTAATAATAATAATAATAAAACTTTATTTGTATAGCGCCAACATAATCCGCAGCGCTTTACAGTACAACGGTACATATAAGAAAAGTATACGGTACAGAAAGGTAATGCAGAACAGTAGTTACATACAATAAACATAGAATCAACTTAGGAAATACAATAAAAAGGCGAAAAATGAAGGCAAAAAATGAAGGTGACCCTGCTGGAAGGAGCTTACAATCTAAGACGGGATGGGAACACAAAGTACAGGTGCTTATAACAATGAATATCTTATGTCTGAATGACTACTATTAGGGAGAAAGATAGGCCGCCCTGAAGAGGTGTGTTTTTAGGGACCGTCTGAAGCTATGCAAGTTGTGGATGGTCCTAATTTCTTCGGGTAGAGCGTTCCAGAGGTTTGGTGCAGCTCGGGAGAAGTCTTGGAGTCGGGAATGGGAGGTTCGGATTAATACCGATGTTAGTCTGTCACGTTCAGAGCGAAGGGGACGAGTGGGGTGGTAGACAGAGATGAGGGTGGAGAGGTAAGGAGGTGCCGCACCATGAATAGCTTTGTGGGTGACAGCGAGCAATTTGAATTGGATTCTATAGTGTACGGGTAGCCAATGTAGTGACTGGCACAGAGCAGAAACATCTGAGTAACAGTTTGCTAGATAGGTGATCCTGGCTGCTGCATTGAGGATAGACTAGAGAGGGGAAAGCTTACTGTGGGGGAGGCCAGCTAATAAAGAATTACAGTAGTCAAGGCGGGAATGAATCAGGGCGACGGTGAGGGTTTTAGTTGTTTCCATGGTGAGGAAAGGGCGAATTCTGGAGATATTTTTCAGGTGCAAGCGACAGGAGCGGGTGAGAGATTGTATATATGGGGTGAAGGAGAGATCAATGTCCATCAAAACACTGAGACAGCGAGCCTGATGACTCGGCGTTATCGTGGTGCCGCACACCGAGAGAGAGATGTCAGGTTTAGGGAGGTTGGCAGAGGGTGGGAGCAGAAGAAGTTCAGTTTTGGAAAGTTTGAGTTTCAGATAGAGAGTGGACATGATATTGGAGACTGTGGTTAGACAGTCATTGGTGTTCTTTATTAGAGCGGGAGTAAGGTCTGGGGCTGAAGTGTATTGTTGTGTGTCATCAGCATAGAGATGGTACTGGAAGCCAAATCTGTTGATGGTTTGTCCGATTGGGGCTGTGTAGAGAGAGAAGAGAAGAGGGCCAAGGACTGAACCCTGAGGGACCCCAATAGTGAGGGGAAGAGGGGAGGAAGTGGAACCAGAGAATGATACACTGAAAGAGCGGTCAGAAAGATAGGAAGAGAACCAGGAGAGAGCCGTGTCCTTGATGCCAATGGAGTGCAGCATAGAGAGTAGGAGATGGTGGTCAACAGTGTCAAAAGCCGCAGAGAGGTCAAGAAGGATAAGCAGAGAGTGGTCACCATTACGTTTTGCTGTCAGAAGGTCATTGGTCACTTTGATAAGGGCAGTTTCTGTAGAGTGTAAGGGGCGGAAGCCAGACTGCAATGGATCTAAAAGAGAGTGATTGGCGAGGTAATGGGTGAGGCGGGTGTAGACCAGGCGCTCCAGGAGTTTTGAGATGAAGGGGAGATTGGAGACAGGTCTGTAGTTATTTGTGCAGGATGGGTCAAGGGATGTTTTCTTTAGTAGTGGAGTAATAATAGAGTGTTTGAAGGAGGAGGGGAAGATGCCAGTAGAGAGGGAGAGATTGAAGATTGTGGTTAAGTGAGTGGTGACCACTGGAGAGAGGGTCTGTAGTAGGTGTGAGGAAATGCGGTCAGAGGTGCATGTAGTGGGACGTGAGGACGAGAGGAGCCTGGAGACTTCTTCTTCTGTGGCTGGGTCAAAAATGGAGAGTGAGCCAGAGGGGATGTAGGGACAGATGGGAGTAACAACACTTGAAGGTTGGGAGCTGATTTCCTGACGGATGTTTTCTATTTTCTCTGTGAAGTAAGAGGCCAGATCATCAGCACAGAGGTCAGTGATAGGAGCCTGCACTTTCGGACTGAGGAGAGAGTGAAAGGTGTCAAAGAGTTTCTTTGAGTTGTTGGCTAGTGAGGAGATCAGGGTGATGAAGTAGGTCTGTTTGGCGAGGTGAAGGGCAGAGTTGTAGGTTTTGAGCATGAATTTGTAATGGATAAAGTTTTCTGGTGTGTGGGTTTTCCTCCATAGGCGTTCGGCACTCCTGGAGCATCGCTGGAGGAATCGAGTTTGTGATGTGAGCCAGGGCTGTTTTACTCTGTGTTTGGAGGTTCTGAGGGTGAGGGGCGCTACTTGGTCCAGGGTACTTTTGAGAGTCTCATTGTAGTAATTCACAGCCAGATTGGGGCAGGAGAAGGAGGAGATTGTGGACAGTGATGAGAGGAGAGAGTCTGTGAATGTATGAGGGTTGATGGCCTGTAGATTTCTGAATGTGTGATAGGTCGGACTATGCTTTGATGGCGAGGGTTTGTGAGTGTGAGGGAGAGAATGTTGTGATCAGAGAGAGAAGGAGAGGCGTTGTCTAAGGAGGAGGTAGAGCATAGTCTGGTAAAGACCAGGTCAAGGGTGTTATCATCTTATGTGTCTCAGAGGTTGAGAGCTGTGAGAGGCCAAGAGAAGTGGTTAGAGATAGGAGCTGGGATGCAGATGTGGAGTTGGGGCTGTTTATGGGGATGTTAAAGTCTCCCAGGATGAGGGTTGGTAATTCAGAGGACATGAAGTGCGGCAGCCACGCGGAGAAGTGGTCGAGGAAGTGGGTGGGTGAACCTGGGGGGCGATATACCACCGCTACTCTGAGGGGGAGGCTAGTTAGGAAGTACATATATGTATATACAAGTATTAATATTAAGCTTCCATGTTTCACGCATATGAGTCCCCAATCAGAGCATAGAACAATTAGCACAGCTTAACTGTAAACAAAACTCCCCTCCCCGCTCCTCCCCCCATTTAAAGCGAACAGCAAAAGATCAAAAGTTCTGAGAACCCTGTTTGTAACTTCACCATATAGAGATTCTGCTGGAGCCCACAAAAGTCATGTGTCCTGACTCACAGCTCCCGTGGGAGGGGTAGGAAGACCAAAAAACCCCCCCAAAAAAAGGGGAAAATATACCTCAAACTTTCAAGGTATTGTTGAAAATCAAGTGTCCACAGAACGACCAGAAGATCTGCGTTGGCGACGCCGACTCCTTTGCCTCTTATTCAAAGGCCCAACAGAGGGACCTCCAGTACGTCGCAGACCCCGTAGGCCAAAAGTGGACAGTTGCGGCCATTCACCTAGTTCCATCAATGGCAAGTATAAGGCAGAAGTGAAGTCCAGCAGGTCCTCTGGTGATCTCAGTACAATCATCCCCCCCTCTCTCCTCACCTGGAGCTGGAAGGGGTATCCCCAGCTGTATGGAATATGTCTCTCTCTAAGCGCTTCCAGTAGGGGGCGTAGTGCCCATCTCTTAGCTAGGGTGATGCGTGAGAGATCAGCCAATAGCAAGATTTCCGATCCATTGAAGTCAATGGAATCATGATCCCTGGTTTTAGACATGATGTCGTCTTTAATACGATAATAGTGGATGCGACAGATGACATCCCTTGGTCTGGCAGCATCAGGGTTTTTGGGACCCAGAGATCGATGGGCTCTGTCAATCTCAATGTGCATATCCGCTTCTCTTCCCAGCAAGGAATTAAAGATACCATGAAGGGCCGACTTTAGATCACGTGGTGCAACCGACTCCGGGAGACCACGGAGCCAAATATTGTTTCGACGATTCCTATTTTCCGCCTCTTCCATCATATCCAACAATAGGTCAAAGTTGTTTGAATGGAGATCTAGAAGCTGTTGCTGAGACTGTACTTGCGAGGAGAGCCTCTCCACTGTGGTCTCCAATGTAGTAACATTAGTGTGGAGGGTAGACACATCCTCCTTGAGGGTCCCCAGCTCCCCTCTACACATTGCCTCCAACCTCTGTATGTAGCCCTCCATGTCTATCTTGGTGGGGATAGCATTTAGACGTGCTGTGGGGTCTAGAGCATCCATGGGGAGGTGTGCAAAGGTCTCTGCACTCACACGCTTGGGGGAGAGCTGCTGGTCGCCCCGTAGATCCACTTCCATGGGAGACAAATTAGGCATGGGTCTTCTGTTAGAGGGGTCACCCTCAGTGTGAACAGCTCCTGCTAATTGTGGGGATCCTCCAAGCCCCAAGGACAGAAGGGTAGAAGCAGTAGAGGGAGCAGTAATGCTCTGAGTTTTCACTCCCTGAACAAGCTGGCTGGGGCAGGAGGGAGGGAAGGAGGAGGAAGGGTTAACTCTCACCTTGACTGCTTCCCTCAAGTCTCTGGCCCCCTGCGTCTTCTTAATCACATCCCCTGTCACAGATAAGTACTGGGTCCTGTCTGCAGCTGTAGATTTACAAGCAGTGAGAGAGCTGCTGTGAGGAGCCCCTGCATTCAATGAGGATCGCTTCCCCTGAGGTGGAGGGAGTGAGGGAGCAGGGCCCCCCGCCTCCATTGCTGCAGGCATGGCTCTTTTTCCTGTGCTGCTGGGTGCTGCCAGGTATTTAGTGATACCTGCTCCTCCAGGGCCCGCTGCAGGCTCCCGGGGTGCCTGGGAACGGAGGCCAGTCTTCCCTTTCATGTAGATCCAGTTAGGCAGGCAATAAAAAGCTAATTATAGGCTGTGAGGGCCTTAGATAACCAGAGCTCCTGGAGAGTGTGTCTTCACAGCTCCATGTCCAAGCCACGCCCCCCCCAAACTTTATTTTTTTCAATGGAAAGAGGTTCATGTGACACATCAAACGTATTGAGAATTTCATAAGAAAAACAATGGTGTGCTTGGTTTTAATGTAAGTTTATTCTTTCATGTTATTTACAAGTTTATGACCACTTATAAAATGTGTTGGACACACTGATAGCAACACCGCAGAAGAAATGCTAGCACAGGTTTCCAGTATCCGTTGTTTCAGATGCTGCACATCTCGTATCTTCACAGCATAGGCAAATACCTTCAGATGAGTGATGAGGCAAACTTTTTTGTGAATGGTGAAGTTAACAAACAAAACCACCGCTATTGCTCTGACAATAACCCACAGTGGATAGATCCTTCCAACACTGTTGGAACACAAACATTGATGGTATGGTGTGGTATATTGGGTACAAAGATAGTGGGGCCATTCTTCATCAATAGAAACCTCAATGACCCTGGATATCTGAAATTGCTACATGATTCAGATATGTGAACTCATCCTTTCTGGTTCTGTAACATGCAGGAGATTTTGTTGCATTTTTGCAGCATTTTTTTCTGTGAATCAAACTAATTTTATTAACCCTTTTTTCTGTTCAGGTCCATATGAACCCGAAATGAAATTTGAGACCCTGCAGATTATTTATTATGTGGTTCTGAAACTTGTGATTACCGTATATACTCGTGTATAAGCCGAGTTTTTCAGCACAAAAAATGTGCTGAAAAGTCCCCCCTCGGCTTATACACGAGTCATATAGCGGTATACAGCACCCCCCCCCCATCAGTGGTATACAGGGCATACAGGGCCCCCCCTTGCTGCCGCACACCTGTAAAGTAATACATGATTATACTTATCCCTGTCGCTGACACCGCGCTCCTCCGGGTCTTCATGCTTCTTCCTGCTTCCTCCTCCGGCGGGTGCAGGCAATGACGTCATTGTCTGTGCGCCGGAGGAGGAAGCATGAAGACCCGGAGGAGCGCGGTGTCAGAGCGGCGGCGACAGCGACAGCGACAGGATAAGTATAATGATCTATTACTTTACAGGTGTGCGGCAGCAAGGGGGGGCCCTGTATACCACTGATGGGGAGGGCTGTATACCACTCGGGCTGCTGTGTACCACAGGGGCTGCTGTATATACTGCTGGGGCTGCTGTATATACTGCTGGGGCTGCTGTATATACCACTGGGCCTGATGTATATACTGCTGGGGCTGCTATATACCACTGGGGCTGCTGTATATACTGCTGGGGCCTGTATACCACTGGGTCTGCTGTATATACTGCTGGGGTTTGTATATACCACTGGGGAGGCTGTTGTAATACTGCTGGGGCCTGTATATACTGCTGGGGCCTGTATATACCACTGGGGAGGCTGCTGTATACTACCACTGGGGAGGCCTGTATACCACTGGGGGGGGCAGTATACCACACTGCTGGGGCTGTATACCTGTGCTGGGGTCCACCCTCGGCTTATACACGAGTCAATAGGTTCTCCCAGGTTTTGGGGGCAAAAGTAGGAGGGTTCGCTTATCTATTATATAATCACGAATGGGATTTTTGCTCTTTTGAGTCCGCTCACGCTGCGAGTCAATGTCGTCATGTGGATACGCCCGAAGCATTGGCCGCGAAGCGGCCATTGCGAGTCAGAGACTCGCTCTGCTAGAATCCCGATGCATCTGCATCGGGCACCCAGCTAGTACACGAATATATACGGTAATTGACTTTTCCTCATTTGAGGGGTTCTTACTACGAGTGTTGTTTTTTTGTTTACATTTTGCTACACGCTGATTGTTAGGCTACATTCAAACTGTGTGTTTTTTTATGTGTTTTTTTGCAGTGCACTGCAGAAAACAGATCACTCAAATGACATCCAGCAAAGTCTATGGGTTTTCATTTTTGCCATTCAGACTCTGCTCTTTAGGAGAGCTCCGTATTGGAAAAGGACTTGTCAATTTCTGTTGCATTTTTGTCCTGCGTTTTTCTCATAGCAGCCCTTCAAAATGGGGAAAAAAACGCAGCTGTCAAAAACATCAAAAAACGAATGCGTTTTTTAAAAAAACAAACACCTTTTTTTGAAGAATTCAACAAAAACGCAGCACAAAACCAAGAAAAGAATAAAACACAGTCTGAATGTAGCCTTAGGCCCCCTTCACACCACAATTTTCAGGATCCTGGACTGTCTGGTGTGAACCGGATAGTCCCGGATCCAGTTTTGGCCCCATAGTATTCCTATGGGCCCGATTGCATCGAATGGCAGTGTTTTGACATCTGGTTGTGTGCTGTCCAGGAGGATCCGGCAGCTTTTGTTTTTTTGGCCCTGGACACAAAATCGGAACAAGCAGTATTTTTTGTGTCTGGGGTCAAAACCGCTCAAAATCAGATCCTCCCGGATCCGGCGTGACAAAAAATCGGATCCGAAACCGGATGCCAGGTACTGAAGTTCAGCGCTGGCCGGCGCTGAACTTCGGCACCTGGAGAGCTCCTGCTGAGCTATCAGGACCTGCTTAGCAGATATAGCTCCTGAAAGCTGCGCTCAGCTGAATCCGGCTGCAAACTGGATCAGAGTGTGTATTAACTCTCTGGTTCTGTTTGTTTGGACCTGTCAGGTTCTGTCCCATGCTTCTTGCAAAACATCAGACAGAACCCGACAGGGCAAAAATCATGGTGTGAAGGGGTCCTTACACTTGTACTATTCGGGTCAATATGACCCGATAATATTTTATACTGTTCAACAGGTCACTAATTATTTCTGCCTGCAAAATGTATTTTTTTTCCTGTGTACTTCATCTCATTATTCAAAAGGGTGGAGGTTTCACTGTTCTCATCAGTGAGCAAGTACTCATCCAGTCATTTCTCAATATCAACATACACATGCAAACGCAAAACTAATCGTTGGCCACTGGTAATATTTTACAACATTCTGGATGTTTCGGCATACAACACATTAGTTTTATGGAGAAAAATCAACCCCAAATGGAACAGAAATAAGCTGCATAAAAGAAGAATTTTTATTGAAGAATTAGGAAAATCCCTAGTTGGGCTGTATATCAAAGCCAGAAAAGTAAACCCCAGATGTGAAGGAGCAACAGCCATTGTGAAGAGTGTCCAGCAGCATGCTTAAGAAAGAGACTCCACACCCACCACCAGCACAGCTACCAGCCAAAAAAGGAAGAGCTGGAGCTTCTGTCCATCTTCTTGTGACAATAAAACAAATCTGAAATGTGCTGGCTGTGCAAATAGGGATACCAGACACTTACCGCAGCCTCCAACTCCACAGGATATGCGCTTTTGCAGAGCGCACAGGAAATGCTGTTTGCAGCGTTTTCCTGTGCACTCTGCAAAAGCTCATATCTTGGAGATCTCTGTGGCGCTGGAGGCTGCGATAAGCGTCCGGTTGCCATAGGGATCAATAGACAGGCAGCGCATAGCGTTACCTGCTGATAGCGCTATGCGCTGAGGCAGAAACTTTCAACGTTTCTGACGCATCCGCCAGGCAAGGGCAGATGCAGGTCTGACCTTAGCCTAAAGCCTGTTTCATACATTCGTGCCTCTGGCGCGTATGTAGTCCGTGCCAGAGGCACAGACATACGGGGACACATGGCCTATGGCCTCTTTCAGATGTCCGTTATTTGGCATGGACTGTGTCACCGTGTGGCACAGATGCATGTCTGTGTGCTCCACACAGCGACATGTCCGTTTTTTGCCTGCACCACGGACCACTTTTGGCCACAAACTTTAATGCGCACAGATGTCCGTCTCACATCCGTGTGCACGGACTAAGGCCAAAACTTTAAAGTGTAAAAATAAAGAATTTCTTACTCACCTCCCTCCAGCACTGACCGTTCCTCTCTCTTCTGGGGCCGCTCATTAGTCTCATGAATTTTCACTTCACTGAGTGCAGCAGCGGACCAGAAGTGAGAGGAACAGCGGCCCTGGAGGGAGGTAAGTATACAATGACAGTCTGTCCACAAGCTATCCACAGATAGCACGCGGACAGCAACCAAATGTGTCACGTGTGTGTTACATATGAATCCATCCCTCCCCTCATAAACGGGTAGTCTCACGTCTGTGGTTTCCTCATTTGTGTGAAACCGGTCTAATGGTACCGTCACACGTGGTGATCTCTGCGTCGATCTTACCGGCAACCTACGGGAGCGCGCACTTTTTTGGCGCACTGCCATGGTTGCTGTTTCAATGTCACACGCATCGATCTAACCGGCAACGCATCTGCGATCTTGCTGGCAAATATCGATGCCAGGGTTAAATTCTACCCTGGCAGTGACCCATAACATGGGAGTCTATGGGTGAAGTTGCTGCCAAGATCGCAGTTGCGGTGTTACACAGGGTGATGCACGAAGATCGTCTGAGCAACATCGACAGGTTTCCCAACATGTTAGGGCCGCTTTACACACACCAACTTCTTTGACCAACTTCTGAACAGATCTCTGGTTGCAGTGAAATCATGGACACATTGTTCCATTTGTACACAGCCACAAAATGGAGCAATGTGTCCATGATTTCACTGCAACCAGAGATCTGCTCAGAAGTTGGTCACAGAAGTTGGTGTGTGTAAAGCGGCCCTTTGGGAACCTGGCAACTCTGCTCAGGCAACTTATCGCCATAAAAATCGCCCTGTTACGTGCGGCAACTCGGTTGCCGGGTTGCGTCAACTTGGCCACGCCCCGGAGTTGCCGGCAACATCGCCTGAGAGATCGCCACGTGTGACGGTACCATAAAGGGCGTGTTTTATTATTGTGTTCAATGTAAAAATGCAGTAATTTGTTCACCCTTTTTTAAAGATAAAAAAGAAAAACTGAAGTTTTCATTATTTTTTATTTATAAACCAAGGAAAACGAGGATTTGAATGCAAATGAAATTTATTTGGTTACTGGACATACAACAGGAAAAACACCATAGGGGACACAACATTGCACAGCCCCGGACAATCACATAATAAATTAGGCAACGCGACGCCTATCCGTGCGTGCTTACATATGCACGACAACCGGATATGACGTTGAGACGCTCCCTGGATGCCGGGTTGAAGCTCCGCCCACCGCTTGCGTCATTGTGAGGACGTGTGGACGGCGTGCGTACATAAAACAGACCCGCCGGCACGGCTCACTATACTCCCCCCGAAGAAGCAGGCAGTTGTGCCTGCGAAACGGCTGTTGGGATCCTTCCCACAGCAGCTCTGGACATCAGCTTTAGGCAAGTAAATGGCTCACTGCACTATACTAAGCACTTTTTTCCAGCCCATCCTTACACCCTATACTGGTAACTAACTGTTCCGCTGGCTGTGAGGTAGTTGCAACGTGGCTTTTGGGATAGGTGCAATATCTGCATGTGTTACTATAATATTACCTAGGACCTATTTATTATGTGATTGTCCGGGGCTGTGCAATGTTGTGTCCCCTATGGTGTTTTTCCTGTTGTATGTCCAGTAACCAAATAAATTTCATTTGCATTCAAATCCTCGTTTTCCTTGGTTTATAACTAATTCAATACGAGGATGCTAGTTTCCCCATGAATACCATGGGAGTAGACATTATTTAGCTAAGTGATGGGCTGTATCATATTGACTGTTTCTGTGTTTCTCACAGTGTGGCCATCATCTAACATGGACTTCAGGTCACGTGACCGTGCGTGGCTGACAGAGATTAAGGACACTCTCAAGGAGACTAACATTGCAGTGGGTGAGGGTGTTGATCACACCTCTCAGGAGAAAATTGTAAAATATAAAAGTCTTTTGAAGAAAAGGCAGAGGGTTTGGTGGAACCACACCTTCCTGGATATGTATCTACAAAAGGGCCTCATCCCTAGGGGACTACGGGTGCAGGTCTTTCCTTCCTTCCCCATTGTGGACGAACAGTTTAAAAGTGATTGGGAAGGATTTGCTGACAAGTGTTCCAACGGGTTCCTGCTGTTACTATTTGAACACAGTGAGGGTGTTTTAAAACAGTTGGAGTCAGAAATGGAAAATCTGCAAAAGCAGATATCTGAAGAATTATCGGCTGAAGCCTTAAAAAAAACTGGAGGATGACATCGGCTCCCAGGTCAAAAAATGGGACAAGGAGACAAAGGATATAAAATATAAGAAATTTCAGAGGGATTTAAACGATCTTAAACTCAATCGAGTATATAAATGGAAAACGACGGGTGGGGGCAAACCTAATGTACCTGCCCCGGATGGGGGCGGTTCGGCTCCACCCTCTAGAACTCCCTCTGTGGTATCTCTTGTCTCCTCGGAAGAATCCCAGTCGGAGACCGGGGGAAATGATGGCATTAGCACGAGGGCTAGAAATAAACAAAATCATATGAAAGTCCCAGCTGGCTCCAAACAATCAAAAAAACCCCTTGAGGTAATTAATCTATCAGAACATATTCTGACATTACCACAACGGGAGGTCCTCTCGAGGGGTCTCAACTTTGCACCCACTGATGTGTTCAATTTCTTCACAGCAATAAAGGACCTCAACTTATTCTCCAGAAAATTACTGTTGAAGAGGTTTCACAGCTGAGGCACGTTGGACACACAGCCACCCAACACACAGGAAAGAGAGACACTGGAGACCCTGAATGATCTTGCCGAAGATAATACTGGAATCGCTGAAGGTATGTTCCCTCCCGGCATATGTCCAAAGTCCAAAAAGTTCCCCCCCTTGTCAGTATGCCCCGCTATCGAGATATTTACCAAACTCGTGGCGGAAGATTTCAAAACTATAAAACAAAAAACGTAAATTTGATAATCTGACACCCCAACATAGAAAAGCATTAAAAGAGATACAAGGTTGGGATGATGTGACTATAAAGGCTGCTGACAAGGGGGGTAATGTGGTAATATGGACGTGTGAGGGATACGAGAGGGAGGCGTACCGACAGCTTAGAGATAGAACCACCTATACTCGCCTCGAGTCTAGCCCCCTAGCCAGGTTCTTAACTGAGCTACAAGCCATCCTGGAAAGGGCCCTAGAGGAAGGTATTATAACTAAGAAAATCTTTGATGGATTATTTAACATCAACTCTAAAATCCCTACCTTCTATCTCCTCCCCAAGATCCACAAGGACCCCGTCAGCCCTCCTGGACGTCCTATAGTGTCCGGCATAGACGGCATGAGTGAACCACTATGTAGGTTTATCGATTTCTATCTTAAACCTCTGGTGGGGACTCTGCCGTCGTATGTCCAAGACACTACGGACGTCCTGAGGAGGGTGGATGGGGTCTTTGTGGATCAGGGTACCCTGCTGGTGACAGCGGATATTGAATCCCTGTATACCAGCATCAGACACCGGGATGGCTTGTCAGCGGTCCGCTTTTTCCTGGGAATGACCGACAGGGACCCTGGGTTGTGCGAGCTCGTGATGGAGCTGCTCCAATTCGTGTTGACCCACAATTTTTTTGTTTTTAAGGATCGGTATTATCTGCAGACCCAGGGCACTGCCATGGGGGCGGCCTGCGCCCCCTCGTACGCCAACCTCTTCCTGGGTTTTTGGGAGAGGGATCTTTTTGGCGGCGAGGGGGTGGGGGCCGTGCCCCATGTGCAGTGCTGGATCAGATATATCGATGATTTACTTTTCTTTTGGACCGGCACGGTGGAGCAGCTGGAGGCATTCATGGGGGAGTTGAACGCCAATGAGATCAACATCAAGCTGACATACACATACAGTCAGTCGACGGTTGACTTCCTGGACATCAGGTTGAGCGTTGATGACAACGGTTCGCTTCAATCTGATCTCTTCAGGAAATCCACGGCGGTCAACTCCCTCCTACATGCCTCCTCTTCCCACGACCGAGCAACTATAAGAGCTATCCCTGTCGGTCAGTTCCTGAGGACAAGGAGGATCTGCTCAACAGAAAGCTCCTTTGAGGAGCGGGCCGGGGAATTAAGGACTAGATTCGAGGAGAGAGGATATAGTCAAAGATCTATCAAGGCTGGGTACAACAGGGCTAAAAGTGTCTCTCGCACGCAACTGTTGGCCCGCAATGGGTCTGGAAGATCAGATAAAAACAAAGAGGAAGGAGTGGTTAGATTCATTTCAACATTTAACCAGGACTGGAGAAGGATGAAGTCTATTTTGTCTAAACACTGGGCCGTCCTTCGTTCGGACAGTGTCCTTCGACGCTGCCTACCAGAATACCCCCCTATGACACCCAGGCGGTGTAGGAATTTAAGCGACATATTGGTGCACAGCCACTATACCCCTAAGGTGCCATTTTTGTTTGGATCTAGAGGACCACGTAAAGGATGCTTCCCATGCGGCCATTGTGCGGCTTGTGCCAACATAGTGCGGGGACAAACCTTTGAATCGGCTGATAATATGAAGAGATACACGATCAGGGACTACATTTCTTGCAGTACCACCTATGTGGTCTACTATGCTAGGTGCAGTTGTCCTCGCATCTATGTTGGACTTACATCACGCGAATTCCGCATGAGGGTTAGGGAACATTGCCGCGACTATTGTGACGCGGCAAAGGTAAAGGATGAGGATGTGGTTGGTTTAAAAACGCTACCACGGCACTTTAGGGAGAAACATGGCTGTGACCCACGATTCATCTCCTTCCTGGGGATTGATGTCATTCATGGGGGGATCAGTGGGGGAGATTTGAGGAAACGATTGGCCCAGTGTGAGACAAAGTGGATCATCACATTGGGTTCTCTAGCACCGGTAGGTCTCAATGAGACAGTGAGTTTTACACCATTCCTTTGAGGGCCGATTAAAAGATGATTTAACTTGTTTTTAATTGTTATTCTTTTATATTCTTTTTATAGTTTTGCTTGTCTTCACCCTTACCTATCTCCCTGGATGGATGATCCAGTGCCTATGGACTGACGCTGTCACCCCATACCTTGCTGCATCTGAACCTATGATCGTCGTGGGATACCTTTTTGATATCTTATTTATTTGTTTTCCTTGATGTAGGAGGGGGCTTGGAGTATAGAGGGTGGGATTTCACTGTATCAGGTATTACCCCTTTTCTAACTGATGTTCCCCCTATTTCTTCTCCCTTCCCCTCCTACTTCCTGATATGATATCGAGTTACCATTGTTCTTAGTAGGTTCTCCTCCTCACATTAGAACGCTTTCTTTCTGCCGCCGCTGCTATGGTGACGCGTCCCTAGCAAGCGGCGGCCTGCGGATGTGAGCAGAAGCTCCCTGGTCTCCTAGGCAACGCGACGCCTATCCGTGCGTGCTTACATATGCACGACAACCGGATATGACGTTGAGACGCTCCCTGGATGCCGGGTTGAAGCTCCGCCCACCGCTTGCGTCATTGTGAGGACGTGTGGACGGCGTGCGTACATAAAACAGACCCGCCGGCACGGCTCACTATACTCCCCCCGAAGAAGCAGGCAGTTGTGCCTGCGAAACGGCTGTTGGGATCCTTCCCACAGCAGCTCTGGACATCAGCTTTAGGCAAGTAAATGGCTCACTGCACTATACTAAGCACTTTTTTCCAGCCCATCCTTACACCCTATACTGGTAACTAACTGTTCCGCTGGCTGTGAGGTAGTTGCAACGTGGCTTTTGGGATAGGTGCAATATCTGCATGTGTTACTATAATATTACCTAGGACCTATTTATTATGTGATTGTCCGGGGCTGTGCAATGTTGTGTCCCCTATGGTGTTTTTCCTGTTGTATGTCCAGTAACCAAATAAATTTCATTTGCATTCAAATCCTCGTTTTCCTTGGTTTATAACTAATTCAATACGAGGATGCTAGTTTCCCCATGAATACCATGGGAGTAGACATTATTTAGCTAAGTGATGGGCTGTATCATATTATTTTTTATTTGTTGTTTTATAAAATATGTTAACACAATGTTGTATTTAGTTAGATTTCATGTTATAGTAATAAAAATCTAAAGCATGTTTGTTATTTGTGTGCAGAATGCTATAAAGCGAACATAATTGTAAACAGCCCATGTAACGTTTTTTCTGAAAAAAATAATTACAATTAAGTTTTAATTTCATTTTTCATTTGTTTATGATCAACCATGTTCACCTACAGTTTAATAATGAAATAGGTATTCCAATAAAACAGTTACAGTAGCTAAAATCAACATTTTTATAGGTCTGGTAATATTGGCACGAAACAGTAAAAGTGTATAGTAGATGCGATCAGAACAGCACAAGTGGTGTGGACATAACACCCAGAATCAGAAGCCTCCAGAAAAACACAGCAAAAATGTAGTGTTTTTACTGCTAAGGGTACCGTTACACGTTGCAACATTGCATGCAATTTCACTTGCAACTTACTGGTTGCAGTGAAATCATGGACACATTTTTCCATTTGTACACAGCATCAAAATGGAACAATGTGTCCATGATTTCACTGCAACCAGCAAATTGCCAGTGAAATTGCATGCAATGTTGCAACGTGTAAAGGTACCCTAAGGGCCCTTTCACATCAGCGTTTTTTTTCAAATCGCGGCAGATGCGGTGAAAAAACCGCATCTGCCGCGATTACCGCATACCGGCTGCACTTGCGGCACGGTTGCGGTAAACGCCATACAAGGTATAGGCGGACTTGCGGCAGGTGCGGCAAGTGCGGTTTTGGCACTTGCGGCAGGTGCGGCAGCGAAAAAAAATGCTGTCAGCCTACCATACCTTGTATGGCATTTACCGCAACTGTGCCGCAACCGTGCCGCAAGTGCAGCCGGTATGCGGTAATCGCGGCAGATGCGTTTTTTTCACCGCATCTGCCGCGATTTGAAAAAAACGCTGATGTGAAAGGGCCCTAAGAGAGTAGTTGTTGGCTGTAGAAGAAACGCTGCATGTGAACATAGCTTTACATGTTCTATGCTGGGTTATCATGATATTGTAGATGGAGATGTGTATAGAGGGGTAATAAACCATGAGTGAAGGGGTATTAAGCCATGCGTGGAGGGATAAAAAACCATGAATGGAGGGGTATTAAGCCATGAGTACAGGGGTAATAAACCATAAGTGGAAGGGTAATAAACCACGAGTGGAGGGGTAATAAACCATGAATGGAGGGGTATTAAGTCATGAGAGGAGGGGTAATAAACCATGAGAGGAGGGGTAATAAGCCATGAATAGAGGGTTATTAAACCACGAGTGGAGGGGTAATAAACCACGAGTGAAGGGGTAATAAACCACGAGTGGAGGGGTAATAAACCACGAGGGATGGGTATTAAGCCACGAGTGAAGGGGTAATAAACCACGAGTGGAGGGTAATAAACCACGAGTGGATGGGTATTAAGCCATGAGTGGAGGGGTAATAAGCCACGAGTGAAGGGGTAATAAACCACGAGTGGAGGGGTAATAAACCACGAGGGATGGGTATTAAGCCACGAGTGAAGGGGTAATAAACCACGAGTGGAGGGGTAATAAACCACGAGTGGATGGGTATTAGGCCATGAGTGGAGGGGTAATAAGCCACGAGTGGAGGGGTAATAAGTGTTAGGCCCCCTGGCACCGCTTCCCAGCTCACCTCTCCCGGGTCGGCATCTCCTGCTCCTCTGCCGACCGGGCGTCCGGCATCCAGACGTGCTGTGTCTCGGAGCCGTTGCCATGTTCCCTTCCTGTCAGCTGACCGCCGGGTTCACACATGAGCACATTACTATGGTCATTTTCGTGAGCCTACTCAGCGGTGCGCTAGGTGCACTCCTTCCCTGTGATTCTAGGGGCCGGCAAGGTCCAACCTGACACTCCCCTTGACCAATAGCTGCTCTTCCCATGGTATATCAGGCCACTTCATCTGATGGGAGGTGCCTAATTATTATGTCAGTTTGCTTCTGCCTTGCTGACTGTTGGTCAGGCCTTCCTTGTGCTCTGTGTCCTGGAAGCCTTGCTGTGCTCTTCCCCGGTAGCACCATTCTTGTCCTCCAGCCTTGTACTCTTGTTTCCTGGAACCCTTGCTGTGCTCTTCCCCGGTAGCACCATTCCTGGTCTCCTAGCCTTGTGCCCTGTTACCTGGAATACTTCTCTATTCCTTAGTATAGGCTAACATTACGAGCCGCCCCCCTGGTACTAGCTGCTGTGGTATTGAGACCCCCTGGGCTTGCCCCTGACAATCCCTGTATAGGGGTTGGGTAAACTAGGATCAGATCACCCAGGGGAGTTTGGTAGCAAGGCCTAGTGGGTCCACTCTAGGGCGCCTTCCCCCGGAAGCGTGACAATAAGTCACGAGTGGAGGGGTAATAAACCATGAGTGGAGGGGTTATAAACTATGAATTGAGGGGTAATAAGCTATGAGAGGAGGGGTAATAAGCCATGAATAGAGGGGTAATAAACCATGAGAGGAGGGGTAATAAACCATGAGAGGAGGGGTAATAAGCCATGAATAGAGGGGAGGGGTAATAAGCCACGAGTGGAGGGGTAATAAACCACGAGTGGAAGGGTAATAAACCACGAGTGGAGGGGTAATAAGCCATGAGTGGAGGGGTAATAAACCACGAGTGGAAGGGTAATAAACCACGAGTGGAGGGGTAATAAGCCATGAGTGGAGGGATAATAAACCATGAATGGAGGGGTATTAAGCCATGAGTAGAGGGGTAATAAGCCATGAATGGAGGGGTAATAAGACCTGAGTGGAGGGTAATAAACTACGAGTGGATGGGTATTAAGCCATGAGTGGAGGGGTAATAAGCCATGAGTGGAGGGGTAATAAACTATGAATTGAGGGGTAATAAACCATGAGCGGAGGGGTAATAAGCTACGAGTGGAGGGGTAATAAACCACAAGTGGAGGGTAATAAACTATGAATTGAGGGGTAATAAGCCATGAGCAGAGGATTAATAAGCCATGAGTGGAGGGGTAATAAGCCACAAGTGGAGGGGTAATAAGCCACAAGTGGAGGGGTAATAAACTATGAATTGTGGGGTAATAAGCCATGAGCAGAGGATTAATAAGCCATGAGTGGAGGGGTAATAAACCACGAGTGGAGGGGTAATAAGCCATGAATGGAGGGTAATAAGCCATGAATGGAGGGTAATAAGCCATGAATTGAGGGGTAATAAGCCATGAGTGGAGGAGTAATAAGCCATGAGTGGAGGAGTAATAAACCACGAGTGGATGGTAATTAAGCCACGAGTGGAGGGGTAATAAGCCACGAGTGGAGGGGTAATAAGCCACGAGTGGAGGGGTAATAAGCCACGAGTGGAGGGGTAATAAACTATGAATTGTGGGGTAATAAGCCATGAGCAGAGGATTAATAAGCCATGAGTGGAGGGGTAATAAACCACGAGTGGAGGGGTAATAAGCCATGAATGGAGGGGTAATAAGCCATGAATGGAGGGGTAATAAGCCATGAATTGAGGGGTAATAAGCCATGAGTGGAGGAGTAATAAGCCATGAGTGGAGGAGTAATAAACCACGAGTGGATGGTAATTAAGCCACGAGTGGAGGGGTAATAAGCCACGAGTGGAGGGGTAATAAGCCACGAGTGGAGGGGTAATAAGCCACGAGTGGAGGGGTAATAAACTATGAATTGAGGGGTAATAAACCATGAGTGGAGGGGTAATAAGCCATGAGTGGAGGGGTAATAAGCCATGAGTGGAGGGGTAATAAGCCATTAATGGAGCGGTGCCTTATTATTATCATTGATTACAGTGGAATCAGCAACACACTGTGTCACTCTCCAATGTTCTGTCATATCACCCTGCAGCCAGTGGAGGGCTCCACCACCCTCATATCTCTGCGCCGTCAGTCACTCCTGTCACCTTTCACCCCGTTTCTTACACCCTCTGTTCACCCTTTCCCATCCCCCCATAATAGCAGCCACATGGGATCTGTAACCCCGCCCCACTTTCATTTTAAAAGCAGCCTGTGAGTCCCACCAGACCGCGTTACGCCCCTAGATTTTGATTGGGTGTCGTAACCGTCACTCTCATTTTGCAAACCAATTGTATTAGTTGTAGCCGCGGGCAACATTGTGGAGGGCGTGTCACGGGTACTCAGTCTGTGGTACGGTGGCCTGAAGTGGACGCTCTCACAGCGGTTATCTGGAGACTGACTAGAGAGGTGAGTGTCAACTGCTGGCGGGCGTGTGACGCCTGTGCCCTAACAGTGCCGTACTCAGTGCCAGTGTGCCACCCGCCTCACTGCATACGTGTGTTTCAGCATTCATAACATTTGTTATGTTAGCACTCACATGTCTGTGTAATCCGTGCCAGGGGGAACTTTCTGCACTCTGTATATAGGAATGTGGCTCTGACATCTGCATGTGTATACAGGGTGCCTCTGACACTGGAGTGTCATGCTGCCCACTTGTAGATAAAGCAATCTAGAATCAAACCCCAGATACTCTGTAAATCCCCAAACTGTGAGATTAGAATCCAGGAGGGAAAGTTATAGGTGCAGCCTTTTACTAAAGATTACATGCACTGTTTACATCAGGGACTATCTCTGGATTACACCACCATAATACAGGGGAGAGCATGTCTGGATTACACCGCCATAATACAGGGGGGAGTGCCTCTGGATTACACCGCCATAATACAGGGGGGAGCACCTCTGGATTACACCGCCATAATACACACGGGAGGGAGCACCTCCTGGATTACACTGCCATAATGCAGGGGGGAGCGCCTCTGGATTACACCGCCATAATACAGGGGGGAGCACCTCTGGATTACACCGCCATAATACACACGGGAGGGAGCACCTCCTGGATTACACCGCCATAATACAGGGGGAGCGCCTCTGGATTACACTGCCATAATACAGGGGGGAGCGCCTCTGGATTACACCGCCATAATACACACGGGAGGGAGCACCTCCTGGATTACACCGCCATAATACAGGGGGGAGCGCCTCTGGATTACACTGCCATAATACAGGGGGGAGCGCCTCTGGATTACACCGCCATAATACAGGGGGGAGCACCTCTGGATTACACCGCCATAATACACACGGGAGGGAGCACCTCCTGGATTACACCGCCATAATACAGGGGGGAGCGCCTCTGGATTACACCACCATAATACAGGGAGAGCATGTCTGGATTACACCGCCATAATACAGGGGGGAGCGCCTCTGGATTACACCGCCATAATACAGGGGGGAGCACCTCTGGATTACACCGCCATAATACACACGGGAGGGAGCACCTCCTGGATTACACCGCCATAATACAGGGGGGAGCGCCTCTGGATTACACCGCCATAATACAGGGGGGAGCGCCTCTGGATTACACCGCCATAATACACACGGGAGGGAGCACCTCCTGGATTACACCGCCATAATACACACAGGAGGGAGCACCTCCTGGATTACACCGCCATAATACACACGGGAGGGAGCACCTCCTGGATTACACTGCCACAATACACACGGGAGGGAGCACCTCCTGGATTACACTGCCACAATACACACGGGAAGGACAACTCGCTTTTGCAGCAGGATTGAGGACTCTAATGCGCAAACTCTTTGAACACTGTATCTGAGAAAGACCGGTCACCCTTCTTGACATGTGTTTTATGCTAAAACAACAATTCTAAACCATGTATTCCTATGTTATTTCTGGAAAATATCAATAGATTGAGTTGGTAGAAAAAGGGTAGTAGCCCATGCCCAAAGCAGTGTATGGCTCCATAGACTTTCTGTTAAGATCATACACTGCTCTGTGCATGCAAGAGCTTTGCCTTCGGCCTCCCGAGCAGCGCGCTTCACCTCCAAAACGCCTCCTAAGCTACTAAAACACATCCCCGCAGCATCCTATCACTAATCTCACACTCCTTTTGTCTCCTAAAAGCATCCTTAGTGCATAAAAACGATTTTATACTCACTCATTAGTGATTATAATTGACAGGGGCTATATTCTTTAGCCCTTAGGGCGTGTTGTTTTGCAGCCTGAAGGATCCACCCTCTCTGTCTGTGCTGCAGTGATGTGGAGCTGAAGGCAGGGCTAATGATTTGCATTCTGTGAGTGACAGAGTGGGGAGGGCAAAGCCTGCACAAGCAAAGCAAATAGACAGAGAGAGGGTGGATCCTGGAGCCTGCAAAACAACACGCCCTAAGGGCTAAAGAATATAGCCCCTGCTAATTATAATCACTAATGAGTAAGTATTAAAACGTTTTTATGCACTTTCACAGGATGCTTTCAGGAGACAAAAGGAGTGTGAGATTGGTGATAATATGCTGCAGGGACATGTTTTGGTAGCTTAGGAGGCGTTCTGGAGGTCACAGGATCCCTTTAAGAATAATGCAATGTGAAGCTGGGTTTAAATCTCGCACCAAAATCGCTGATTGGTCGCGGCCAGCTGGCCACAACCAATCAGCGAAGCATAGCTCAAATCCCACGCCAATTCACGGCCGGACTGCGCCTGTCGCAGATTGGTCGCACCAGCCGCCTGCCACCAATCAGTGACGCGGGATTTGTGTTACAGACAGAATTAGATGATTATATAGTAAATACTTACAGCAGTGCCAGTGATCAGTGGTGTCGGTGTACAGCGGTGTCGGTGTACAGCACGTCACCAGAGGGCGGCTGTCAGTGGCTCCGGGCGCCCTGGGTGTACGGTCCAGTCCCCCCGATGCTCGGTCCCTCCGGTCTCCAGTTTCCGCTGTCTGGTCCCGAGCTCTGTGGCCAGATCCGGCTCTTGTGTCCGGAGTGCGCTTGTCAGTTTGTGTGTAAAGGAAATTCCGCATCGCTGATTGGTCGCGCCCGACTTAGGCTGTCCGGTGGTCCCCGCACTCTTTGGTGACACTCGCCGCTTGTCATCGGTTTGTGGAGCGGAGGTGCACACTGGAGAGTGGGTAGAGGCGGCCGAGGCGAGTCACAGGCTGGCACTGGGCGCCAACGCGGAGCTCCATGCCGGATGGAGCTCGGCGGCTGAGGCTTCCCCTCCGCTGGCCTCCACAGCTTCACCATTTTGGTCATTCTATCTGTTGTTCTGTCTGTTTCTCTGTAGCAGACATCCTGCGTCGCTGATTGGTCGAGTACGGCCGTAATCAGCGATGCGGGATTTCCGTTACAGAGAAACAGACAGACACGATAGGGCAATTATATAGTAGGATGGTCATTACAAACATCAAGTATTTCTGTTAATGTTAATGATTATGCCTTACAGCCAGTGAAAACCCTAATCTCATTATCTCAGAAAATCAGAATATTATAAAAGACTAACTGAAAAATGTTTTGTTTTTTTTTAACTCCTAAATATTCGCTCACTGAAAAGTGTGTACAGTAAATGCACTCAATACTTGGTCGGGGCTCCTTTTGCATGACTTAGGCTGCGTTCACACGCTGCGTATTTGGCGCGTTTTTGCTTCAAAAATGCATGTGCGTCTGCATTTCCCTGCAAAGTGAATGGACATTCACTTTGTGCCATTCAGACGTCGCGTAATTTTACGCAGCGTTTTTGGAGCAAAAAACGTGCGCGTAAAAAGAATGAACATGTCAATTCTTTCCAGTTTTTTACGCACGTTTCTTCCATAGGCCCCATTATAAGCACTGGAAGAAACGCGCGTGAAAGAGCGCAATTGAAGTTGTTGTGTCACGGTTTTTTTTTTACGCACGTGTTTCCCCGTAAAAAAACGCGACAAATACGCAGCGTGTGAACGCAGCCTTACTGCATCAATGCGGCGCAGCATGGAGGAGATCAGCCTTTGGCACTGCTAAGGTGTTATGGAAGCCCAGGTTGCTTTGATAGCAGCCTTCAGCTTGTCTGCATTGTTGGGTCTATTGTCTCTCATCTTCCTCTTGACAATACTCATAGATTCCCTATAGGGTTTAGATAAGGTGTTTGCTATCCAATTAAGTAAAGTAATACTGTGGTTATTAAACCAGTTATTGGTACTGTGGGCAGGTGCCAAGTCCTGCTGGAAAATGAAATCTCCATCTCCAAAAAGCTTGTCGGCAGGGGGAAGCATGAAGTGCTCTAAAATTTCCTGACAGACAACAGCGCTGACTTTGATCTTGATAAAACACAGTGGACCTAGACATGGCTCCCCAAACCATCACTGATTGTGGAAACTTCACACTACACCTCAAGCAGCTTGGATTGTGGCCTCTCCACTCTTCCTCCAGACTCTAAGACCTTGATTTTCAATGACCTTTTGTGGCTTACCCTCCTTGTGAAGAGTGTCTATGACTGCCTTCTGGACATCTGTCAAGTCAGCAGTCTTTCCTATGATTGTGTTGTGTAGCCTACTGAACCAGACTAAGGGTGCCTTCACACTGCGGTCAGGTCCGATCCGGGGCTGTTAGGGGTGAACCTGACAGCCCTGGACCAGATCAGCACACAGAACCGGAGGGCTAATATGCCCTCCGGTCCAGTGTGCATCCTGCCGCTGATTATTCAAGACCGCGGCTCGCAGGGAGCTAGCTGCGGTCCTGAATTATAACAGCGGCGTGCAGCCGCCGGTATCCGGTTCCCGGATCGGGGCAATCCGGCCCCATAGGCTCCCATGTTAAGGGAGCGCCGAATTGCCCGGGAGGATCCTGGGGAATCCGGGAGACACCAATTAGGTGCAGATTGGTCTCCCCGGACACAAAAACGTTGCAAGCAACGTTTTTGGATCTGACAGAAAGATCCCACTTCTCCCGGATTCTTCCGGCGAGTTGGAAGCCGGATGGCAGATAGCTGCCATCCGGCCCCATAGGCTACTATGGGGCCAAAATCCGGTCCGGGGCTGTCACCCCTGACAGCCCCGGACTGGACCTGACCGCAGTGTGAAGGCACCCTAAGGGACCATTTTAAATGCTTAGTGAGGCTTTGCAGATATTTTGTTAATTATTCAAATTTTCTGAGATAATGACCTTTGGGTTTTCATTGCCTGTAAGCCATAATCATCCAAATTTAAATAAAAACCCTTGAAATAGATCACTCTGTAATGACTCTATATATTACATGTTTCACTCTATGTATTGAATTACTGAAATAAATGATCTTTTTGATGATATTCTAATTTATTGAGATGCACCTGTATTTGTCTAGACTAGATATAATTGCCTCAGCCTCAAGCAGGTCTGTATAATTTTTTACCTCCTGACAAAAGAAGAACTAGATCTGCTGATAGTGAACAGAGAACTTGAAACCGGTGAGACCCTTTTCCCTCCTCCTGTGTTTCTTGTGGGTCAAGTAGGGTATAGTACACGTTCCTGAAAAATGCCACAGTGCCCTACCAACAGTGTGGTGCATACCATCCAGCAGGATCAGTTTCATGTGCACTGGTTGTAGGGGAGAGTATTGGTGCTGTTACAGCATGTGCTGGAAAACTGTTTTCTTGAAGACAGATAGGAGAACATAACAGCAGAAATAGATGAATTCAGCTTTTACTAATCATTAGGTGATGTGTATGATTCACAGTTTGCAGGAATTTTCCGTTTCCAGTTTTTGAATTCAGGACAAGAAAGTGTTGGCGTAACGGCCTGGAGCAGTTGCCAAGTTTGCAAATAGTAAGTAGTGCTGTTAGTGAAGAACATTGCTAATAGTGAACATCTTATGCCAGGTCACACCTGACATGGGACAAGTCTATAGTTTACATTTAATGACTTTAGTAATGTCATTGCAACCTCAACTGGTCTAAAGACAAGTGAGCAAATGCCAAACATGTTGTGACAGCGCTGTCCGAATGGCATCATGTACTTACGCTGAGTTATAATTGTCCTTGTATAGGACAATTGCCAGGTTTTTATTTTTATTATTTTCAAGTTGATCGCTGACAGTAATGTTATGATGAAAAGTCAGTCATCTAACATGAAAGTTTGCCTCATTTTAATACCATATGCACAAATGGCAGATCATTGTTATATATTAATTACTAAATTTATTTATATTCCTTCAAACTAATGAACCATAACATTTGAGCACTGGCCTAATATTTTGTAGGGTCACCTTGTGAGGCCAAAATAGCTCCTACGGAGATATCCTGTGGTATCTGTTATAGAGATGTCAGCAATACATCCTTAGGGGCCTTTCACATCAGCGTTTTTGCTGATGTGCGGCAGATTTTCCAGATCTGCCGCCTAACGGCCGCACTTACGTCTCTGATCCGGCAAACCCCATGCATTCTCTATGGGGCTTGCGGTCGGGTGCAGCAAGTGCGGTTTTGCCGTATGGGCCAGTTCCGAAACTTGCGGCCACGAAAAAAAAAAAGCTGCAAGCAGTGTTTTTTTTTTTTTTTTTTTTTTTTTTTTTTGTGGCCGGATCTGCCGCATCCGGCAGAACCACACTTGCTGCACTGAACCGCAAGCCACATAAGCAATACATGGGGCTTGCTGGATATGGGCCACAAGTCGGCCATTAGGCAGCCGATCCGGTAGATGAGGCGCCACCTGCCGGATCAGCTGCAAACATCAGCAAAACACTGATGTGAGGACCTTTTACCAAATATTTCATGTTGAGCTGAATACACAATATAATAGTATTTCGCCTCTTCAATGCAGAAATAGTAGCAATCAAAGTATTCTTCCCCCGTATGACATTACCAATTGTAAGCAGGCAGCAACACACAGCACACCATAACTTAGGGTAAATTCACATTGTGTTTTTGCTGTGTGTGTCACGGATCTGTTGTGACATCAAAAGTTACAATTTTTTGCCCTTTTTGAGCACATTTGAATCGGTCGACAGGGTAGGTGGTACTCGGATACCGGGACAGGGGGTTACTTCGGTGCGGGATCACAGCTGGTCGGTTCCCGGTTCCGTGCCCTGGACCCTCAGTGGCAGGGATGGGGGTGATAATGATGGGGATGATAATGTGACGCCACCTGTGGTACCTGGTAATGGTTACCAGCGCTGTGGCTGGCCGCTGAGGTGATGGAAGGCAGCTTTGGTAGTACAGTTCCCCACAGGTGGAGCTTTACCTCAGGGCAGCGGGAATTAGGATGGGGGTAGCAGTCCTCACCTCCGGTGACGATGCTGTGGCCCTCCGGGCGCCGAATGAAAGGAGAACAAACACCGCTTCAGCTCAAACGGGTCTTTACTTGCACCAGATGGAAACAGGTACACAGTACATTCTGGGTTAACGGGTATTGTAACCGTGGGTCATGAAGGTTTCCTCAGAGTCTGACAGTGATGCCCACAATATGCTTGTGGTCTTGTTACCTTCTCTCTTTCTTTTAAACCCTCTTGAGCCAAGTCTCTAGTCCACGGGGTCTGTTACCTAAAAGTCTTTCACTCATCGGCGTCGTGAACCCAGCTGCGGGACTGATGTTGGGCTGCTTTAGGGGTGCTTCGGCTCCCTGTGTGTTTCGGGCCCTCAGCTTGCCGGTCTGTATTTAGGGATGAACCTTGCATCTAGCTACCTTGGCTCTGCTTTGCCGGTGTCGACCTGGCTCCAACCAGGCCCGGGTAAACCCCCTTCCAAAGTCTGGGTCGCCGCTCTCCAAAGAGGCTCCCTCCTGATGCAGCCGCAGGGTCCCCTGCGACTGCATTGCTTGCTCTCCTCACACTAATTGTCTGACTGTGCTTTCATTCCCCGTCTCCCGCTCTCTAGGCTCCACCCCCTGGGACCTACTGAATATCATTTCCCTGTATTAAAGTGGCCGGTGTTGGGGTGCAGACTCCGAAGATTCCCCGCGTCCACGGTTACAGAGGCACCACGCCTTTAATTGGGGAGCAGTACCTTCCTGTGGCGCCTTGCCATACCTCAGAAACATATGTGCTACATGAGCTAGACAGATGGTAGATCGGGCTCATCAGACTCCCGCTGCTACTTATGGGGCCACCCATTAGGCTTTTTGCATATTCACTGCACTGAGCGTCAGCAGCCAATAACACTCTGTGAGAGCCTCTGTGATTGAGGAAATGCGGTCTGACTACAACAGACAATCTGGATGGTGATTGTGCTTGGTCGCCGTACACATTAGTGTATGGCAACCAACCTGCCATCATAGGGTGTTAAATAAATAAAATACTGCGAAGCCCACTCTTTTTTTTTTTTTAATTATTTAAGTCTATCCCGATGAAAGCGGGGCATGCTCAGCTTCCTACTTTTACCTTGGCTGGCAAAAAAAAGTGTTGGCTCTGCCCAATTTTTAATTGGCAATCAAGGTAAAACTAGGCAGCTGAGGGCTGGTTTTCTCAGCGGGGTTAGGGCCCCTTGTTTTAGGGCACCCCCATGCTAAAGAATAGCAGACCACAGCCGTTCCTGAGAATGGCGCATTCACAAGAAGCGCTATTTCTAGGTTCTTTACCAAACTCTTCCAGGTGCCCTGGTGATGGGTGGCATGCTGGATGAGAGTCTGATTGGTTATTTGACGGTCAGGGCAGTGAATATGCAAGTAGCTTAATGGTTGGCCCTGGCAGTAGCAGAGAGTGAACAGGGAGACAGAACAGGAATGCTGGTAATGCTATTCTTCCATATGTAGGCCCCGTCACACCTTCCAACATCGGCAGCGATGTCTGATGCGATGCCACGTTTGCGCGCTCGCTTCCGACATCGCAGCCTAGCTGTCACACGACAAGATGTTGCCGGTGACGGCGCTGCGATGTTGGCGGTGCGATCGCTCGCTGGGCTGGGATCAACCCAGCGAGCGATCCGCTGTAATAGGTGGGATCGGCCGTGACATCGCTATTGCGGTGTCACACCGAACGATCCCGCCGGTCGTTTAAGTTGACCGGCTATCCTGCATGCAGGAAAACCTGTCAACTCTGACTTGAACAACTATCGTTGTTGAATCGTGCGTTTACACGCATCGACGCAACAACGATGTCGTTTCAACATCGTTCCTGACGTCACTTTTGAACGACGTCGGAATCGATGTTGAAAGGTGTGACAGTACCTTGTCCCTTTCGTTCAATCTGTATTTATTAAGGTTTTAAAGAGCATACAATCCTGGTACAGTATACAAACATCAATTACAACATGTATATTCCCATTATGTTGTAGTTATTAATCCACTGCCACCTAGCAAAGCAATCTGTAAGTTATTCCCTATATTTGGATAGAAGATAACCTTCAAACTAGAGCACATCCTTCTAAAAACACTACCGTTCAAAGGTTTACGGTCATTTAGAAATTTCCTTATTTTTGAAAGAAAAGCACATTTTTTTTTTTCAATGATGCGAACATTAAATGAATCAGAAATACACTTTATACACACGGTATGTCACATCCGGCCTGGTGCATTATGGGCTTGATCACGTGAATGGCCCTGGTGCATTATGGGCTGGATCACGTGATCTACCCGACTTCAATCCGTGCATGCGCGGAGCCGGGCCGATTATGTGATCGGGCACATAATCCACCAGGGCCGATCACGTGATCGGGCCCATAATGCATCGGGCAGGATGTGACGTACCGGCCTGTGCATCATAGGAGGAAAAGAGGGCGAGAGATTCCAAATACAGGAGGAGATCAATACAGAATAATGACACCCATGCGGTGAAGCAGCGAGGAGGGGACAATGGGGCCTGGAACACACCTTTCCAGTCTCCTGAGAGAGCTACGTCTAGTAAGTTCAAAGTCATTTTTCTTCATCTTTACAGGGCGGATTTACAACAGAGAAGGATGGTTAGGGAGCAGCTAGTGACCGGTCAGGGGGTTAATTCCAGGTAACAGGTTCCCTTTAATGTAATACCTACAGTACATAGGTATACAGTGTCCCATTTCCAACAACCAGCACTCCAGTGTTTTAATGGTACATTGTGTTTCCTAACTGTGTAAGAAGGCTAATGGATGTTTAGAAAACCCTTGCACAAGTATGTTAGCACAGCTGAAAACGGTTTGGCTGAATAGAGAAGCTATAAAATTGACCTTCCTTTGAGCTACTGTAGTTGAGAATCTGGAGCATTACATTTGTTTGTTCTATGAAACTGTGAAAATGGCCAGAAAAAGAGAACTTTCATGTGAAACTCGACAGTCTATTCTTGTAAATTGATGGTGGTCTGATCAGGAAATCCTCAGAATAAAGGGTGGTAGTAGAAATCCACTTGCTTGGAAATGTTCTGCAGTTTTCTGCACATGGGAAAGATTAAGGGGACTGTGGAGCTGAAGTGTCTCAGAAGTTAAACTGATCATTTATGGCATATCTGAGCAATGTATCATCAATTAAGGAGAAACCAGTACTAAAATTCACAATTTATTGACTATTGTTGTGAATGTGTTATAGAAGAATTATCCACGTGTTTGTATACAGTCTATGTCCTGTTATAGGATTTGGTTGTATCCAAAAGGTAAGTTGATTTTCTGGTTTGTGTAAATGAATCTTTCTCATCATAAATTGATCTGAAAAGCCTTTTTTTTTTTTTCTCTTTTGTAGGAGTGGATCTTTTTCAATTTATTTTAGGACCAATCGTGGTATGGAGAATGGTATTAAAGAAAGCCAAGTGGGTCTAAGCAAAAATGGTGCACACACTGTACTGCCTTCTGCTATGGTGTCAGAGGTAAGGGACATATACAGCCTATTTTGACCACCTAAAGTTGATTTACAATGTTAATGTAAATCTCCATTGAACATGAGTACTTGGCTTCAGTGGCCATGCTGGTAATCTCTAGGAAAAGAAAGCATAATCCTACCATACGACTCATCTCTTAAGATCCTGTACGACTGATCAAATGTATTATTTATTTTCTCTGTAAAATAAGTGATCAGTAGAGTTTGTTAATGTCTATAGAATGTCAGCTAGAATCCACATGTTCTACGGTCAAACGTCTGATGACAGACTGTATGATTCTTTATTTATAGAGTAATAACACTTTACAAATGGCTGAGTCATGGCCTAGACACCGTCTGTGCCTGCTAATTCTACCACCAGAATCTATAACCTAGAATTACAAACATGCTGGTAATTTGTACAGGCAGTCTTCTAATAGAGAATATGCATTGCATGGGATTCTGTGTGTTTGGATGATAAGTTTGCATTTGCTTGAAAGTACATACTAAATCGATTGCACAAATACAGATCTTAATTGTTTAAAGTGAACCTGTAAGCAGTTTTTTTTTCCCCTATAAGCTGCAGCCACCACCAGTAAAGGGTTATATACATTATTCTAAAATGTTGTATATAAGTCCCTTGCCAATCTGTATAATGTAAAAAAATAAACCAGCTTTTATTATACTCGCCTGGGGGCAGTCCATTTCAATGGGTGTCACAGGTCTCGATCCAGCACCTCTTTTCTTCTTGCAATCACCATCCTTTTATCTGCTTGTAGTGGGTGACGTCTCCTACATCACCTGCATACAGTGTCCTTCATTGTGCTCCTGCTCATGTGTACTTCGCTCTGTCCTGCTGACAGCAAAGTACTGTAACGCACAGGTGTGAAAAAAGGGTTAAAGAACTTCTGTGTAGTGCGCCTGTGCATTACAATACTTTGCTCTGTCCTCATCAGGGCACAGGGAAGTATGCGTGCCCAGGAGCGCAGTGGAGGAGACTGTGCAGATGATGTAGGACATGTCATCTACATGAAGCAGAGGAGGACGACAATCGCAAGAAACAAGGTGGCACTGGACCGAGATCTGCTACTCCCATCGGACAGGACCGCTTTTTAGGTGAGTATAATAAAAGCTGATATTTTACATTATCCAGTTTGGCCAGGGGACTTATATACAGTATTCCAGAATGCTAAATATAAGGCCTTACAGAAGGGAGCTGCAGCTTGTATGTGAAAAAAACGGTGACAGGTTCACTTTAACATTTAATAGAATTGTTTTTCAGATTTACTTTACGGGATTTTAGACTCAAAACTATTAATATGCATATTTAGTTCTTTCAAGCACAAGTCCTGTAACTGTACATGTCCTGTCTGTTTCTCTATTACTGAGAAATCAACATTTGAAATGATATGCTGAAGATCTAATGCCTCTGCCATTCCAGGTCTATTTTCCTGTCCAGTACATCCTTTTCCTGCTTGATTGCCCAATTCACATGGCTTAAAGGGACACTGTCACCATTTTGCATATCAATTCAAATGCTTATTTCTCAGTTAACAGTGAAACAGACAGGCAATGTAAAGGTATTGCTGGATTTGTGTTTGAAAGAGCTACATGCACATATAAATAGTTTGCATATCAATAGATTACATATCAATTAAATCGCGGACTTCTCATTTAATGTATTGCTGGATTTATCTCTTAGGGTGGGTTCACATTTGCGGACCCCTCCGCAGCGTTCTGCGGAGGGGATCCGCAATGTGACCGCAGCGGCCGCGAGCTCCTATCTTTATAATGGGAGCGCACGGTGCTGCGCTTGACAGCGCATAACCGTGCGCACCCATTCACTCCCATATGTGATCTGTGCGCAGGCGGATGCCTGCGCACAAATCACACAGTCTCGTCCGCACCAGGAATGCAACATGTCGCGTCCCTGGTGCGGACGAGACTGTGTGATTTGTGCGCAGGCATCCGCCTGCGCACAGATCACATATGGGAGTGAATGGGTGCGCACGGTCATGCGCTGTCAAGCGCAGCACCGTGCACTCCCATTATAAAGATAGGAGCTCGCGGTCACATTGCGGATCCCCTCCGCAGAACGCTGCGGAGGGGTCCGCAAATGTGAACCCAGCCTTAAAGAGCTACAAGCATATGTAAATAGCTTGGGAGTGAACTCCTGCTGACATATTCCCATGAAAAAAGAACCTATTACTTGCTGAAAAAAATAGTTAAATACTTGTAGAAATCTCTGAGCTTTCCTGATTGTGCCTCTTTTCTTCATTTTGCACTGCATTGCTCCATTGCAAAAAAATTCACCCATATGGCTTTAGGAGGGCATTATGTGAAATCTCTAGTTGTGCATCAACTGGGTGTTTCCTCAGTCTCTTTTCTGAGGGCATGGCTTTCTCCCTTACCTCCCAGATAATGATTTTCACAACGTCTAAGATCGATGGGCTAGGTACACACCGAGTCGTTTATTTTCTGCAGGATATTGCCTGGCAGGAGATGAGTTTTTGGTGCAGAAATAAAGTTTTTAGCATCTTAGGTGCATTTTTCTTTGCGTTTTTCCCATTTGTTTCTATCATATAGGCTATGGGAAAAAATACATAAAGAATGAGGATGTTACTACTTTTTTCCTGCACCAAAATCTGCAGGTGAAAAATTCAGAAGGTGGGCACAGCGACACAGCACTTCAGAATTATCATTGACTTTGTTGGGATGCATTTCCCCTTGCATATTTCAGAGAAATCTGAAAGTAAAAACGCATGAAAAACACTAAGAGTATGTGCGCACGGTGGGCGGGTTTGTGGCGGCAGCGGCTGGGCGGGACCCGACAGGAAGCTCCGGAGCCGTCCACCGGCTTCCTGTCGGGTATGTGCGGCGGGTGACGGGCGGGTTAGCGGCGGCGGTGTTGCGGCGGCTGGAAGCAGTACATGATTCTGCTTGCAGCCGCTGCAGAACCGGCCGGATTATAGAACAAGCTCATTCTTTGCTAACCCGCTGGGAACCCAGCGGGTTAGCAACGGATGAGCATGTGTAAACCGCCGCTGTGTGTACAGCGGGTGTCGGTTTACATAGGTTTCAATGTTAATCCAAACGCCGGTTTGGATTAACATAAATTTACATGAAATTTATGTAAACCGACCGGCGGTTTACACACCTAATCCGGCCCTAACCCGACCAGTGTGCACATACCCTAAGTGTGCACATAGCCATAGTCTGCTCGATCAGCCGCTGAGCTATAATTGACAACGTCTTGGAGGGATAAAACCACACACCCAGAGTAGTTTCTGAAAAAATGCCCAGTTGGACTGCTAGCAGAAATTTACTTATTGTACTACAAAAGCATACAGCATAAAATGGAAATAAGAAGTAGAATTAGGGTAGTTCAGGGATTTTTAACTCAGTTTTTTTTAAAGCAAATAACAGGTCCTATTTTAAAGGGATTTTCCACCATTTTATCTGACATCCTACGGTATGACTAAAATAAGCCATCACTTACTGATTGGTGGAGATCTATGTTAGTATTCAAACCTATCTTCAGAGTAAAGTCTCATGCAGATGTCTTTGCAACATGGCCCGAACACGGACTGCGGTGAATGGACTGGCTGTGGGTCTACCGAGCATGACATCCTTATAGAAATATGTGAAGCTGTCAAGCTCTGCTCAGAAGACGCGCGGCCAGCCAGTCCTTGGACTGTCTTATGCGGACATCTGCATGAGCCCTACAGGTGCAGCAGAGCTCATTTAAACTGCTGCTCCTTAACACATATTTCTGTCCACCGTGACACTGTAAGTTAACCCCTTCACAACACATGTCTCAGCGTATGAGACATGAAAACCAATTGCTTCCCGACCGATGTCTCAGCGTCTGAGACATCTGAGGAACACACTCCTGCAGCTCGAGTGAGGGTCTCACTGACCTGTCACTTAAGCTGCAGGTACATGGGGACATGCACTATTGCCCAGGGGGGGTCGCTTTGCCCCCCCAAGGCTACAGTCGCGGTAATTGGGGGTTAAAAATGAGACCCGCAATTACCGCGACTGTGCAGTTTGCAGTCTCCTTCCTGCTCTCTGCCTGTGTTGGCTCCTCCTGCTCCTCCCATTCATTTCCCCTGCCCCTTCCTGTTCCTCCCCCCACTCATCCGCCCTATACCCCAATGATCCCTCTGTCCCCCTGCTGTCTATGGCTTCCCCCCCTCTCATCCCCCTGTCCCCCTGCTTTCTCTGGCTTCCCCCCGCTGTCTCCGGCCCCCCTCCTCTATCTCCGGCGTCCCCCCGCTGTCTCCGGCGTCCCCCCGCTGTCTCCGGCGTCCCCCCGCTGTCTCCGGCGTCCCCCCGCTGTCTCCGGCGTCCCCCCGCTGTCTCCGGCGTCCCCCCGCTGTCTCCGGCGTCCCCCCGCTGTCTCCGGCGTCCCCCCGCTGTCTCCGGCGTCCCCCCGCTGTCTCCGGCGTCCCCCCGCTGTCTCCGGCGTCCCCCCGCTGTCTCCGGCGTCCCCCCGCTGTCTCCGGCGTCCCCCCGCTGTCTCCGGCGTCCCCCCGCTGTCTCCGGCCCCCCTCCTCTATCTCTGGCGTCCCCCGCTGTCTCCGGCCCCCCTCCTCTATCTCCGGCGTCCCCCGCTGTCTCCGGCCCCCCGCTGTCTCCGGCCCCCCGCTGTCTCCGGCCCCCCTCCTCTATCTCCGGCGTCCCCCCGCTGTCTCCGGCCCCCCTCCTCTATCTCCGGCGTCCCCCCCGCTGTCTCCGGCGTCCCCCCGCTGTCTCCGGCGTCCCCCCGCTGTCTCCGGCGTCCCCCCGCTGTCTCCGGCGTCCCCCCGCTGTCTCCGGCGTCCCCCCCCGCTGTCTCCGGCGTCCCCCCGCTGTCTCCGGCGTCCCCCGCTGTCTCCGGCGTCCCCCGCTGTCTCCGGCCCCCCTCCTCTATCTCCGGCGTCCCCCGCTGTCTCCGGCCCCCCTCCTCTATCTCCGGCGTCCCCCGCTGTCTCCGGCCCCCGTCCTCTGCCACCGCTCACCTCCTCCAGCTGCCGCCGCCCGCTCCTCCTCCCGCTGTGCTCCAGTCCCCGCCGTCGGTCTTCCTGGTGCAAGTCACCGCCGCCGTCACCCGCCAACCTCTGGTAGGTCCCCCTGCCTGTAACACCTGCAGGGGGATCCCTGTGCCCCAACGCAGGGGGATCCCTGATCCCCATCCCCCTGCTGGGGGATGGATCCCTGATCCCCATCCCCCTGCAGGGGGATCCCTGGGGGATGGATCCCTGATCCCCATCCCCCTGCAGGGGGATCCCTGATCCTCATCCCCCTGCTGTGGGATGGATCCCTGATCCCCCTGCAGCAGGGGGGATGGATCCCTGATCCCCATCCCCCTGCAGGGGGATCCCTGTTCCCTATCACCCTGCAGGGGGATCCCTGATCCACATGCAGGGGGATGGGGATCAGGGATCCATCCCCCAGGGATCTCCTGCACGGAGAGCAAGCCTCAGAAACCGATTTGACAACTTGGGCGCAGTGGTCCACTGGATCACTGCGCCCGAGCTGTCAGATTGCTTTCTGCAGCTCAATCCCCATGCAGGGGAATCCCCCTGCATGGGGATCGAGCTGCAGAAACAGATCTGACAGCTCAGGCGCAGTGATCCAGTGGATCACTGCACCCAAGCTGTCAGATTGCTTTCTACATCTTGCTGCCCATGCAGGGGGATTCCCCTGCATGAGGATCGAGCTGCAGAAAGCGATTTCGCAGCCCCGGCGCTGCACCCGGGCTGCCAGATCGCTGCTCTGCAGTCCGATCCTCCTGCATGAGGATCGAGCTGCAGAAAGCGATCTCGCAGCCCCGGCGCTGCACCCGGGCTGCCAGATCGCTGCTCTGCAGTCCTATCCTCCTGCATGAGGATCGAGCTGCAGAAAGCGATCTCGCAGCCCCTGTGCAGTGTGGATCACTATACCCGGGCTGTCAGATCGCTACTTTGCAGTCCGATCCTCCTGTATGGCGATCGTGAGACCTTCGTTGTGGACTACGTCGGAGGCGATCGAGCGTCGTGGGACCTTCGTTGTGGACTACGTCGGATCTTTTTATAATAAAGATGGAGTCTGAATTTTGTTTGTGTTTTTTTTCAAAATAAAAATATTTTTCTCTGTGTGTATTTATTGACTACTTACCAGAGATTCCTAATGGCGGGTCTAACATTGGCCCAGTATTATGAATCTCGGGCTTAGTGCCAGCTGCCAATAAAAAGCTGGCATTAACCCCTTTATTACCCAGTTTGCCACCGGCACCAGGGCAACTGGAAGAGCATGGGTACAGCGCCAGAAAATGGCGCTTCAATGAATGCGCCATTTTCTGGGGTGGCTGCGGGCTGCAATTCGCAGCATGGGGGGCCCAGAACGCTTGGGCCTTTCCATGCTGAGGATTCCAGCCCCCAGCTGCCTAGTTGTACCTGGCTGGGCTAAAAATATGGCGGAGCCCTACGTCATTTTTTTTTTCTAGAATTAGTTCTAGAAATAAAAAAAAAAGGCCGCTGTATTTTTTGTAGCCAGCCAGGTACAACTTGGCAGCTGGCTGACTGGAATCCTCAGCGTGGAGAAACCGAAGTGTTGTGCGTCCCCCACGCTGCAAATTGCAACCCACGGGCACACGGGTTCTCCATATGCGACATGGTGTCTGCTAACAATTTCAATGGAAAATTAGCTCCAATTGTTAGCAGAAACCATGTCGGGCATGGAGAGCCCCTCCCTGTGTGCCTGAACATTGGAGCTCCCCCACAAGTGACCCCATTTTGGAAACTAGACCCCCTAAGGAACGTATCTAGATGCATAGTGATCACTTTTAACCCCCAGATGCTTCACAAATTCATCCATAAAAATGAAAAAGCACTTTTTTTTTTTTTCCACAAAAAGTTTCTTTTTTCATTTTTACGGATCAATTTGTGAAGCACCTGGGGGTTAAAAGTGATCACTATGCATCTAGATACGTTCCTTGGGTGGTCTAGTTTCCAAAATGGGGTCACTTATGGTGGAGCTCTAATGTGGAGACACACGGGGACCCTCCCAACGCGACATGGTATCCGCTAACCATTTGAATGAAAAATGAGCTCAAATTGTTAGCGGACACCATGTCTCGTTTAGAGGGTCCCTGTGTGTCTTCACATTGGAGCTCCCCTACAAGTGACCCCATTTTGGAAACTAGACCCCCAAAGGAACATATCTAGATGCATAGTGAGCACCTTGAACCCCCAGGTGCTTCAGAAATAAATCCGTAATAATGAAAAAATAAATTATTTGTGGAAAAAAAAGTGCTTTTTCATTTTTACGGATGAATTTCTGAAGCATCTGGGGGTTCAAAGTGCTCACTATGCATCTAGATATGTTCCTTTGGGGGTCTAGTTTCCAAAATGGGGTCACTTGTGGGGGAGCTCCAATGTGGAGACACACAGGGACCCTCTAAACGCGACATGGTGTCCACTAACAATTTGAGCTCATTTTTCATTCAAATTGTTAGCGGACACCATGTCGCGTTTGGAGGGTCCCTGTGTGTCTCCACATTGGAGCTCCCCCACAAGTGACCCCATTTTGGAAACTAGACCCCCAAAGGAACATATCTAGATGCATAGTGAGCACTTTGAGCCCCCAGATGCCTCACAAATTCATCCATAAAAATGAAAAAACACTTTTTTTTTTTTTACACAAAAAAGTTCTTTTTGCCTACATTTTTTCAGTTTCACATGGGCAAAGGGATAAAATACATCCCAAAATTTGTTGGTCAATTTCTCCTGAGTACACTGATACCTCATATGTGGTCATAAACCACTGTTTGGGCGCACAGCAGGGCTCAGAAGTGAAGGAGCGCCATTTCACTTTTTGAACGGAAAATTGGCTCCAAAATTCAAATTGCGCTCCTTCCCTTCCGAGCCCTGCCGTGCGCCCAAACAGTGGTTTATGACCACATATGAGGCATCAGTGTACTCAGGAGAAATTGCCCAACAAATTCTAGGATGCATTTTATCCTGTTGCCCATGTGAAAATGAAAAAATTAAGGCTAAAAGAACATTTTGTTACAAAAATTAAAATGTCAATTTTTTCCTTCAACTTTATTTTAGTTCCTGTGAAGCACCTGAAGGTTAATAATCTTCTTGAATGTAGTTTTGAGTAGCTTGAGGGGTGCAGTTTTTGGAATGGTGTCACTTTTGGGTGTTTTCTGTCATGTACCCCCCTCAAAGGGACTTCATATGTGATATGGTCACTAAAAAAATGGTTTTGTAAATTTTGCTGGAAAAATGAATAATTGCTGATGAACTTTGAACCCTTATAACGTCCTACAAAAATTTTTTTTTTCTTCCAAAATTCTTCTGATGTAAAGTAGACATGTGGGAAATGTTATTTATTAACTATTTTGTGGCACATAACTCTCTGGATTAGCAGAATAAAAATAAAAAATTTGAAAACTGCTAAATTTTCTAAATGTTTGCAAAATTTTTTATTTTTTCACAAATAAACGCAAAAATTATCGACCTAAATTTAATACTAACATGAAGCCCAATATGTCACGAAAAAACAGTCTCAGAATCGCTCGGATCCAATGAAGCGTTCCAGAGATATTACCTCATAAAGGGACACTGGTCAGAATTGACAAAAATGCCTCGGTCTTTAGGGTCAAAATATGTAAAGAAAAGAGAAGGAGCGCAAATGTGAAGCACCTCAGGGTAAACCGTATTGCAGGGAAAGCGGGGTTTCCACTCACCTTGTGGAGTTGTACTGGCTGGGTACAACTCCAGTAACAGCCTCCTGTGGAGCAATGCCAGCAGGGTGTCCCCGAGAAAATCCTCGTGCCAGGGAGAGAGCAGTGTCACTTCCACCGGTCACGTGATCCAAGGCGGTGACGTCAGAAAGGTCCTAGTAGTCCTCCAGACTTGGATAAACAGGTTCTTTTTATAAACGATGCCTCTCTTCCAAAGCTGCTGAACCGCACGGTCCCTCAGAAGGGAGAGAAGTGCACAGGAAAAAATAGTTGCGGTTCTGATAGCGCTAAGGAAGGAGGGCAAGAGGAAATTGTTATGATGAACAGACCTTTATTAAAAACACGGTCCCTCAAACTCCGCTACGCGTTTCGACGTTACAGTCTTCATCAGGTGGAAGTTATGGCTTGTTGTAGTATGCCAAAACCTTATTAGATAGGAATGGGTAAACTTCACTATGAAGCACAGTCTGTCATTGCATTTATATATAAAGGGAGTCTTTTAAGCCTTTGTGAAATTCTTGTGTGTTATGATTGACATTGCAGAACCTCCTCAGTGTTGTGAAGCCTTAAAAGTAGATCAGAACTAGTAAGATTCTGTACAGAACTGTATTTCCTGATGTGAGAATGAATAAGCCATTCATGAGAGAAGGTCTTAATTTCTCAAAGGCGGGGAGAAATATCTAGGTTTCATGTGACTTATTCTGACTATTATTCAACTGCGAGGAAAATTTAAAGCAAACCAAAGAAACCCCTTTATTTGCTTCAATGAGTTACATCTGTAAGGAATTTCCTGTAGAATCTTCTAAAATGGAATCTGACAAAAATCCTGGGGTACGTGTGTACACTAGGAGCTGATATGCAGAATATTTGTTGCTTATCCAGTTTCACAGTGATTATAGTGCAGGGCTCTGCAGAATTAGTTTTACAAATCACTCTATTAGCGATTTTTGCTGATAACCTGCAATACCAGCCAATATGTTACATACTTTTAAGTATTGTCCTGGCGGTAGACTACTGTCACTCTTGGCTCCCTCTAGCTGGAGGGAGGGCCTATGTTACTTTTCAGCAGTGAAGATGGTTGTGCAGCAGCAGGACAAAGACGCTGCCTGGTTTACTGCATCCCACATGAGGGACGTCAGATGGTATATGCTGTGCATTTTCATAAGACATCGATAATAGTGATTCCGTAAAATGATTATGCTACATAGTCCTGGCATATAAGTACTTTCTTGAGAAAGTGCAGCTATGCTTTAATATTGTTTATTTTAAAGCTTCATTAACTCCAGGAGGCTATGAATGTGAATAGACATAGCATACAATGCAAATACAGTAAGCATGAATTAACCATGGCAGACTGGTACAGAGGAATGGAGAACTCTGCCCTCACTGGTTTATAATCTACACAGGATAGTGAAGAAGGAGACAATCGGTCGGTGTTAGAAGCAGCTCCGGTGGTAATGACATGACAGCAGAGTTATTGCAAGCTGTAGACAATTCTGAGTGGATGGGGTTTTTTAGGTTGTTAAAGGTTCCAATCTGATGTGCTAAGGCAGCATGTTCCAGAGTATGACGAATACACGCAAAAAGTCTTGTAGACGAATGTGGATGAACCAACAAGAGAGCAAAGGAGGAGATAATTTTTAAGGGTGACTGTCAGGCCATTTTTCATTATACAAATAGTATCCTTGAATAGTGCCTGGCAGCCTTTTTAAAACATGTAAAAATCATTACTGTACCATTTTTAGCTTTCTTGCTATAAGCATCTTCACACCCTGTAGGCAGCTGGCTGCACTATTCCCTTTCATTACTTTCACTGCCGACTACTCCAGCGTGTGTAAATGTTATTTAAATAACAACTCCTATCCAAGCTGGTATTCCCTCCCTCTCCCTTTGGTTGAAGTCGGTCACTAAAAATCTTGTGCAAGCTGCTGTGAAGGAGGAGGGGGGAAGTGTTTGCTACAGTATGTGCTGTCTGTGAGAGATTTTCACCCAGGGTCCTCCATCCACTCTTTTTGCTGTATGCCGGGTTTGCTGAGAGCGGCGCAGCAGGGATGACTCATCACTGCGCCCGGCGGTCACATGTAGAACCCGCCGACATACAGCGAAGAGAGTGAACGGAGGACCCCTGTTGCCTACGGACATCGGAGGGTGAGATCAATGCGTAGCAGGGGGCCTCATCCCAAAGGGGGGCCTCTGTATACCCATGGGGGGGCCGTATGCCAGCAAGAGGGCCTCTGTATAACGATGGGGTGGCTGTGTGCCAGCAGGGGGCCTCTGTATATTTATACATAAATTTAAATGGATAAAAACCACTGTTGCCAGATATTACATGTACAATTGTTCGACAGAATTCCTTTTTAAATAGGATTTTAGCAAAAATATCGATCTTGGTTTTACAAAAAATCCTTACGTGATGGAAAAAATGGAGGTCATTTTCATAATCGACCACCAAATTACAAAAAATCAGTGAAATCTTCTCTGTATTTTTTTCATTGCAGGCCTGTGTTATGGATGTCCTTGTATGTCAGTCTTGAAGTGGTTGTGCCTCTATATAACATGTAGTTAATCCTACAGACATTTGATATATTTGATCTATTTTTATTAGAAATATTATACCTAGATGAGACAATACATTAACAAAACACATGTACATACATAGACATGGAGTATATCTAAAACTTCTTAATGTCATTTTCGTAATACCCATTGATATAGAATTTATATTAGAACTAATACTGTGTATCATACTAGTGTATAAGGTCCATTTCAATATTTCTGTCTCAAGAATGCAAAAGAATTTAAGGCTGAGTGCCCACAATCGGGATTAGCAGCGTTTTGGATGCTGTGTTGTACAGTACAAGCACAGTGAATGGATTAATAGAAATCTGATAGTCCCTGTGCTTCTCATGTCTTCAGTGTGAACTGACATGTGGTGTGGCTTCCTGAGCTTCAGCATATCCATTTATTATAGATATGCGAGTTGTCAGCGGGAGAACACACAATATGTTAGTAATCCTGATCATGGGCATGGGCACTGTGATCTTCCACAGAGAACCCTGGAAGAATGGGCAACTGGATCACTTGAGGGAATTGATCATTGCATTTACTAATGTCTTGATAAACAGGGGGAAAAAAAAAAAGTCCCAAAAAGGCTTTCAAGGGAACCTGTCAGCTACTTTATGCCCTCAAACCTATCGCTCAGGCTCCATGTCCCCCCTCGATGTGTGATTATCACGTCCTGGTGCGCTTCATAACCTAATTTCCAAGTGTGTTTCCGGTGTTGGAAATCTATGGGATGCTTCATGGTATGTTGCGATGGCCGTGTCAATTCCAGTCCTGTGCATTGATGGTAAGTATTGGGTATACTCTGCCGGTTCCAGAGCATGCGCAATGTGCAATCTGAAGCCAGCCTGGACAACTCACTGATTTGAGGTACATATAATTTATTGATTAAGGCTGCGTTCACACAGTGTATTTGTGAGGATGAGTTTTGGTGCAAAACTGCACCAAGATCGCATCCTCACAGAACGCAGTGTTCTGTGTGTGACACGGCCTGCACTTCTCCCCTGAGTTTTATACCTACTTTGCCACGCTTCCTAGGTGACCGCCGTATCTTCTGAGCCTCCGCCAGTGCCACAGTAAGCAGCGGGCTCTAGGACCCAGAAGCACCATGTGACCGGTGACGTCACCTGGTCACATGGTGCTGTTTAAGGTCCTGCACTAGGTCCTAAGGTGCTGTGAAGAGGACCTTGGGAGCGTGGCTAGGTGAGTAAAAAGCACGCTGAAAAAAAGCACACAAAGATTTCCACATGATTCACATTCTTTTTTAAAACGGATGCCGTCGCTTTAGCAGCGCAAACAGATAGGACATCGGTTGAAACCGGAGCTGTGAAGGTTTCATGTGCATTTACAGCAGTGCTATAAAAAGCGCTGCTTTTAAAGTACGTGGCTGGCACAAATGCAATAAATACGCTTCTGTGTGGTGGGGGGAAACGCAGTGGAGGCCATGGCCTAACTTTTTAATTAATGCTTTTTGTGGGGGACGTGGGCTAATGGTAAAAAAATAGCAATTCCACAACTGGTTTATATATATATATTTTATTTCTATCAAGTAGAGTATAATATGTTATCGTTCTTTATAATTTGAGCCAGGAGATTAAGTCATACCAAACGTAAACAGTATTTTATGTTTTAGTACTTTTTCTGAACGAAATTTGATTTTTGGAAAGAAAATTGGAGTCACTTTCTGAGAACTGAAAGCCATGGGATGAGTTTTCTAAAAGTAAAATGGGGATTCTGAAATTTTGTGTGGCTTATTGTTAATAAAAGAAAAACAAACAAAACTGTCAGGCAAAAATATAAGACACACCTCTGTTATGGCTATACCCTTCATCTCATGGCCATTTTTTTGTTTAGTTTTGTTTTTCCTTCCCTTCTTCCAAGAGCTATAACTTTGTATATTTTTACATCGATGTAGGCATCGGAAGCCTTATTGTTTGCTGTTCGATTTGTACTTTTGAATGACTTACTTTATTATACCATTTAGTGTAATGAAAAATGGGAAAAAAATTAAAGTATGGTGAAATTGCAAAAAAAGATCAATTCCACAATAGTTCTTTTTAATGTACCATGTTCACTATATGGTAAAACTGACCTAGCAGTGTGATTCTCCAGGTCTGTATGAGTACACAAATACCAAACATGTATGCTTTTTTTTTTATTATTATTTATTATTTTTAAAGTGATGAAAAAAAACGTTTGCAAATGTATAAGAATAAATTTTTTTATTTTTGTCACCATTTTCAATGACCTGTAATGTTTTTATTTTTCGGGATATGGGGCTATGTGAGAGCTTATCTTTTTGCACCCCTTGCGGACATTTTTAGTGACACTATTTTGGGTAGATATGTTTTGATAGCCTCCTATTGCATTTCATTGCACTTTGTTGCGGTGGACAAAAAAAACATAATTCTGGCTTTTTTATGTTCTTTTTTTTTAATTTTATTATTTGTTAAGCTGTTTACTGTTCGGATTAATTTATTTTATACTTTGATAGACTGGAGTTTTCAGATTGCAGTGATACTACCGTATGTGTTTGTATTTTTAATTGTTTTAACTTCCATACGACAAAAGGGGTGATATGAAATTTCTGATTTTTATAAAAAACAAAAATTTTTTTTTCACATTTTACTCTATTTATCAGTACTTCAGCCCGGCTCTGTACAGCAGAAGTCACATCATAGGAGGATCAGTATGACAGACACAGGTCATTAGCTGATCCCTGGCTGTCATTACAATCAATCGGTGCCTCACGATCATGTCATGTCACGCTAATGGGATCGAGGATTGACTCGCCCCTTGCTGGGATGTATTAAACCCTACTGCTGAACCAATAAAAATAGATGGATCAGTTAGAAAGTGTCAAGTTCGTAAATTGGGTAGACATAATTTACGTTCAGAGCTTCTTCTTTTTTATCATAGAAAGGAAATAAAAACGACAAAGGAGTCCTCAATTCCTTGATGTCTGGAGCTTTGGCTGGTGCCGTTGCCAAGACAGCTGTTGCCCCATTGGATCGAACCAAAATCATTTTCCAAGGTAAAGGTTTCCAAATCTCTTATTTTCCACTCATTTTGTAAGTAATATTTTCATTTACTGATTTTACTAGATTAATCATTTAATTTAGATAATGGTGAAAGCTCACCTAGCATCTCTCTGCAGAGTGACGAGTGCACCGATCACACATGATGCCTAGAATACTATCATGAATATTGCTGCCTATGGTCTATGTGGTTGCTATCAACCAATAGTGCCAAAAAAACAATAGGTGTTAAGAGTATGTACCGTTTTTAATGTATTACTAAAATTCATATTTAACTATTATCGTTTGGATCTTTCATGGCTAGTATTTTTGTGACTATCTTTGTGGTTATCTTTGTGGCTGCTGTAAAGAAAACTTCTAAATTCTGTTATCAGAAGCTCAGACAAGATAACTAGAATCAGACAGGTGACCCTCCTCTGTCATCTGCCTCAACCCTTGCTCAAAGCAGAATTCACTAAATCATCCCAGATTATCTGTCCAGCCTCTCTGTGAAGACTTCCATTGTAGGAGAACTCGTCACCTCTCGTGGCAGTCTGTTCCACTCATTGATCACCCTCTCTGTCACTGCCCTCAAAATCAAATAATTGCAATTTAACAAAAAAATCCTATAATTATAAAATAGTTTAGAAATAAAAACACAGTACCATTGTTTTAATTACCGTATATACTCGTGTATAAGCAGAGTTTTTCAGCACAAGAAATGTGCTGAAAAGTCCCCCCCTCGGCTTATACACGAGTTATAGGCTGGCCGCCCGCCCCCCCATTGGTATACAGGCGCCCCCCCCCCATCAGTGGTATACAGGGGCCCCCCTTGCTGCCGCACACCTGTAAAGTAATACATCATTATACTTATCCCTGTCGCCGCTCTGACACCATGCTCCTCCGGTCTTCATGCTTCTTCCTCCGGCGCACAGGCAATGATGTCATTGCCTGCGCCCACCGGTCACAAGCAGGAAGAAGCATGAAGACCCGGAGGAGCGCGGTGTCAGAGCGGCGACAACGACAGGATAAGTATAATGATGTATTACTTTACAGGTGTGCGGCAGCAAGGGGGGCCCTGTATACCACTGATGGGGGGGGCCTGTACCACTGGGGGGGGGGCCCTGTATACCACTGATGGGGGGTGGGGGGCCCTGTATACCACTGATGGGGGGGCTGTACCTGAGGGGGGGCCCCTGTATACCACTGATGGGGGGTGGGGCCTGTAACCACTGATGGGGGGGCCCTGTATACCACTGATGGGGGGGGGGCCCTGTATACCACTGATGGGGGGCTGTATCATGATGGGGGGCCCTGTATACCACTGATGGGGGGGCCCTGTATACCACTGATGGGGGGGCCCTGTATACCACTGATGGGGGGGCCCTGTATCCACTGATGGGGGGGCCCTGTATACCACTGATGGGGGGGGGGCCCTGTATACCACTGATGGGGGGGGGCCCTGTATACCACTGATGGGGGGGGGGCCCTGTATACCACTGATGGGGGGGGGCCCTGTATACCACTGATGGGGGGGGGGGCCCTGTATACCACTGATGGGGGGGGCCCTGTATCACGATGGGGGGGGCCCTGTATACCACTGATGGGGGGGGGCCCTGTATACCACTGATGGGGGGGGGCCCTGTATACCACTGATGGGGGGGGCCCTGTATACCACTGATGGGGGAAGGGGCCCTGTATACCACTGATGGGGGGGGCCCTGTATACCACTGATGGGGGGGGCCCTGTATACCACTGATGGGGGGGGGCCCTGTATACCACTGATGGGGGGGCCCTGTATACCACTGATGGGGGGGCCCTGTATACCACTGATGGGGGGAAGGGGGCCCTGTATACCACTGATGGGGGAGGGCCTGTATACCACTGATGGGGGCCTGTATACCACTGATGGGTGGGCCCTGTATACCACTGATGGGGGGCCTGTATATACCGCTGGGGGCTGCTGTATACCACTGGGGCTGCTGTATATACTGCTGGGGCCTGTATATACCACTGGGAGGCTGCTGTATATACTGCTGGGGCCTGGTATATACCACTGGGGAGGCTGCTGTAATACTGCTGGGGCCTGTATATACCACTGCGGAGGCTGCAGTATACCACTGGGGCTGCTGTATATACTGCTGGGGCCTGTATATACCACTGGGGAGGCTGCTGTATACTACCACTGGGGAGGCTGCTGTATAATACCACTGGGAGGCCTGTATACCACACTGCTGGGGGCTGTATACCTGTTCTGGGGTCCACCCTCGGCTTACACACGAGTCAATAGGTTTTCCCAGGTTTGGGGGTCAAAAGTAGGGGGGTCGGCTTATACACGAGTATATACAGTAATACAAAATAATGTAGGTAATGCCTTCTCTTTAATAGGAGTCATGTTGTTTCTTTATGGGGCCATGCACTTAAGTTCATACTAGGCTTATTTTGGGAGAGCCATCCTGCTACCTTATATGAATATGAATGTGCCATCATTAGTTATAATAGCCTTCGGATGCCACCGAGAGCTGCTTTCTTGGCGTAGTGATACATTCGGTGATGTGCATCACTATGCTCTTGTAACTCGCAGGGAAAAAATAGAAAATCTACTGAAATAAATGCATACTTTTTTTTTTATTTTAATTTTTTTTTTATTGTGAAATTAACCCAATAATACAGGGCTATATGGGGTGTCACCTTAAAAAACCATTGCCTGCAACATTTGTAATATACTATGACCTACAACACCCACTGCTCTTTATTGTTATATAAATTATATTTTGCTAATTCCAGTGCCCAGCCACTAATGCTGTTTTATATTATCTAATTTATAGTGTCTTCAAACAGATTCTCTGCTAAGGTAAGAGTGATTCTTGCTTAAAGAAAAGAGGTCATACGATTCCTGCTTGCCAAATTACAGGCTTGATGATCACAGCCAGGTATATTTTTTTCTCTGAAACATTCTGGCGTTTCAGAGACAGCCCAAGTTCCAGCCGAGAGCATAGCTAGAGATGAGATTGGTACAGAGCCAACCCTGGCTTGTTTCTCTCCGCACTGATTGATGGGTCTGGTCTCTCCAATTGCAGACGTCATTCATTTGGAGCAGCAGGAGAGCAGGCGGTTGTGGATGGGTGCCGTACTAGTCTCATCTATCGCTATGGTCCCCTGCTGGATCTTCTGTTTTCTCTTTAAAACGCCTGAGCATTTCAGAGGAGAATATATCTGGCTGCAACCGTGCTGCCAGGGTCTGATCTATAGTGGTCATAATTTAGACAGCATGGATCACATGATGGGTTCCCATTAACAATTTTTTGTTTACATGCAGACAGTATTAAATTTAAATGATGTAGTAATCCTTTCTCTCTATCCCTCTCTGGTCTAACCCTCTCCTTCACCTGACCCCAGTGATTCTAAATTTGCCCTCTATATTTCTCTACTCCTTCTTTTATCTCTTATCTTTCTACCTCTCTCTTTTCCTACCCCTTAACTACCTCTGTAATGTTCTTTAATTTTTGGTTTTGAAAATTTCTATTTTGGACCACCCTCTATCGAGCCTTCAGTAATACTGGAATAGAGTAAAATATACATAGACTGGAGAAATTCCACGGACGATGGGTCTGTCTTTGATGTCCCAATCTTTGGGCGAGTACCGCGAGGGCCCACTATATGGGATCAATCGGAGATAGTGATAATGCACTACGAGATAACCCAATGAATGTTCCTAGAAGGGCCATTTTACTATTCGGTTCTGGAATATAATTAGGGGACTGGATGACCCTATTATGGAAGAGGGTGCAAAATATTTTTGGGTTGTTCATTTTCAACATCTATGCATATGGTGTTCTTACTGTGATTCCTTAACCTGTATTTTCTGGCTTGCAACTATATGCATAATTTATAGAACAAAGATATATGCAACAATCAATTTCATGCAAATTTAGATATTTATTAAGGTTAAAACCAGGGAGAACAAGGGAGGGGGCAGAGGAACCTGGGTCCACAACCTCAGGTGGAGGGTACCCACACCAAACGGACTATGTGCCAGTACAATTGTACAACCAGATGTTAAAGTACACAGATTTTAGTAACAAAGGCACTAGGAATATACACAGCCATTAAGCGCAAATTCAGGGTTATAATGTAATTAATAGGATGTAATAGTAGATAACAGGATATTATGAGAACTATTATAAAGTTCTACAAACAGTCTAACAGACAATAAGCATCCTGCCTGTATACCCATGTGCAGATAAATAGCAGGAATCCTAGTGAACTTAACACGGAACAATTTCTGGCAACATTAGATAGTGGAGCAAATGCTCCAATGTCTCATACCTAGTGGTAGTGGTGTCTGAGTGGAGGGTACCGACTGAGGGGTCGTTACCCTCCACTCAGACACCACTACCACTAGGTATGAGACATTGGAGCATTTGCTCCACTATCTAATGTTGCCAGAAATTGTTCCGTGTTAAGTTCACTAGGATTCCTGCTATTTATCTGCACATGGGTATACAGGCAGGATGCTTATTGTCTGTTAGACTGTTTGTAGAACTTTATAATAGTTCTCATAATATCCTGTTATCTACTATTACATCCTATTAGTTACATTATAACCCTGAATTTGCGCTTAATGGCTGTGTATATTCCTAGTGCCTTTGTTACTAAAATCTGTGTACTTTAACATCTGGTTGTACAATTGTACTGGCACATAGTCCGTTTGGTGTGGGTACCCTCCACCTGAGGTTGTGGACCCAGGTTCCTCTGCCCCTCCCTTGTTCTCCCTGGTTTTAACCTTAATAAATATCTAAATTTGCATGAAATTGATTGTCGCATATATCTTTGTTCTATATATGATACCTTATGGTGCGAGTCCATCCCCATAGTGTCAGCTCCCCACTACAGGGGTTATAGATAGGCATTTTGATGAAGCTTGCTAACTATATGCATAATTTGTAATGTTTTCTAAATATTTAATAAAAAAGAGATTAACCATAAATTTAAATGATGTAATACTTGGTATTTTATGAAGATATACCCATAGCTTAGCTTAGAGTAACATTTGCCACTTTGTAGTTAAAGAGCCTACCCTAAATTTTAGCAGTCTGTTCTTTCACTTCAGTACTTATTCTAAGTAGGCATTTTGAAGAAAAAACATTTTTTTTATTGTACTTATATTCATTTGTCAGAGCAGGCCCTCCACCTCCTCTTCTGTGCCATTTTTTTGCTAATTGGGTCAAAAAATATAAAGAGCCAACAAATGGGATGAAAGAAACCAGTCCAGATTTTTTTTCATCCCTGCACCCCTATCCTAGTTGTCTGTCACTCTAAACTTATGCATGGTGTAACTATCTCAACTTCAGCCTTCTCTTTGCTTCTCTCCAGCCTTCATCTTGATTTTCAAGTTTCATCCTGCATTTTATTCCACTTTGTTGTTGCTATCCCATTATGCCAAATAGGACTTCATAGCATCATATAGACAGTTCTATTCCTGCTGTTGGAACATTATGTATGATCTTTACATCTATATCATCCTAAATAAGAAAATACATGAGTATACAATCAGGACCCCGAACAGTCTTATTCTACATTATAATTGTGTGACAGAAGCTGTGCATTCATAATCATTAACTGTGATAACAGCTTCTGTCCCTTTCTCTTGAGGAGAACTTCTTTGGTAGAATCCATGCATTCCATCATACAGGTAATTCTGACGACCCTCTTCACAGAACATAAAGGCATTTAATTCCCAAGGAGGACACAAATCACATGACTTGGCTGAAGTAAAGTATACCGTGATTTTTCACATAGAAAGGAACCAACAAAAAAGTTAATAACTTGGAGCAGTAGGCAGCGACTTCCGTAGACATGACTGTATTGTGTACTACCGTACACGCAGGACTTTTTCTTTCTTTCTTATGCACACCCTATACATGTCCCTCAATATAAGAATAAAAATCCCTGTAATGCAGGTTGCAGAGTCCCGTGTAAAGGGTAGTACACATAATACATTCTTGTCCCTGACTATTACTTGAATAGACCGTTAGTGGAGCAGTAGTCAATCATGAGCATCACTAGTCCATTCAGTTGGGTTCTCCTGATCGGTAGAGGTTCCATTAATTGAAACCACATTGGCCTGCACTTGAAAAATGGCATTTGGATCTCTGCCTCAATGTCAGTGATTTCTTTTTGAAAAATGCTATTTTATCATGTGTTTATGAAGATAATGACAAAGCCACAAGCACAAATACTTCTTTTTTTTTTTTTTTTTTTTTTTTTAAATACAGGAAGCCTATAGGTTGATTTATCGCACTTACCTCAATGAGGGATTTCTGAGTCTCTGGAGAGGCAATTCTGCCACTATGGTGCGAGTCATTCCCTATGCTGCCATACAGTTCTGCGCTCATGAACAGTACAAAACATTGCTTGGCAGCTATTATGGCTTTCAAGGATCGTAAGTATCTAGACCAGTTTCATAGTAAATGCTGTCATCTTTTGTGTATTGGGGAGGAACAAATTCTAAGTATATAGTAGCATGAGTTAAATGGTATAGGTCAAGATTCCTATCTCTGGCTACTAGGTGTACACAAGATGCCCACACAAAAAATAGGATGAGCTTGGGGAAGAGACCAAAGTGCAAAAAATGTATAATTTAAAAAAAAAAATTTTTTTGTTTCTTTCAGATTTTATCAACAAAATATAAACTTGAAATTTAAATGAAAAACAATTTAAGAGGTTGTCCAGTACTTGGACAACACCTTCTCATGCCTCATGTTCGGCCCCATAAAAATAAAAAAAATCCTGTACTCTCCTACGGTGCCGTAATGGTTCTAGCAATGTCAGAAGTCATGGCAGGCCACTCATTCTTGTTAACTGCTCCTGTGTCCAAGTCGAGGAGAAGGATGCTGGAGGTTATTGGTCACGGGGCTGCTATGTCAATACAATGTCATGTGGGCCCCGGAATGTGCCAGCACCAGAGGGGAGTATAGGCGTTTGTTTTTTTGGGGGTGAACATGGGGAATGAAAAAGGGCTATTCAAGTAGTGGACAACCCATTTAAATACATTCATAAGAGCTCATGATCGGTGTTTTGAATATTAAAGGTAATTTAACTCTTTCCCCATGAAATTATTTGTTTTTATATTAAAGAGGACCTGTCACCCCCCTTCCCTGCTGCATGGCAATCTAAATGCAGCACTGAATGCAGTATGTGTGCTGCATTCAGGGAAGGGGTCCCCGTGTGTCTGTGTGCTGTGTATCCCGAGATATAGCCTTTGTTAAAACTTGGTTAGAAGCCATAGAACAGTCACTGTGGCTGGAGTAAGCTTGATTGACTGTGACCATTTCATCCCCCACTGCCTCTCTGTGTTGCTTCTGCTGTGCTGTTTATGCTTTGTCAGGGCCGGACTCTGGAGCTGACATCAGGACAAATGATTTGCATGCTGTGAGTGACAGAGAGGAGGAGGGCAGAGCCTGCACAGCAGAAGCAGCACAGAGGCAGGGCCAGAGATGAATCTTATTATAATATCACACCCATCAGTGCGTGATAAAGGATCATGGAGGCTGCAAACCAACACGCCAAGGGGACTATTGCATATAGCCCCCACTTCATTATCATTCTAAAAAGTAAGTATAAAAACGTTTTTTACAACATTGAAAACAAGCATTTAGCAGAGAGAGGGATAGTTAGAATGGTAATAGGAAGGTGCAGGGACATGTATTGATAGGTTAGGTTGCTTTTAGGAGGTGACGAGTTCCCTTTAAGTTGTATGTCTGCTACATGCTTATTTTATATATGAATGCCATTTTCTTGTGTTTAAAATATTATATATATCAGAAAATAATTAACTAAAAAGGTAATAGTTTAAAAAAAAAAATTACAAAACAAGACTATACTAATCAATACCTGGTTGCATTACCAATGCACTGCAGGATGCAGCGGGCCAAAATGATAAGAGATGGAGGCAAAAACTGATGAACAACTACCCACCCACTGATGAAGGTGTAAGTAGTTATCTGTTAGTGGTTCTCACCTGTGCTACCTCTGCCTTTTATCCTGGGACCTGCTGCCTCCTGTAGTATTTTATTGTTGAAGACCAAGTATTGATACACATGATCTTTTTTTTTTCTGTGATATCATGTATAACTTGTAATGAAGGGTTCTTTCCAAAATTAAAAATATCACATATCCATAGGATCGGTAATTACTGGCAGATCGGTGGAGGTCAAACGTCTGGGACTTGGTCACTAAAAACATGGCTCCCAAACTCTGAACCAGAACAGGTTTGCTTAACACCGGGAGTTTGGCGACCCAAACCAAACTTGTAAAGGCCATGTTACAACACAGATATCTGTTCAGATATTGGTCACAGATCTCTGGTTGCAGTGAAATCATGGACACATTGTTCTATTTTGTGGCTGTGTACAAATGTAACAATGTGTCCATGATTTCACTGCAACCAGAGATCTGTAACCAATATCTGAACAGATATCTGTGTGTGTGATGTGGCCTTGAGGTTTGTGACCCCCACAGCTGCACAATCTTGTTGGTTGTCGCACACTGCCAGAAAGAAAATAAACATGGTTAATAGCAACAAAAAGGAGAAACAAACGCACTCACCAGTCATCGATGCGTGTCAGGAAGTTTTATTCCAATTACGGGTACATAATGCAGGGAGGGAATGGGTGCAGTGAAGGACTGCAATGTACCCCTTCCCTCCCTGCATTATGTACCCGTAATCTGGTAATAAAACTTCTGACACGCATCGATGATTGGTGAGTGCGTTTGTTTCTCCTTTTTGTTGCTTAAACTGTGATTCAAGCCTGCACCACTTGTCTGGACTTGCTTGCCTAACAACCACACGGGCATTAATTACCCCCTGAAGAGAGTTAGTTGCCCGGCTTTTTTCTATTATATTAAACATGGTTAATACCATGTCTCGGTTTCTGTATCCATAACGCTGACCGAATGCTTGTGTATACAGATTAGGAAACACTGACAGTACTTCCTCCTTCAGATCCAGGGTCATGTGATCAATGTGAAATGAGGAAACGGGAGCTGTGCTGGATCCTCACACACCCAATCAGGTCTACTATTCAGCCGGGAAGCTGAACTTTCCCTGTAACTGGGATTAACTGCCCTAGGTACATGGGTAATCAGCAAAAAAACTAATGTATTTAAAATGCCCCCCAAGGTTTTAAAAGACTTCATGGGTGGTACAGTGCTTGAAATAACTGAAAAAAAAAAAAAAAAGGCAAAAATAAGAGACATTGCCTATCTAAATCGCCGTGTTCCCATCGAGAAAATATGTCCAATATGTGAAAATATTTTGTGGAAAGGTAAATGAAATTTAAACATTTTTTAGCAGCCTTTTCATCGTCCTAAAAATAAAAAAACAAAACCTGTATTTATTTTTTTTGTCCACATAATTCCCAAGTATGAGCAAAAAAAAGCTTATAAAATGACAATATTGAGCCCCATTTATTGCAAAAGTTAGTTGAATATCTGAACAAGAATTTCTTTTTTTCCAGAGCAGTTAAAAGCGCATGTACAATGAAACCCCCAAATGTGCTTACACATGAAAAATAGAAAATGGGAGGATCATAAACTGGTTAACCCCTTCCTGACATTTGACATAAGTTTACATCATGGTCAACAGGGCTGTGGAGTCGAAGTCCGTATTAAATGGACCAATGCCAACTCCTAAAATATGTAATAAATTGTGTACAGTAGATCAATGCAGTATGTGTTGAATAACACCATGAATTATTATTCTATCTAAATACCTTGATTACTGTATCATAATAATGATTAAAAGCTTGAAGTTACCATTGTACTACAATAAATTTATCACTTGATCCATGTATGAAGGGGGTTGTCAAAATCGTTGAGTTAGTCAGGGAAATTGAGGAGTCTGAGCTTTGGCTTACAGACTCCACAGACCTAATGGTTGGGAAGGAGTTCCCGCAAAATGACGGATATTTAAGTCATGGCAATTGCGAGGGTCAGCCAAATATACAGTAAAGCCTGTTATTGCATTGTAAAACATTGGAATAACCAGCACCTCAGACTAAAAGTTAGTGTTTCCATCAGAGGACTATGTAAAAAAAAAGAAAAAAATCTGAAAAATAAAGATACAAAAAATACCAATAAATATGTATGTATGTAAAAAAACAAAAAATAATAAAAAAAAAAAACCTTCACATATATGTTATTAGCTAGGGATGGGCGAACCACCCGTTTTTCCCCGTGTTCGTGACCTGTGAAAGCAAACAGAGTTAGTAGATGTCACATACTTACCAGGTAGGCTTTTGCTGTACCTGGTGTGATGCGCGCTGCATCACTTCTGGGCCACCCCTTATCTTCTGGGCGTATGTGATTGGCTGTTGGAGTCAGTCACATTACTATTCCCTAGAAACCCGGAAGTAACGCAGTGCTGCCGCACAGCTGAAAAGAGTAACTGGGACCCGGTAAGTATAATGTATATTGTTATTAATTATGTACTTGCTTTCACAGGTCACGAACTCGAACGGTTTGCCCATCCCTAGTATTAGTGCATCCGGAATAACCTAATCTATAAAACTTTTACACTAGTTAACTCCTTCAGTGAGACGTGAAAATAATAACTTAGTAATTTCTCGTAGAGCAGACAAAAGTAAAATAAATCGTGATAAAAAAAGTCATATATAAATAGAAGTGGTATTGCTGAAAATGTCTTGCCCTGCAAAAACAAGGTTCTATACAGCTTAGTCAGTGAATAGCTAAGCTACACAGCTATGCAAAAACATTTTTTCTTTCACCTCATTGGGAGACACAGGACCATGGGTGTTAAGCTATCTCTAGGAGGCTGACACGAAGTGAATATAAGAAACAGATTAGCTCCTCCTCTGCAGTATCCACCCCCTGGCTGGGCCAGGCCGAACCAGTTGCAGCGTAGTGCCTGTAGGAGGCAGATGTGGTCTACAGACCCACTCTATTTTTATTTTTTAATTTTAATATCAGATTTTTCTCATTCGCCTCATTGGGGGACACAGGACCGTGGGTGTTATGCTGCTGTCCACTAGGAGGCGACACTAAGCAGAATCTGCAAAAGAGTTCCTCCTCTGCAGTATACACCCCTGGAGCAGGCACTATCTCCCCAGTTTTTGCTGAGTGTTGTTGGGAGGCACACCTAAAAAGTTTTACTTATATCTTTCTTTTACTTCTAAGTTTTATTTTTCTACTTTTTACATTTTTTCTTCCAAAGAAGAAGAAAAGTGGGTCACACCGTGTGACCCCCCCCCCCCCCGGCATGCTTCTTCCTCGGCATCCCACTGTTGGGGTGTTGGGTTGAGGCTGGGACATCCCAGCATAACATCCTTCTTCCTCAATTCCCCAATGATGGGACCTGGGTAGAAGTTGAGATTCCATATCATCTCCATATATCAAGCAGTCGCACCTGGAAGGCCTTTTTTGCCTGGTGCTCCTCCAGAGCTTACTCTCCATTCCCCTACTCCTTGCCGATAGTTCTCGGTTTCCTTCAGTCGAGGCTGGAGTCCGGTCTGTCCCTAAGTTCCCTTCAGGGCCAGGTCTCGGCTCTTTCAGTTCTTTTTCAGCATCACCTTGTCATCAAACCACAGGTGAACACCTTTTTCCAGGGAGTTTGTCAACTGGTTCCCCCTTACAGGAGACTACTAGATGCATGGGACCTTAACCTAGTTCTAACTGTTCTACAAGAACCGCCTTTTGAGCCTCTTAGAGGTATTTCTTTCCACCTTCTAACTCAGAAAGTGTTTTTTCTAGTGGCAATCACTTCTCTCCGCAGAGTGTCGGAACTATTAGCATTCTCTTGCAGGCCGCCCTTCCTAGTGTTTCAGCACTGCCCAGCCACCTACCACTCAGGGCGAAGCTTTGGACCAAGGGCAGTCTACTGACCCTATTCTATCTACCTCTATTTCGGGACGCAAGAGGATCCAGAGAACACCCTCTCCGGCATCCTGTCACAGGTCTAGGGCCTTCCCATCCCGCAAAAGCCACAAGGATTCCCAGGAGTTGGAGGACCCTATGGTCCTGATTGAGACTTGGCCTTAAATATGTCCCTAGACCTAGACCCACCTGACACCTGGCTCTAATTGAGGATTTAATTACATCCATCAATCAGGTACTGGATCGCCGGCGGATGCCTCAGAACATAAGGTCTCTTTTAAAAGAGCCAAGAGACCACATACAGTTAGGGCCAGAAATATTTGGACAGTGACACAATTTTCGTGAGTTGGGCTCTGCATGCCACCACATTGGATTTGAAATGAAACCTCTACAACAGAATTCAAGTGCAGATTGTAACGTTTAATTTGAAGGGTTGAACAAAAATATGTGATAGAAAATGTAGGAATTGTACACATTTCTTTACAACCACTCCACATTTTAGGAGGTCAAAAGTAATTGGACAAATAAACATAACCCAAACAAAATATTTTTATTTTCAATATTTTGTTGCAAATCCTTTGGAGGCAATCACTGCCTTAAGTCTGGAACCCATGGACATCACCAAACGCTGGGTTTCCTCCTTCTTAATGCTTTGCCAGGCCTTTACAGCCGCAGCCTTCAGGTCTTGCTTGTTTGTGGGTCTTTCCGTCTTAAGTCTGGATTTCAGCAAGTGAAAAGCATGCTCAATTGGGTTAAGATCTGGTGATTGACTTGGCCATTGCAGAATGTTCCACTTTTTTGCACTCATGAACTCCTGGGTAGCTTTGGCTGTATGCTTGGGGTCATTGTCCATCTGTACTATGAAGCGCCGTCCAATCAACTTTGCAGCATTTGGCTGAATCTGGGCTGAAAGTATATCCCGGTACACTTCAGAATTCATCCGGCTACTCTTGTCTGCTGTTATGTCATCAATAAACACAAGTGACCCAGTGCCATTGAAAGCCATACATGCCCATGCCATCACGTTGCCTCCACCATGTTTTACAGAGGATGTGGTGTGCCTTGGATCATGTGCCGTTCCCTTTCTTCTCCAAACTTTTTTCTTTCCATCATTCTGGTACAGGTTGATCTTTGTCTCATCTGTCCATAGAATACTTTTCCAGAACTGAGCTGGCTTCTTGAGGTGTTTTTCAGCAAATTTAACTCTAGCCTGTCTATTTTTGGAATTGATGAATGGTTTGCATCTAGATGTGAACCCTTTGTATTTACTGTCATGGAGTCTTCTCTTTACTGTTGACTTAGAGACAGATACACCTACTTCACTGAGAGTGTTCTGGACTTCAGTTGATGTTGTGAACGGGTTCTTCTTCACCAAATAAAGTATGCGGCGATCATCCACCACTGTTGTCATCCGTGGACGCCCAGGCCTTTTAGAGTTCCCAAGCTCACCAGTCAATTCCTTTTTTCTCAGAATGTACCCAACTGTTGATTTTGCTACTCCAAGCATGTCTGCTATCTCTCTGATGAATTTTTTCTTTTTTTTCAGCCTCAGGATGTTCTGCTTCACCTCAATTGAGAGTTCCTTTGACCGCATGTTGTCTGGTCACAGCAACAGCTTCCAAATGCAAAACCACACACCTGGAATCCACCCCTGACCTTTTAACTACTTCATTGATTACAGGTTAACGAGGGAGACGCCTTCAGAGTTAATTGCAGCCCTTAGAGTCCATTGTCCAATTACTTTTGGTCCCTTGAAAAAGAGGAGGCTATGCATTACAGAGCTATGATTCCTAAACCCTTTCTCCGATTTGGATGTGGAAACGCTCATATTGCAGCTGGGAGTGTGCACTTTCAGCCCATATTATATATATGATTGTATTTCTGAACATGTTTTTGTAAACAGCTAAAATAACAAAACTTGTGTCACTGTCCAAATATTTCTGTCCCTAACTGTAAATATTTTGCGGATCATCCTGAGTTTCAGGAGATCCTACAAAGACATCGGTTACATCCCGAAAAAAGATTTGGCAACCGCAAGACCCTTGAAGCACGTTTTGCCTAAAGCAACCCAGGTTTGGGCGGACCCGCCCCAAGTAGACCCCCTTATATCACGACTGTCTGCAAGGACGCTTCTCTCCTTACCAGACAGTTCATCAATCAAAGACACAACTGACCATCAGGTGGAACAGATGGGTAAATCGGTGTTTGAGGCCTCCGGATCCTCACTGGACCCAGCGTTTGCCTCAGTTTGGGCAGCCAAAGCCATTATGACTTGGGCTGGTAACTTATATACTTCATTACGATCTTCAGACACTGATCCAGCTCTATTAGATCAAGCAGCTCAAATTTCAGTCACTGCGGATTACTTAATGCATGCAGCTCTAGACTCCGCAAATTGCGCTGCAGCAGCAACCTCCTATGCTATCACAATCAGACGCACCCTTTGGTTGCGGGAATGGAAGGCTGATGCAGCTTCTAAGAAGTCTCTCACAAGCCTCCCCTACCTTAGTGGCTGTCTCTTTGGTGAGAAGTTAGACAAACTAATCTCGGACGCGACAGGGGGCAAAAGTACTTCTCTTCCACAATGCAAACTAAAGAGGCCCTTCAACCGTCGACAACAAACACGCTTCCGATCCTTTCGGAATTCGTTCGGCTGGTCGGCCTCAAGACCAGCGCAGACCGGCAATCGCTCACCATGCTGGGAGTATTCGGAGACTACCCAAAAATCCAGCTTTCTTCCTCCTGACTTTTTTCCTCCGGAAGAAACCTTACAAGTAGGCGGCCAACTTTTAAGTTTTCGTCAAGTCTGGCTCGCCACTATAGACGACAACTGGGTCAGAGAACTGGTGTCTACCGGCTACAATATAAAGTTAAGGTCCCATCCACCCAATCGGTTCTTCCTGTCGATTCCTCCAAAGCCACCATCCAAGGCTCGCGCCTTTTTCCAGGCGGTCGATTCACTGTTAAAAACAGGAGTCATTATACCGGTTCCTCTGGCCGAGCGGTTCCACGGGTTCTACTCGAACCTTTTTGTGGTACCCAAGAAAGGAGGTACAGTTCAGCCCATTCTGGACCTAAAACAGCTAAACAAATTCGTCCACGTATGTCATTTTAACATGGAGTCGCTTCGCTCCATCATATCGTCCATGGAGGAGGGCGAATTCCTCGCCTCCATCGATATACAAGATGCGTACCTCCACATTCCGATATCCTCAGCCCACCAAAGATTCCTTCGATTTGCAATCAATCAGGACCACTACCAGTTTGTGGCTTTCCCATTGAACTTGCCACAGCTCCCAGAATGTTCACCAAGGTCATGGCGGCGGTCATGACCATGCTTCACTCGAAAGGAGTAGTCATCCTTCCGTACTTGGACGACCTGCTCATCAAAGCTCCTACACTCAGGGATTGCGAGCAAAGAGTTTCCATCACAGTGGACACTCTACGTCGCCTGGGCTGGTTAGTCAACCTTCAAAAGTTGTCACCAGTATCAAGGCAGTCACTGACGTTTCTGGGAATGCAGTTCAACACCTCCAGAGGTCTGGTTCTCCTTCCCCAGGAAAGAGCACAAGCTCTCCGCCAAGGAGTCTGCACCCTTCTTCTGTCACCTCGGTCATTATGCTTTGCCATAAGAGTCCTAGGCAGGATGGTCGCCTCTATGGAAGCAGTCCCTTTCACCCAGCTTCACCTCATACCTCTCCAACTGGCAGTACTGGCGTCCTGGGACAAGAGTCCATTTTCCCTAGACAGGAAGTTCCGGCTGTCAACTGCAATCAGACATTCCCTCTACTGGTGGCTCAGACCAGCTTCTCTCACACTGGGGAAGTCCTTGATTCCGACTCACTGAAAAGTCCTCACCACCGATGCAAGCCTGACAGGTTGGGGAGCGGTATACTGGCACCACAGAGCACAAGGAATATGGTCCCCAGTGGAATCATCCAAACCCAGGTACCGGTTCATCGGATTAAAAAGGCTATGCATACTCTGGACCTTGTCAGGGCGCTTCGTATTTGTGTCCAGGATTGCGCCTTCCATGAAGTCAGACTCTCTCTTCATTCTTCCGGAAGGCAGCCGTAAAAGCATGCCAGCTTCTAAGGCAACCCTTAGATGGATCAGATCCACTATTCAGGATGCCTACCGGATAATTCACCACTTCCGGCCGGTATCAAGGCACACTCTACCCCTGCCATGGGGGCTTCATGGGCCATTCGGCACCAAGCCTCAGCACTACAAGTGGGTAAGGCGGCCACCTGGTCGAGCTTACATACGTTTACTAAACACTATAGTGTTCACACCCAGTCCTCAGCAGATGCGAGCCTGGGTAGGTGCATCCTCCAGGCGGCAGTAGCCCACCTGTAGGTGTCTTTAATGTTGAAGTACCATTGTTCTTTCCCACCCAGGGACTGCTTTGGGACGTCCCACAGTCCTGTGTCCCCCAATGAGGCAAAGGAGAAATGGAGATTTTTGTGTACTCACGTAAAATCCTTTTCTCTTAGCCTCTAATTGGGGGACACAGCACCCACCCTGTTGCCCGTTTTGGGTCTTTATTGGTTTCTCATGTTGCTCTCGAGCTATGAGTGTCGCCTCCATGTACCCCCCTTCTGCGACGCTGCATCCATCATGGGCTACGCCTCACTCTACTTCCTCAGGGTGACGGTTCCCTTAAAGGGAACCTTACATCTAGTTTATGCCTCCCCAGCTATCACTGTCTGTAGCTGCAGCTTTATAATACCAGTCTAATCATCCCTGTCTGAGCTCATAGTGTAATGTAAAAGGTGAAAAAAATGCATTTATACACATTCATTTCCTTATGTAATGAGGCAAAAGAAAAAAACAGAAACTGGAGGAAATTATTACGCGGTTTTACCAAGTGTGCACTAACCTTGACTGGTTGTGCAACACCCCGCACAACCAGACTGATGATTTTATGTGGGTCGCCATGTGACAGGGTCCAATGTTCCCTCCTCCTTTGATACTCTGGGCCTGAGGGACGGCTCCTTAGTTCCTCCGGAGATGGAGGTGAGCTCCTTCGCTCCTCCACCCGAAGAGGCAGACTCTATGCACTGGCTTCCGTTCAAGCTCCACACTGTGTATCAGTTGATCAATCAAGGGTGGTTCTTTATGAAGTACTGCCAGGTCCTGTGGATCTTAGAGCAGCTCACACACCGCACTCCCAAAAGGGAGAAAGAGATTAGCAGAATAAAAACAAGCGGTGTCAGAGGGTTGGAGCGCTAAAGAAACCACAGATTATTGATCATATTACCAATACTTTATTACACGAACAGCAGGGGTCCAGTAAGCCACAGTGGCTTACTGGACCCCTGCTGTTCGTGTAATAAAGTATTGGTAATATGATCAATAATCCGTGGTTTCTTTAGCGCTCCAACCCTCTGACACCGCTTGTTTTTATTCTGCTTATGTAATGAGGCAGTCAGTCTCCATCTTGGAGGACGGAGACTGTTTGGCAGGTTAATAGTTAACATTTCATCCTTATGTTAGAACATGTTGGGAGACCTAATATGATGTCATAACCATGTGACTACAATAGGCGGAGCTAAGTCCCTATAACATGAGTTTGCTAGCTTAGCTCTGCCCACTATGGTCACATGATCATTACATCACACAGGTCCTTTAGCCATGCAAGTTAATAGTGAGTTAACTATTATCCTGCCAGTCTCCCTCCTCCAAGCTGTAGGCTGAAAGGTAAGTGTATAAATGCTTTTTTTCACCTTTCACATTACACTATGAGCTCAGACAGGGATGATTAGAATCGTACCATGAAGCTGCTGGGACACACCGTGATAGCTGGGGGCATAAACCAGCTGACAGGCGCCAATTTCCCGCAGCCAACAGACGGGCACGCAGAGTATCGCCTCCATTTTTCCCCTTCTGCACCAGGTGTAGACCCTCTGTACCAGCCATTGTCCACGTTCTCCCCAGCCTCTTCTGAAAAGAGCCTGGGCAGCAGCCACACAGGGACTACTAGAGACAGCATAACCTCCATCATCCTGATCCTCCCTGGACGGAAGGAGACTCCTCAGCAGGGACAGTGGACCCTATCCCCCAGAGGGAACTGGAGGACGGCTCAATAGCACCAGCCTCTCGCCAAGAAGGCTGGATGATGGACCCCTGCCTGGCTGCGGATCCCTATTCCTCAGCCTCCCACCCAGGAGCCTGGGTCACAGTTCTTCACACACTAGCCTGCGGATCCCCACCTCACAGCCTCCCTCCAGGTGTCTGGATGGTAGACTTTTTGCCCTACATGTGGAACCCTACTCTCCAGGCTCTTCCCAAGGAGCCTGGGTTGCAGGTTTTTCCCCGCACTGGCGCTGGCTATTGCCCACTACATCCTCCTGGCAGGAAACAGAGGTGAGTCAGACTGCGGCGGAGGGGTCCCAAGCTCAACTCTTGCATCTGACAGCCTGCCGCGGCACCCTTCTGGCATGCGGGTCCCGCGGTTTTCCCGGCCGTAAATTTAGTCCCCAGCTTCGGCGCTATTCCCGCGCACGCCACCAGACAGACGTCACAAGTGGCGCGAACCTGGCCTCCTCTTCCAGGAACGCCCATTTTTCTTTGCGAGAATTGCAGCGCGACTGCCTACAGGGCAGTAGTGACTCCTCTCCACACGTGGAAGCTTCCTACCATATGGGGTGGCACATTGATCGGGGGCTCCTCATACACAAGCCTGCCGGTCACACAGGGGACATAGGACCATCGGCCTGCAGCAGACCCTGCTCTTGTCTCTGGTAAGACCTGACCCATCAGTAACTGGAGGGGACACTGTCTCCTGCAGTTTAGGGATCACTAGCTCTACCACAGTATACCCCCTTAGCAGCACAGGCTTATATGCAAAACCCTGGTTTTATTAGCCTGTTCCTTGGTTGCTCAGTACCTTGCACTTCCAATATGCAGTCCTCCAAAAACTCTAGGAAAACCTCTAAGTCCTATACTGTTGTCTATATCTCTTGTGCTACCTGCCACTCGGAAGTGCCGCGCGGGCATGCCACACCACACTGTCAGGCCTGTACTCTGGTAGAGGTCCAGGAGCCCTCTGCCGCCACCGAGCCCATTAGTGGACTGGGCCATATTCCTTTCCCATCCATGGAAAGGTTTTCTAATAACCTGGCCCAAGCTATGCAGTGGTAACCTTCCAACAACAAGCCCTATCAAGACAGCACATGGGCAGATGGCCTCCCATTAGGGGGCCCATCCAACGGGGCAGGTCACATACCACAATCACAGACTTGGCAGGAAGATTGCTCATAGGCACGTGTCCCCTGCGTCTCCTCAGGGCTCCCATGCCTCTCCCTCACGGGAGTCGAGACCCGGATCCCCGATGTCGGATAACCAACCAGATCTTGAATCCGACCCTGACCCAAAGGACCCCTTTGACCTAGATTCCTCTGATACCCAAGTGCTGGTTGACAATCTGATATCAGCAGTCAATCGTATGCTTAGTGTGGATGACCCTACAGCCACTGTGTCTGAGCACTCTGTCTCTTTTAACCCCTTAGTGATTGAGCCAATTTCCACCTTAATGACCAGACCGTTTTTTGTAATTCTGACCAGTGTCCCTTTATGAGGTAGTAACTCTGGAATGCTTCAACAGATCCTAGTGATTCTGAGGTTGTTTTTTCATGACATATTGGGCTTCATGTTAGTAGTAAATTTAGGTCGATATTTTTTCACAAACGCAAAAAATTAAATTTGGTGAAAATTTTGCAATTTTCACATTTTTAATTTTTATTCTGTTAAACCAGAGAGTTATGTGACACAAAATAGTTAATAAATAACATTTCCCACAAGTCTACTTCACATCAGCACAATTTTCGAAAAAAAAATTTTTGGTTAGGAAGTTATAAGGGTTCCATGTTCATCAGCAATTTGAATTTTTCCAGCAAAATTTACAAAACCATTTTTTAGTGACCACATCACATTTGAAGTCCCATTGATGGGCGTACATGACAGAAAACACCCAAAAGTGACACCATTCCAAGAACTGCACCCCTCAAGCTACTCAAAACTACATTCAAGAAGATTATTAACCCTTCAGGTGCTTCACAGGAACTAAGCAAAGTGGAAACAAAAAATGGTCATTTAAATTTTTCCAACAAAAATGTTCTTTTAGCCTCAATTTTTTCATCTTCACATGGGCAACAGGATAAAATGTATGCTAAAATTTGTTTGGCAATTTCTCCTGAGTACACCGATACCTCATATGTGGTCATAAACCACTGTTTGGGCACACGGCAGGGCTCAGAAGGGAAGGAGCGCAATTTGACTTTTGGAGCTAATTTTCCATTCAAAAAGTCAAATGGTGCTCCTTTTCTTTCGAGCCCTGCTGTGCGCCCAAACAGTGATTTATGATCACATATGAGGTATCGGTGTACTCAGGAGAAATTGCTCAACAAATATTAGGGTGCATTTTATCCTGTTGCTCATGTGAAAATGAAAAAATTGAGGCCAAAAGAAAATTTCGTGAAATAAAAGTACTTTTTCATTTTTACAGATCAATTTATGAAGCACCTGAGGGTTCAAAGAGCTCACTATGCATCTAGATTAGTTCCTTGGGGGGGGTCTAGTTTCCAAAATGGGGTCACTTGTGGTGGAGCTCCAATGTTTAGGCACACAGGAGCTCTCCATACGTGACATGGTGTCCGCTAACAATTTGAATGGAAAATTAGCTCCAATTGTTAGCGGACACCATGTTGTGTATGGAGAGCCCCTGTGTGCCTAAACATTGGAGTTTCCCCCCAGTGACCCCATTTTTGAAACATTTTTAATAAAGAAATAATTTTAAAATGCAGGAGAGGAGACGACCAGAACACACAGTGTTTTCGGATCTTGTGCACATGCCCTAAAAGTGAGAAATTGTGTGAAAAAAAGAAAATATTCAATATGGCATTTTCAAATTCTGTGAAGTAGCTGTAGGTTCCAAATGCTCACTATATCCCTAGATATAATCCTTGAGGTGTCTAGTTTCAAAAATGGGATCACTGGGGGGGAAACTCCAATGTTTAGGCACACAGGGGCTCTCCATACACAACATGGTGTCCGCTAACAATTGGAGCTAATTTTCCATTCAAATTGTTAGCGGACACCATGTCACGTATGGAGAGCTCCTGTGTGCCTAAACATTTAAAGAAAAAAATAAACGATGTGGGGCTTCGCCATATTTTTGGTCCAGCCAGGCACAGCAGGCAGCTACGGGCTGCCACCAACTCCTTCTGCCTAGTTTTACCTGGCTGGAAACCAAAAATATAGGGAGGCTTTTTTTTTTAAATTATTTCATGTAATAATTAAAACAAAAAAATAAAAAACTGCGTGGGCTTCGCCATGTTTTTGGGCCAGCCAGGCATAACTTGGCAGCTGGCGTCTGGAATCCCCAGATTAGGGAGGCCCAAGCCTTCTGCCCCCCCACCACCCCTGCAAATTGCAGTCCGCAGCTGCCCCAGAAAATGGCGCATTCATAGAAGCGACATTTTCCTGCGCTGTATCCAGCTCTTCCTGCTGCCGTATAGCGGTGGCAGATTGGGTAATAAGGAGTTAATGCCAGCTTTTTGGCAGCTGGCACTAAGCCTGAGATTCTTAATGTCTGGCTAATATTAGACCGGGCCATTATTAATCCCTAGTAAATTGTAAAGAAGACACAAGACAGAGAAAAATATTTTTATTAGAAGAAAAACAGACACTACTTAGAACCCATTTTTATTATTCTTTGGCATCTGACGTAGTCCAGTGGCAAGGTCCGACGTAGATTCTCAAACTTATAGCATATGGGGGCATCCCTGTTATGATCCGGTGACCTTGGAGCCGCATAAATATGATTCACAGGAGTAAGTGGTACCTATACTGACTGCAGTTCCTGACCTAACCCTGCAACTAGAAGTAGCCATGGGATGTGACTAACCATACCCTAGACACCTCAACACTGCCGAAGAACTAGCTACCCCTAAAGATAGAAACAGGAATTCTATCTTGCCTCAGAGCAGAACCTCCAAAGGATAGAAAACCCCCTACAAATATTGACTGTGAGTAAGAGAGGAAAAGACACACTCAGGCAGAAAACAGAATCTAGCAAATGAGGCCACTCTAGCTAGATAGGTAAAGACAGTACAGAATAATATTTCAGTCAGTATAAAAATCCTTTCAAAAATATCCACAGTAGATAATTATTATTATTATTTATATAGCGGCATTAGGTTCCATGGCGCTTTACATGAGAATAAGGGAGACAAGAACAAGTACACTAAATCTAGGCGATCAGGACGTACAGGTACAGGAGGGGCAGGGACCCTGTCCACGAGGGCTCACAGTCTATGAGGGGCGGGTTAGGATACAGTAGGATGGGGGAATGTCAGGTATGGGGCGGTCGCCTGGGTCTCATGGCAGTTTGTAGGCTTGACAGAATAGGTGAGTCTTCAGGTGACACTTGAAGCTACTCAGGGTAGGAGAGTGTCTGACGTGTTCGTGCAGGGAGTTCCAGAGTAAGGCAGATGCCCGGGAGAAGTCCTGGACTCGGTTGTGCGAAGAGGTGATGAGGGGGGAGCAGAGGAGGAGTTCTTGGGAGGAGCGGAGGTTGCGTGAGGGTAGGTATCGGGAGACCAGGTCGGAGATGTATGATGGGGCCAGGTTGTGTATGGCTTTGTACGCCGTGGTTAGTGTTTTGAATTGGGATCTCTTGGAGACAGGGAGCCAGTGAAGGGCTTGGCAGAGAGGGGAGACAGGGGAGTATTGGGAGGACAGGTAGATTAGTCGGGCAGCGGAATTGAGGATAGACTGGAGAGGTGTGAGGGAGTTAGCCGGGAGGCCATTAAGAAGGTGGTTGCAGTAGTCAAGGCGGGAGATAAGAGCATGGATGAGTGTTTTAGCGGTGTCATGGGTGAGGAAGGAGCGGATCCGTGAGATGTTCTTGAGCTGGAGCCGGAGGGATGTGGTAAGGGCCTCGATGTGGGGCTTGAAGGATAGGGAGGAGTCATGGATTACCCGAGGCACTTGGCTTGGGGGACTGGGGAGAGGGCGCAGTTGTTGATGCAGATGGATAGGTTGGGAGGTGGGGTGGAATTTCTTGGGGGGAAGACTATGAATTCAGTTTTGTCTATGTTGAGTTTAAGGAAGCGAGCAGAGAAGAAGGATGAGATGGCGGAAAGGCATTGTGGGATTTTGGAGAGTAGGGAGGTGATGTCAGGGCCGGACAGGTAGATTTGGGTGTTGTCGGCGTAGAGGTGGTACTGGAGGCCGTGGGACTCAATGAGTTGCCGTAGGCCGAGAGTGTAAATGGAGAAAAGTAGGGGTCCCAGGACCGAACCTTGGGGGACTCGGACAGAAAGGGGGTAGGGTGAGGAGGTGGTGTGGGAGTGCGAGACGCTGAAGGTCCGGTCCGCTAGGTATGAGGAGATCCAGGAGAAGGCAAGGTGGGTGATGCCGAGGGATTCCAGGATCCGGAGAAGAAGGGAGTGGTCAACCGTGTCGAAGGCGGCAGACAGGTCAAGGAGGAGGAGGATGGAGTAGTGGTGTTTGTTCTTGGCGGTTAGTAGGTCGTTGGTGACTTTGGTCAGGGCTGTTTTGGTGGAATGGAGGGGTTGGAAGCCGGAATGTAGGTGGTCGAAGTGGGAGCACGAGGAGAGGTGAGAGGGCAGTTCGGAGTGGACGTGCTGTTCAAGTAGCTTAGAGGCGAATGGGAGAAGAGATATTGGGCGATAGTTAGAGACAGAGGTAGGGTCAAGTGAGGTTTTTTTTTTAGGATGAGCGTGATTAAGGCGTGTTTGAAAGCCGAGGGGAAGGCACCAGTGCTAAGTGAAAGGTTAAAGAGGTGGGTGAGGACTGGGATGAAAATGGAGGTGTGCTTCGGAATGAGGTGGGATGAGAGTGGGTCGTGGGCGCTGGTGGTGAGGTGTGATTTGACAGGAGGGAGGAGAGTTGGTCTTCAGTTATGGGGGAGAAGTGGCTGATGGAGGAGGAGGGCAGTGTACGTGGGAAGGAGAGTTGTGGGGATAGTGGACCGAAGCTGCTTCTGATCTTGTCGATCTTCTCCTTGAAGAAGGTCGCAAAGTCTTCAGCAGAGATGAGGGGAGGAGCAGGCGGGCGAAGTAAGGAGTTGAAAGTTTGGAAGAGCTGTTTGGGGTTGCGGGACAGAGAAGATATAAGGGATGAGAAGAACACTTGCTTTGCGGTAGCAAGTGCCTGTCTTGAAGTCAGTGATGGATTGCTTGAACAGAGCAAAGTGCTCGGGGGTGTGGGACTTTTTCCATCTCTCGGCGACCCTGGACACCCGTCTCAGGTTTTTAGTGAGGGTGGTGTGCCAGGGTTGCCTGTTAATGCGTGGAGCATGGAGAGTGAGGGGGGCGGCTAGGTCGAGAGCGTTCGTTATGGTCGTGTTGTATAGGGTGGTGGCAATGTCAATGTCGTCAGCGGAGGGTATGTCGGTGAGAGGGAGGAGTGATTCAGAGAATAAAGGAAGATCAAGATCTTTTAGGTTTCGGCGAGGGTGATCAAGTTTGCGGAGAGGAGGTAGTGTGGCAGGGGAGGAGAGGGCGGAGAAGGTCAAGAGATGGTGGTCAGACAGTGTGAGTTCCGAGGTTGTGAGGTTAGAGAGGGAGCAAAGGCGGGTAAAGATGAGGTCAAGCGTGTGGCCTTGTTCGTGGGTGGGAGAGGAGGACCATTGGGAGAGCCCTAGGGAAGTGGTCAAGGAAAGAAGGTTGGAGGTGGCTGGGCAGGGAGGGTCAACGGGGATATTGAAGTCGCCCATGATGATGGAGGGGATGTCTGTGGAGAGGAAGTGAAGTAGCCAGGTGGTGAAGTGGTCAAGGAAGGAGGCGATGGGTCCGGGGGGGCGGTAGATGATGGCTAGTTGGAGGTTGCAGGGGGAGAAGATTCGGACCGAGTGGGCTTCGAAGGAGGGACAGTGATGGATGAGGGCGGGGGGATAGGGCTGAAGGTGCA